>OX596205.1:5587905-6187905 GCA_951394215.1 Glyphodes perspectalis | reverse complement strand
ACCTCGTTGTACTCCGACCAGCATTGCTTATGCAAAAGATATCTTTGACAGTCCGCACCATGCACGAACAGTTACATCATGTCCTATTCTACATCAATTGGTACTTCTAAAAATGAAACTGCCATTCGCATTCAATCGTCAGAACCAGCCTCAGCCAGCAAATAATTCGCTGTAATTTTTTCCCTCAGAATTCCAGCGCCAAAGAATTTAATTCGGTACATAAAACAAAGTCTGCACATTCCTATCATTTCGAAACCGGCACTAAATTGCTTTGTAGGTGCACTCGAGACACGTGGTGCAACCTAAATTTGTGTCTAGATTTACCAGCATTAGGGCCAGCTCAATTCGCCTATTCCATTTTACTACCGACTTAAGATGTTCACAGTACCTATTCATATTTATATTGTAATAAATCACGTTAAAACATCCGATACGGAGGGATAACCATCAATCATTTTATTTGTAGTTGTGTTATCTAAATAACTGTTATTTTGCTCAAGCTTAAGAAATAATATATCTATAAGCATTTAAGAGACACGTCTCTATAATAAAAAACGCGTGATTGAAACGTAAATATACATATCCGTTCAAAGATATATTTAAATAAATATAATACAGTAATACGATATGGTTCATCAAATAAAACCTAAGATCATTTGTGTTAAGGTTAGACATATAACTGAGCTTAGAAATGAAATAGTTTAACATAACGATATCTCAAAAATAAATAACACTATGGGAACGTTTAAACGCAACGTGAAAATTATATCTACCATTAGCGTCAGAGTGATTGTATCTCTTATGAATATCTTTAGTACTTTTCTTCTGTAACCAATCATTTATATGTGAATTTGACTTTTATTCTCACTTTCGATTTTTCAAAATTAAGATGAAATGCCACGCTTACAAAAAAGAATCAATTAGTTTCCGTCCGGGACTTTATCTGCATAGACTATATTATTAAGCTAAAAATTAATATATGTATAAGGATCCTAAAAAGAAATATGTATATAAGAGTTAATTCACCAACGAGTATTTATCAGATCTCGTGATTCATGTAGATACCAGGACAATTCGGATTTCTCGTAATGAAAAAAGATTAAAATCTATTATACGGTATTTGAGTTATCCGTTACAAACAAACAAATATAAAAAAATAACAAGTCTTTTCTAAGCTGAATAATTACAATATAACGTAGAAGTCTTATCAAAATTTACGTTTCATACATCGGAAATTTCACACTAAAATTACCGTAAACCGATCTAGATATCGAAACAGCTGAAGCAACGATCAACAATTGAGATAAACCAGTCCATTCTAAACCCGTTCGTAGGTCTTGCATCCCTTCCTATTATTATACAACGATATAAACAATAACTGAAGCGCTGATCTGCGCACGTTGGGTAACTATAGGGGCACGCGCGATTTACGAGTGCAAGTTGTTATGTCACCGTATCGAACATCGAACCTAATGCAATCCAATAAATCAGTCACTTGCTTTAGAGAAAGCATTAAACATTTACAGGTTAAGGTATCATAAAAAATTAAACCCCGGTTCTTGCTCTAAAATCAGTCTAAATAATAACCATACACAATATATGGCATCCAAATAAAATAATGGTGTCCTATATTTTAAATAAAGTATAATAATAATAGAGTTACAATAACTAATAATAATGTTATTAGTTATTGTGTTTAGATTGGGTTTATACCTTGTCTGGTGAAAAAATGAGACCTCAGTTAATGGTCTATGTTTCAAGGATAAATTAATAATACAGTAGATAATATTAGACTGTGACAAAAAAGTTTAGTACAATAATAAAGAATATAGAATAATCGTTTCATTTAAATAAGTATACATGCTATATTCTATATCGAAATAATAAAAAAAAAACGATAGCCTTAAGTATGTGCTAGTTATTTTTATCATATACTAGCTGTCCCGGCGAACTTCGTATCGCCCAGTAATTGACATTTAACATTGTCAGATACGAATCCCACCGTTTTATATGAGAAAATACTTTTGCTTTTATTTTGTTTTATCGTCAATATTTCAATGTTTTTAATAGTTATTCTGTTATTCTGGACGAAGACAAATCCAACAAATCAAAAACCACGTAAATCGGTACAGCCGTTCTCGACTTATAAATGGTGTAACAAACACGACTTTGTTTTATTTATATAGATAACACACAGATAACCTCAGATAACATAATGAATTAGGTTATATAACTTCTCAGAACTGTTTCTTGGAGTCTAAACAAAAAGTATACGCGATCAAATAACTAGGCAAGTCGTAAAATCTAAACTATCCTGCGGTGCCATAAACATCAGATAGACATACCTACTTTCGATCAAATTAATTATGTGGCCTATCCAATTATAACATATTGGCGTTTTAATGTACGTCTGTCCTTATAATGTAAGATCACTCGATTAGTAATATATCTTATAATAGACTCGTAGAATGAGTGATGTTATAAATGTATGTAATGTTAGTTAAAGATTAATGAAATTATTTTGACAACTAAGAAACTATTTGTCTTCTAATTTTTAATTTTCGACTATTTTACTAATAATATATAGGTTAGTTATTATTCTGGAACTTAAAACGAATGTACCCAGTGTGTTCCTTGCCTAACATGACGTAATATGCGACTAATGGCATATTGGGTTTTGGGTAGGTACGTGATTGTGTAGGCAACGAGCTAGCGCCTTGTCTCTATTTTTTCACAATTTTCCATCTGACCCTGCCAATTATATTTTTAGCTGGATGTGGCTAAGGGAGCTAGCAGGCCCTTTGACTCTGCCTACAAAGAATCTACTCTAAATAAAAACTTCTCATTCGAAAACATTTTCTAATATTCATGGTGGATGAATTAATATGCGTCCACCACATATCAGCTCAAAATTGCATAAACTGTCAAAGAGTTCACGAAGGACCAACCAAAGGGCAAAACGACCGACGAAATGAATGGTGAATGGCCATACCGGTTTAAAGATCATCACATCCGTCCAGACCAGCGGTACTTAACCTTTTTTTCAAGGGGTCACTAACAGGTTTCAGTAATGGTAGACGTCCCCGAGGATAAAGGACATATAGGTGTTAAAAGGATTATCTAATAGTATCGATTTACCAAGAGTTACTACATAGTTTCTCTGAGCGGTGGTAACTTAATGGTAAAGACACGCTTTACATATGTAAGGGTTGCAAACCCGGGTCTATACCTCTGAATTTTTCAAATCTATGTATGGATTCACACTAAAGTAAAGTAAAACATCGTAAAAAAACTAAACTAAAATAACTGTGAACCTGTCACCAACCATCATCCAATTTGTCTGGTTCCCCTATTTAAGTAGTCGCCTCAATATAGTCACTCAATTATAACAAATTACACCAGGTGAGCCAACGACAGGTTGAGTATATCTGATCCAGACCATTAAGTTATGTCATGTAGTAGCAAATTAACATTATTTATTTACCGCCTGTCCTGACATGTCATTATAACATCAGTTGATTAATTTAACTATCGGGATCAAGGACTGGTTGCTATTAATTAGTTGCCCCTTGGATGGTATCGCAACGGGCGTATTCAGAATGATAAAAATTCTTCGATAAAAATATTAATTATTATAAATGAGAAAGAGTTTCAATCTCTACTTCGAATTACTCTACGTCTTAAACACACAACCAATATACATTACCTGCCTAAATTTTGCGTACACGTTGTTTAAAGTAAAGAAAAGTGCAAGGTGCCCCATGAAACCTATATCTATGTACCAGCGAAGTTGTAGTTTTTTAAAGTACTTATAATTATTTTTAGTAGGTACGTACTGGTGGCATGGGATAAGTTGTACCTTTAAAAAAAAGCTATCTACTGTTGCCGAATGTAAAATTTACATTAACAATCTTCAATTGATCTTCAAGCATTATACATGCATGTTTGTGGCTCAATCAGGCAAATGGCCGGACGAATTTAGATGAAAGACATTTACATGAATCGGTCTTGACCTAAATTGCGAAGATACATACGTCATCATATCCTGAAAATCGACTGTTTTTCAAGAGATATGTAAAATCGAATCCTACGCAACAAAGGGCTAATAATCTTTCTGCCAAACTAAAACAAAAGTATACTTTTTACGCTCTCAATCGGGCTGTATTGAACAAAGAATTGGCAAACATGACCATTCTTCGCTATTTCCGACGAAAAACCGTGGGATCATTTTCATAGACTGACGACAAAGATGAGAAAATCGAACAATGGTTTACACATCCCCACACTCATCGCTGTAGCTCACGTCTTACGACATACGCGATTTATTATTAAGTAGTCATAGTATTTTATTGTTCTACTGACGTCACAATCATTTCAATCAAGATTCACAGCATCGAATCATTTGAGGGCCAAACTTTAGTTTCAAAAAAATACTGGACTTAGAAAATTCACTACATGTCTATCTGTTTAACGCGATAAACTTAACACTACTGAATGGATTTTCATACGGTTTCACCAATAAAAAGAGTATTTTGTGAAGGATATTCAGGATAGCAGCTACCAGTATACTAAAATCAATCAATGTTATGTGAAGATGACATTTCATTCAATACAACCGTACAAAAAATAGGATATCTAATATAAATATTCTCACTTGTCCAATCTATGAATCGCATCTAATATAAAATGAAATTGGCTTCAATATCATTCATTTGTTTATTCTAACGCCGCAAAACATTCCTAGAAACCACGAATCACCCAAAATTCAATTCCATTGTTATCTGAACTGATGGAAATAGAATCGAAAAACATCGTTCCTTCGGAAACTGAAATCGTACACCGGCTGAGGCGCATCACTGTCTAATAAATCTCAGAAACAGGTCACACAGCTATCAAAGTCGGATCGTCTAGCTAGCTCCATATCGACAACTTTGATCTGCATGCCTGAACGGTAAATGTGGGTATTTTGGTTCGACATCAGTCTAGATTAACGTTTACCGGTATACATGTTATGGACCAAGTGATAAATTGGTCATTATACATAATGCCCGGGCATTATGTGTAATGTACTCATTAATCACTTTGTCCATAACATATATACAGGGCAGTGCCCTTAGTAAGTGGGCAAAGGACATCATGTGACCTGCGATATTAGCACATGTAAGTCTGACTGCCAGCATTAGGTATTCATATGAGCAATCGTAGAGTAAAGATTCATCTACATTTAAAAGCCCTATAAGAAAAATAGTTTCATCATAATAGTAGTAGGTGATAATTTTATAAATTTTCAATGTAGGTATTAAATGTCTCCAAGTAATGTTATGTTAAAGAAAAAAGAAAATAAATTCTCGTAGAAAACCGCAGATGGAAACAAGTATCCATCTAGCTATCATTTAAATTAGCTAAAATGAATAGGTATATTACTAATCGGTACTATTTAACTAATAATTTTATCTACGTAATTTTTAACTCTGCAAGCATTTGCGAACTAAGCAAATAATATTTTCTGAATCGGCTCATTTTATAGATTTGACGTGTGTATGTTTAATTCATTAGTTCATACAGGCAATTATGCGGAAACTATATACGATCAGGAATATAACAGAAGATTAATCACGTTGTTTTGACTTCAATCAAAGAACAGCATCTACATAGCAAATGCGGTTACTAGGTAAATTAGTTGAGTTTACTTGTATCTGTTTATTAACTCTACTCTGCAGAATGTCCGATCAAGTATCCTCCACGAGCCAAACAAAATCGCAAAAACAAATAAAGGAGCCCTCCGAAATAAAACAAATTCTCGCCTGCCGAAGTGATTATCCAAACATCCTCTATCAAATTATAAGCTACCCAGTACGGCCGCTTCCCGGACGGTAAAGAGCAGAATCTGGATCACCGCGGTCGGGTGCGCGCCTCGCCAGCATGGCTGAAAGTGCGTTATTTATTTATTTTCACCGCCCTGAACTTTCCCGGCCCACACCTTAGTACAAATGTAGACACCGCGTTGAAGACACCACTTAATTGACAATAAAGTAAATGCGTTGTCTTTCCCGCGCCCTCCTACACATGGATTTCGGTTGTCATGACAAGGATTCCGGAGAAGTGGAGTGCTACCTCGAAATACGTAAATACTTTTTGACTAATCGCCTGCCGGTTTATCACTCGTATTGTTGTGGATCATGGCATTGTAATTGATATTTTTAGTTGGCACCGCTGTTGTTTTTGGGTCGCGTAAACAGACGAGCTCTTCTGACAGTAAGTTAGTCCATATGTCAGCGTGGTGGGCTATCGTTAGCAAGTGTTAACATCGCTCTTGAACGGCTGTTATTACCAAAGTAAACATAAGTGCTAGTTAGATATGCCTTCGGAACTCCGTAAAGTTGCTACTAGACGTGACAATGTACCCAGTCGTGAGTTCAATCAACTGTCGAATGTTTTAATCAATTATACAATTAATATTACATTAAATTTTTCCGTTTAAATTATTTTAGATTGCGATACGGGTACATCTTGCGCTATCACGATACAAATGCGTAAGTAGATAAATGTTGGACGCGTACATTTTGTAGTTAGCATTCATACATAATATTAGCATTCATATAGCTTATTAACATTATGTTTATTATATTATTTAGACAATTCCACAAAGTAGAGTAAGACTGTCTTAGTAAAAATAAGTGTGGGTACGCAATGTTACAATGTTTTATAGTGGTGCATAATTATTTACTACATTTGTTTTATTCAGATTTGAACACAGTTTAACACAGTTACTTTTCAACTTTCTTCAGTCGTCTTGTCCAAATAGATACCTATACAAAATTAATTTAATATTTTCATTAAACTTCGTACGCGGGTAAAATGTTCCAGTAAATACTCAAAGTGAACGAAATTATTTTTTTTATGTTTATAATTACGTAAAGAGATGTATTCATTTGCTTATTTTTGTACGTACCTATTTAAAAAATATATATATGAACTTCTAACGTTTATACAAAAAATCTATTATAGAATTAGATGTCGCCTATAATTGGATGAACAATATTATGTTATAGTTACCAAAAATATATATCTTAAAAAACACTTAAAAAGGGAATTGGTAATAATAATTAATCTATAGACAAAGTCATATTTAGTTATATACGAAACTGTACTTGCTTAACTCATTATACTAAGAAACCAATGTATTGGATTTTAGAAAATTTTTTTTTTTTACTAATCTTACAAAATAGCCAATCAACTGATCAACTTTAGCTTGGAAAGTAAAAAAAAATATTTGTTAATTTTCTAAAATCTTTAAAATTAGTTCCTTATAAGAAAGAGTTAAATTATGTAGGATTGTAGGTGATTGTTTTTGCGTAAACTACAAATAACCTTGTATATGACTCCGAAATAATGCTACCTATATTAAATAAAACGATTTTTTTTTTAACCCATTATTTCCCTCAAAAATCTTTTCTGTCCCCAGCAAACCCGGAGGCTGTCGGGTGTGTGGAGAGGTGCGCTACATTCCTCTCATTTCTGCTGGTCATCATCACCTTCCCGTTTTCCCTATTTGAGTGTTTTAAGGTTACTTTTTTTTTTTTTACAATTCCATTCATCGAATTCAAGTCGCGTGAAGTCTCGCTTAAGGGCTCACCCCAATGAACTAGCCAAAAAGATACTGTTAAGTAACCCATCAAGGCGTCTGAAAAGGTCGCATATCTTGGAAACTCACTATTGAGTGTGATCTCTGCATGAGTAGTGAACTCAATGGAATTCACACTCGCAATCATATGTATGTTCTCACTCAAATCATCCGATTATAGTAAACTACTGCTTGCGGATTTGATGAAATAAATAAAACTAACTCAAGTCAATTTATATTTAGCTAGAAATGTGTAAAAGAGCTTTTACTAGAAATGTGTAAGATGAATTACGGGCGTGAGAGTTAAAACTACATTTTTACATACTAGAACAATTACAACATGAAATAACAATTTTATTATAGCGTGAAATTACTTACCATTAAATGCATTTTTATTATTATTTGTACCTGTACCAGTACAGTACGAGTTATTTTACCAGATAATAATCATTTTATTATTATCTGAAACAAAACATTGAAATGATTTATTCTGATTTTTTCCACTGACAACACAATATAATATAATTACGTAATATTTTCACCCAAAAAGGTTTTTTTAATACTAGCTTCTGCCCGCGGCTTCGCTCGCGTGGTACATCGATAAAACTTATCCTATATGTTATTCGGGTGTATGAGCTATATCATTTTAAAGTTTCATTAAAATTCATTCAGTAGTTTTTTTGTGAAAGAGTAACAAACATCCATCCAAACATACAAATGTTTGCATTTATAATATTAGTAGGATCTAATAGTGTCAATTATTATTATATCGAAACCTTTTTATTTTCCGCCTCACATATAAAATATAGATTATAACCATAAAAAGGTTCTTGCATCTGACCATCAACATATTTCAATTACACGGACATTAAATGTAATAACAAAAGTTTAACTTTCTTTAGGTAGTACAAGAATTTGAGCGCGCAGTAATTTTCCGATTGGGCAGACTCCGCAAGGGCGGCGCGAGAGGGCCAGGGCTGTTTTTCGTGCTGCCCTGCATAGACACCTACAGGAAGGTGGACCTGCGGACAGTGTCCTTCGACGTACCCCCGCAAGAGGTAATTATGTATGTGCTCATTTGATAATACTACAAATAGTATTTTGTAAGAAACCAGAATTTTTAACGATATTAGGCTGGTGATCTTAAACTGTTGTATCTAAACTATCGAGTCACGGAGCAATCAAGGATTTTGTATAGATCTTACATTTTGGGTAATCATAAAATTAAACTGGTAAAAATTTTACTAATCTGCTTTCATATTGCCCGATTAATAATGCACAGTTGATGGCTTCTTATATACCTAAAACATTATCCAAATCTGACTCAATGAAAGAGCAGTTTTCTAAATTAACATACGAAAATGAAATCTATCTACTACTATTAAGAAATACGAAATAACTAAATAAGCTAGAAGATTTGGGTAGATGTCAGTTTATAAAAGTCGCTCCATTTACAACGGAATTCCACATGATTATATAAAATGTGAATACACTGAACCTATTCTAACTGGTACTAAACCGGCTATTTCACGATTTTGATCAGTTTCATTGGTTTCAATCAACGTCTAATACCTACATTTGCATAGATATGTCCCTCATTTAACTATGGGACCAATTGCCTGTGATGTGTATCAGTACCTACTGATGTGTACATACTTCAAAGCCAAGACAAGTTTGAGTTTAATTCTCTGAGATTTTATTGTGACATAGTTCTCTGCATGGTAATCCATGTGAAAACAAGTCTACGAAATACTTATGAAGTCATTCGCTCCAAATATTTGTGTATACAATTAATTTCTAGGGATATATTAATATCTACTCTAATTCAACCGGAATAAAAGTAGTCAATACTAAATGAAGGTATCAAATGTGAAATAACTAAATTATTTTTTTAATTGGTCATAAGTTTTTGTGCTGCATTAAAATAACATACATACATATCATTTGTCTGCGCAGGTAATAATAATCTAGATTCTGGATACATGGATTATAGGGCTTTCATTCATTTTTAAAAGTGCGATAAAAATCGTACTTTAATCACCGACCGGCAGCGATGAGTAACACAAGGTCTCATCAGCGACCGCAGGATACCGAAATACGCAAACACGTAAACACCGACTTGGGAACACCACGTGGCTGCAACAAAACTCACGGATTGTTGCGTAAGGGCCCGTCCACCGTGGAGCATTTACCGCCTTATCACAAAAAATGAGACAAGGCTTTAAACTTGTTCTTGATATTATCCAACACTAATAGAGTGTGTGAACCATTTCAGTGAATTTACGTCACTTTTTTTGCATATTTTCAATTTAGACTGCGTTTGAACCGAATGCTAAATATTGTGTGTTATAAGGATAAACCCTAAACAATCTTTTTTTTCGACAATTTCGTTACATTTTTTTTTCATTAACATAAAAAAAAAAATTTATTGAACCGCTCTTTGCACTTACCAACAAACACATTCATTTTTATTTATTTATATTGAAACACAATGCATTAATGTCTCAAATTCTTACATTTAGCTACGTTAATCCATTCCTTTAAACCTTTAAAATAAAGATATGACTAAAAAAGCAATCAGCGTAAACTCGCAGTCATTTCTTCTTTTTTCTGTATGTTGCAAGTAAATTCCCTATCAAAAAGTGTTTACTACGGACTAGCCTTTACAGTGTTATTGAACACGTCTAACCCAGTTGTTTGTCATTCAGTGCGTCGATTAATTGACGCGGCAATCGTTCACAGTTTACTGCTCGTTAAACAAGCGGGAATCGTAAACCAATTGTCTGGAGCGACCTAGTAACACTGCCATCAATATCGCGAATGTTCAACAATGGCGATCGATTTTGCATTGTTGGGGTTTAAACCTAATTGAAAGCTTAAATTTGAAATTATTTTGAGTACGTTTTTTATCGAGAAATGAAGTTCGTATCATATTTAATATTACAAATACGATAGTTAAGTTTATTACTCTCACGACTTGACTGTTGAGTAGTAAACTCGACAGGTTGTTAAAATATAACTTTTCGTCATGGTTACAGCAAAATATATAAAACTTATTCAGAAAATAAGTATAGTTTCCAATGGATAAAAAATCTATACTATCGTGAATAAAACCGCGGAAAAAACCTTTTCAAACAATTGTCTGACGATTTATTTATTACAATTGATCGAAATAATAAAATTTCGCAGTGAAATGCTCTCGAAATATTTTGCGAATAAAAATAAGTTTTAGAAACATAAATTTAATAAACAGGAGTACTCGTAGTAGCCTGAAGAAAATAAAAATCTAAGTATAAGTTGCAGTATACGAACCCGAGTATTATTTAAATAAAGACCTCAATGAGGACGTTATTATTGCCTAAGTCAGCGTGGGCACTTATTGCACTTTTCTCTAAAGCTAAATTAGCATCGATGTATTCTTACAACAAATAACATTTCGTATCGTATTGTAAATCGAATTAATTAGGAATAATGGTCTGCGTTAAAATCGCTACAAAAACTAATTCCGACGGGTTACAATTTACGAAAACATCTGGTCTCGAATAAGAGAACTAATCGTATAAACACGAAAACAGTGTTGTATGTATGTGAATCAGACAAATTAGTTAACGGGTCTAATTTAATACCATCGGCGTACTGTAAATACATGGTCAATATCATAATTTAGTGCGAAAGGGGGGTTATTTTGAAATGTCGAATGCCGACCGGCGAGAACAGACAGCCAGCAGAACTGACCTAATTTTTCGTTATAACGTGCGCGTGCGCACCTCGACTGATCCATGGACACTAATGGAGCAAGTAACGTAATATGAGTCGTAATGGCATTCGGCTATTTCACAAAGGAACTTACACAAGGTATGTAATGTGCTTAAAAGAATACTAAAATCATATGAATCAGTAATTCAGTTTTCTGCTTTTGTGACGAGTAGCTACATTCTGTTATATGACAACAAAACTCAAGTGGATTAATAGCAATAGCGGCGGACTCCCATCAATATACCATAGACATTATTTTTTGGTGAATAAAATTATAAAAATGGATACCTACTTAAATTTATTGAGAACTTCCTAAAATCCTACGCTATACCTACCTAGTTCTAGCATGCGACAATCAATTTTAAATACGAAACCAACTATAGACGGGACAAAACTCTAAGATTCCAAAATCGCTCATTTAAGAGCTGATTAAAGCTTCAAGATCAGTTAGTTTTATAAAAGCGCCCAGTCTAGCGAATGGTACCACTCTGCGGCTGTGACAACGCCATGTTCGCTTCCCACGACATTTGAACTTGCCAAATGCCATACAACCGCAGCGTGCCCCATCCATCTTGGGACAGGGCTGCCTCTGTCGGTGATCAATTCAATTGAGTCATTTACAACAAATTGCCTCTAATAACTATTATATAAAGACGCTTTGAAGCTTAAGACGAATGAAAGTAATGGCGGTGTATCGTTCCCTAATTTATCTGTTACAAACTCTAAAATCCAGGGCCGGATCTATTATAGGCGCTTTTTGCAAGAAGCGCCTATAGCGCCCAGGGCCCCGTGGACAAAGAGGTCACGGTTGAAGACAATACACATAACTGTCTAACAGAACGAGGGATTCCACGTCACTAATAATAAGCAAAAACCATTTTGAGTAGGCCCCTCAGTAGAGATAGCCCAGGGCCCTAGCATTTCCCAATAGCGGGCTGACGTTGAGGCCTCAGTCGGAGTGGTCTCCTGATGCAGGAGTCCCTGGGAATCCCACATAACCGTCTCGTCCCCCTGAGACGAGGTGGTATTCGTAACGCATTTCTCCGGGTTAAATAAAATACTAAACAAAAGGCCCTAACATTTACGGTCCGCCCTTGATAACACCACTTATAGTTCTGGAGTCTTAATTAGGACACTGAAAGATAGAAACAAACAACAATACCTCTTTAATAGATAAGCATAGATTTGTCTATTAAACGTGGTTTTACTTAAGCCCAAAAATAAATAATACGACTATATTTATTTTCAATTATTTAAACGGTTGCATTAGTAGACGTAGTAAAAGGTATTTTAGCCGTAAAATCAGTTGAAATATTCTATAAAATAGCTGGCAAAATATGATTGCCTCATAAATCTTTAAGTTACGATTTTGGATTGCCACGAATTTCGTGAGTCAACTAATTGGTATTCAGGTTATTTTGATCGAATTAAAATCTTATTTTATACATTTTTTTTCTGTCTATTACATTTTTTAAGTGCAACTGTCAATAGCAATTAACTATAGATATGCTATATTTTAACCGAAAGAAATGTTTCGAATCTAATGGCACATTTAACATTATTGACACAATTAAATTAAACATAGATAACGCGATTTAATTAGTATCTACGTAAAAAAGGCGGTTAGTGTATGAGTAAATGGAAAAAAATCTCACAGATAAGACGGCTAGCGTTATCATGCATAAATAACAACAAATTTCAGAAAACGTCACAATTGGGGCGTTCTGGAGTTTACAGATCATTAATGTCGTTGGCTAGTACACATACACGAAGTACCTATATCAATGTGACAAGACAATAGCAGGAAGATGTCAAAATTTCAGATATAACCTACTATAACTATTACCCTCAAACATATGTATAAGAAAATTTTAGATTCATAATAAATGGAAAATAATCAATTTCGTATGTTTGTATGGGGAATTTCTGCAATTAGTATCCCATTTGTAAGATTGCTCTCTTCCGTTGCTCACGGACATTTGCAGACGCATTTAAAGATATTATATAGCTACGTCTTGGCACTAGCGCTGGCTCAGTCTGTTCTCGCCTACTGCATCCCGATATGGGGAGGTACTGGTAAAACTCACATTCTGGAATTGGAGAAAGCGCAGAGATCTCTTATCAAAGTAATTCACTCTAAACCTTTTCGGTATCCTACTGATTCTCTCTATGGACTGACTGGTCTCCTTTCAGTCAGAAAGCTCTATGTTCTCAATCTTGTACTAAATTGTCATAAATCACTAACCTATATTGGACCTCTCCCATAAAAGAAGGAATAATTTTGTAGCTCCAGTTTACACAGCTTTTGCTGGAAGGCAATATATTGCCAGTTCTCCTATGTCTGTAATAAAATTAACAAAATACTTCAAATATACCCAATGCAGTTTCACACTTGCAAGAAAACCCTTATTCAATGGTTGGGCTCACTGACCTATGATGAGGAGAGCATTCTTAGAATATCAGTTAAATATAAATTTCAATAAAAACCTACCTTTGGTTCCAATCTCAAGGTACCTGTATGTGGACTAACAGCTCCGATCCCAAGGAACATAATCCGAAGGGCATACATGAACCACTCCAAACTTTAATCTCTCACTCATACCTACACACACAGACACATACACATGCGCGCGCGAATATAATATCTTGCATTCATTTGATATATTTTATCATTTATATATTTCTGGTGCTAGACTCTTCGTGCTGGTACACTTACCTTTTATTTTTAACCTATATTGTATACGTAAACCAGTTTACCTATAGTCTTAGCTAGCCGTAAGGAAAGCAGCGAGTCATACCCAATACAAGTGTCTATGACAACTTACTGGATAATCTCGGCCACATTATGTAACAAAGATAATAAAAAATAAAGAAATAAACGATTTTTTATTTATTATTTATTTATTTTACGTCTTGCTGGCTGTGTCACCCCTCTTAGTAGTTAGCCTTTTTATGTTTTAACTTGACACTTAATCTGTGCAAGCTCATTACTATGCGTAACAGTTATCTATGTAATTATATCTCGTGAATCACTGCTAATTGTATAACTACCATAATCTTCCTGAATTTATTATAGATAGCGCATAATCTTATACCGAGTTGTAGAATTCATTATAAATGGCAAAGAATTTGGTCCGTTTTCGAAGGTTTTATCAGTAAAATTGCAACCTTTTTAGTATAACCGTGCTGTCTGTCTATCACATAAATTCTCTTCCACAGGAATGGGGGGGAATACGTTAATTGTTGTAAGATATTTTTATAACCGTTTTATTAAATTTAAAACTTTCCGCTAATCCACAATCTCATTTAGAATAAAATAATAAAAATATACATAGCAACAGACAGACCCTCAGGCCTTGTGCACTAAACCAACTGCACATATACAGTTTCCTCTCTTCAGAGGCGCCTGAAGAACAGTTCTGTATATTTAAGTCTAAAACAACTTTTCCAGAGATTGGGATATTAAGAAAAATAGGTGTACTTATATTTTACAACAAAGTCTACGAAATATGTAAAACAATATTGTCTGGCCCGTTGGTCGAGTGGACAGAGACCCTGGCCACGAAACCAAATGTCGCGGGTTCGAATCCCGCTAGGGGCAAATGTTTCGTGCGATGAACATTTGTACTCGAGTCATGATGTTAATAAACGTATTTAAGTATATCTATCTGTTCGCCTAGTATCCAACGTACAAGCATAAGCTTAGTTTGAAACTAGGGAATTGGTGTGTATTAAAAAAAATATTGTGTAGGTATGTAATGTTTGAAATATATGTTTATTCGACAGGTATTGACGAGGGATTCTGTAACAGTGGCGGTTGATGCTGTAGTCTACTACAGAATAAAAGAACCTCTGAATGCCGTGGTCAGAGTTGCTGATTACAGGTGAAATTCTTTTGATTATATGTGTGATTATGTGTAGGTATATTCCACTAGAATCTACCAATGTATTCGTCCAAGTAGACTTTAGAATTGACCCATTTTTAATATTGAACTTTAGCTTCATTATGAGATATACTCTGATGACTTGTACTTATTAACGACTAGCTGCGCCCCGTAGTTTCACCCGCGTAGTTCCCGTTCCCGTAGAAATACGGGGATTAAATATAGCCTTTGTTACACGCTGATAAAGTAGCTTTCAATTGGTGAAATAATTTTTCAAATCGGTTCAGTATTTTCGGAGCCTATTCAATGCAAACAAACAATCAAATCTTTCCTCTTTATAATATTATATTAGTATATATTATAATATTAGTATAGACTAAAACATTTCTTGTATACATGAACAACCACAATCATTCCTTTATACAAAACGTAAGACACTTTTAAACCATTAGTCATAATAAAAATAAACAGAATTAGCTCTTGGTAAATATTATCCCTATTAGATTTTACTTTTTAAAAGTCGTTAAAACAAATGGAAGGACTTGACCGTAACAAACAGAAGACGCGCATCAAGTGGTGGCCAATTTTAAACAATCGATTGCAATCCCAATGCATTACGGTGCATTTTGCCAAATGCACATTTTATTACTCATTGTAAGATGAATGATGGCGTTTTGGTAAACAAATGAGCCACTTCGGATATCGGTAATGTGCATTGTGCATTCAAGGCTTAAAATAACAGTTTATCTTACACGGTACAAATTTAAAATTTCAAAACATCCTTTTTTTTAATCCTTTCGATCATGGTTTTATCGTCACCAAACTACATACGTCACCGTCTTACTTTTAAGTTTCTTAAGGATGCTAGACAGAATATCAGGAAATAAGCTACCTCATGTTTAAATATACATTTCGTTTATGGTTAAATTTAATAACTGTGACACTTTATGGTCGTTTCATTTTAAATATAATCATTATCAACGGACTTAAACTAACGTCAGACTTTATTTCTTTTGACATCCCTACACATTACGTGTTAACAATAGAATACAATATTTGTAAACTAAACATTACCTACTCATTTTCATAAGATTTCTTGGTTCATTTACAATTTTTGTTTATTAATTTTAAATTCCAGTATATTTTTATTAAGATTCCTTTTAAGCAAGCAGACTTGGTTATTTAACTAAGTCTGCCACATAACGACTGTATTACACTCACAATATCGGTAATACTAGTTCCATACCACAGGGTACGTGAATAAGAACTATATATCACATTTTCATACGACACGTACATAAGTTTCTAAGTTACTTATTAAATCATGTCTTATCTTATCACTACCGCCTATAAACATGCACCAGGTGGATAATATAATTAGGTAACTGAATGTATTAGCGAGCTTGAAAGCTCGTTCAATCCGTCCCACACCTTTTTATGAAATAACTTGTCGGTAACTAGACTAGTTTTCGATACTTTAACACACAATTACCTATTTTATACTATATATATACTTGAACACACAATATCCAAATTAGTAACAGCCCGGAGTCAGGAAGTTGGCGGTTTAATCACCCCCGTGCCTCGGAAAGCACGTTAAGCCGTTGGTCCTGCGCCTAACCTCTCTCCGGTCATGTCGAATTGCCGTCTCACCGGACTATGAAAGTGAAGTAATAGAGAATGCACCTGTGTTTGCGCACACACTTGTGCACTATAATATCTCCTGCGCAGATGGCTAATTCTCGTTGAAATTGGCCGCCGTGACCGATATCGGTTAGGTCATTTTTTTTTTACTATACCTACACCTACATAAGGCTTGTCCATTGGTTTTAAGAACATATTCTATTCTAAGTAGTTTACTAAAATTGTCAGCGCGTTAATTTTTCTTAACCTTATATTATTATGTAGGCGCAAGTGCGTCAGAAATGCAATCAATTCACTTTTACAAATGGCTAAATGTGGTTCGGGTAAGATACTATTTCTTGTATTCTGTCTGCGCCTTTGGCGTTTAGTACGTTTTTGTATGAGATTTAGACAATGTCCGCAAATTTCTTTATTTATTTATTCTAATAGAGCAAGTCCTCTTTTACATAAAAATTTTAACCCATCCCTTACTTTTCTTTTTTCAGTGCATCTACTCGATTGCTGGCTGCCACAACCCTTCGGAACGTACTAGGCATGCGGGACCTGGCACAACTTCTATCAGACCGGGAAGCCATCAGCCACATGATGCAGGCCAATTTGGATGAGGCCACTGATCCTTGGGGTGTGGAGGTAGAGAGAGTTGAAATGTAAGCCAGTGAGAAATCTAAAGAATTATTTAATACTATTTATATTACCCTAATGGTAATCTGTGAACACTGTAGAACCAACTCTTATATTACCTGACTAGCTGTGCCCGCGGTTTTACCCATGTTTTTGGTTGATATTATGGTCTTCCTCGATAAATGAACTATACAACACAAAAATTGTTTTTATTTGCACTTCGGACCAGTAGTTCCTGAGATTAGCGCGTTCAACCAAACAAACAAACAAACTCTTCAGCTTTATACATATACTATTATAGTATACCGCCCAATATATACTTGAATGGCTCGATGGCGCATGCGGTACTGACCCTGCCCCTTGTGCCTAGAGTTTTGGGTTCGATCCCCACCCAGGACAAACATTCGTATGATGAATACTTTTTGTTTTTTTTTGTTCTGTGTCTGGTGTTAATATCCAATATATTTAAGTATATATTTGTAATACCACAGTTGATTCTGATATCTGTAACACAAGTACTTAAGCTACTTACCTCAGAATCAGATCAAAGTAGATATGTGATATCGTCGGATATTTTTTTTTTTTTTTTGTTACACGTGGCTATTATTTTAAGATAGAAAGATAACTTATTTTCCACCTCTTCCCTAATTTAAACAGATGTACATACATAGGCCTACAAATGTAACAACAACTGGCTTGATGGCGCATTCGATAGTGACCCTGTCCTATGCGCTAAGAGCTGTGGGTTCGATCCCCAGTCATGACAAACATTTATGCGATGAATACTTATGTTTCTTCTGTGTCTGGGTGTTAATATTTAATATTTAATTATGTATTGCAATACTACTGTTAAAACTCATATCCGTAACACAAGTGCATAACATGGGAGTCAAAAAAACAGATGAAATCAAACATGTCTAATTTAAGCAAAGTTGATAATATAAATAGAAGGTAACATTACTTTATTGTATTTCCAGTAAAGACGTCCGGTTACCGGTACAACTACAAAGAGCGATGGCAGCTGAGGCAGAGGCTGACAGAGAAGCGCGCGCCAAGATCATCGCCGCTGAAGGAGAGATCAAGGCATCGAAGGCCTTGCGCGAGGCATCCCTAGTCATGGTAGACAACCCTATGGCCTTGCAGGTGCATAAACCTTTTTTAAATTCTGCACGTTTCTATTCTTGGGAAAGAGATTGCTCAAGAAGCTTATGCTCAATTAAGTTAGCGGTTGCATTGGAGTGGTTTCCTGCGAGGTATATAAGCCATGTCTTATTAACATGAAACAAACTTATTAACATTGCCTCTGAATTGATGATCTGCAATATTGTTTATTTCGGTGATATCATTCTATTAGTATTATAAAATACCTCCCTAGCGAAATAAATTATAATATTACTAGGGAAACAATATAGAATCGAATGACTACAGGCTCATCAGCCTATGTTTAATATCTAATTCCCCTCTCTAAGGCAGTCCTTAGTAGTCCTAGTAAGCCAGTGCTTACTTTAATGCAATCACCAGGCTCTCTGAACCAAGGTCATGGTCTAAGCAAACCCTGACTAGGAATGGAACATAAAGCTAGGAAGCTGGTAAAACACAGCGTAGGTACCTACCTATAATGTAGGCCCTACATACTTGCATGATACATTTGTATCCTAATTTCGAACCATTGTTAAATGCTATGTATCCACGCGCGAACTTTGAAGTATTTGTGTTATACTTATTTATTTCAGTTACGATATCTACAGTCACTCAACACGATATCTGCAGAGAAGAACTCAACAATAATTTTTCCATTCCCGATGGATTTCCTCAGAGCATTCATGGGGAATACACCTGGCCCTAGCACATCTCCTTGCCTGCCTATATAAGAAAAGTTGTTTAGTATTGTTAAATTTCACCGATAATTACTTACTTGGTACCAACAATTGAACAAAATGTTGAATTATGAGTTGCATGTTTTTACATGGTGGTAATATAATAAGTATGTATTTGTTCAAATAAAGCTCAAAATTCTTAATGCTTGCGAATTTCTATTTTGTTTTACCAAATCACGAATTATGTACTTGATTTTACACATGCATCGTAAAAGGTTAGAGAAATCAGAAAAGTTTTTAACTTACTTCTGATTTATTATGATAAAATACTAAGATACCCTGAAGTAATAAATATAATTGCCCAAGGCTATGAGCCAATTATACGATAATATTTTTTAAAAAAAACATTGTTATTATTGAAAGACCAATAGATACCTAATTCCCATAGAAAAATATCACAAAGAGTCTATGATTTCATAACGGTAAATGTCACATTAGGCATAGGTTACTTGAGTAATATATTTTTAGTGAAAGCCCAGCTAAATACAAAAACAATGCAAGTATAATGATAATATATGTACTTAAGAAAATTATAAAGTAACTCGCAGAATGAAGCATGCAGTCTGACAGTCAAAATACTCCATTGAATACTCCATCTCTCACAGGTTAAAGATCTACAATCATTTTGTAAATAAAGTATTTTAGTGTTTTTGAACAACATTTTCTATAAAAATAAATAAACCTATATTTGTTACAGAAATAAGCAAGGAGTCTCGTAAAGAAATGATTTTTCGGATGTTAGCCACATTGCTTATTTGTTTATGCCCTGTCTTACTAATATTTTGCTTCAGGGTTAGTATTTTACTACTAAGCTAATACATAGTAGAATAATATAGAGTATAAATATATATATATATATATATATATATATATATATAAAGTAAGCCAAAATTCCTGAAGTACTTACAATGAAAGCTTTAAATCAAATTAAATTGCATTCTTTGTGTTAAAAATTATCACGTAGAAAACATATCACTCTACTATAATTTCATAAGTAGACTCATTTTAGATATGAATACTTATAGTTTAGTGAAATGAAGAATAAGCCAATTCTTATAAAATTAATCGATTTATTAATAACAATATTGAAAACAAGCGTCAGTACTACGCGAGGGTGGATTTTGCATTTGGTGGTCCTAGACTAATCCTACTTAGAGGCCTGAAATAGTCTTCTTCTAGGTACCAGTGTCCCTCACTAGTACCAAACTAGCAAAAAACCAACTAACTGTTTGCTAAATATGTGTATTATCTTTAACGGGGGCCAAAATGCCTTTAAATTAGACCCGGCCCTGATACTACGCTATAACGAGTCAAACGTTGAACTTGATCTTAGGTGGTCAAACAATATCAAAGAGCAGTCATCCTACGCTTCGGAAGAGTGAGAACAGATTCTCCAGCGGGACCTGGGGTTATATGGTTGCTACCCTGCACCGATGTATCAATACTGTTTGATCTTCGAACTCAATCTTTTAATCTACCATCACAAGAGGTCGTAATGTTTTGTTGAATAATAATTTTTTTAACCCAACTTTAATGCTTATTATAAATATATATATATGATCACTTTCAGATTCTTACAAAGGACTCCGTAACGGTGATGGTAGACGCAGTTGTTTACTTTCACATTCGGAAGCCGTTACATTGTTTTTTAAATGTGGAAAAATATAGGTAACATTTTATAGCTTATACCAGGGATCCCAGAAAAAGTTTTTAGTTTGTTACTTACTTACTTTACCTTGTCATGCATCACACAATTCGTTAGATTAAACTATGTGTAGATAGGTAGGTAATGGTGAAAGCGGAGGTAGCTCAATGGTAAGGATACGCGCCTCTTAACCGAAGAGTGCGTGTTCAAACCCGGGCACGTATCTCTGGAACTTTCAAATCCATGTACGTATTACGTACGTATACTACTAACTCGACGGTAAGGGAAAACATCGTGATGAAACCTGCAAATTCAAACAAATTTAGATTTGTAACCATGATCCAAAAATTGTCTATTTCCCCTATCATGGGGTTACGAAGGTCAGATCGGCAGTCGCTTCAATGTAATTACCTTAATTAGCTCGCTAAATCGTAGATCATGGTCTAAGCGGACCCCGTCTAAGCACGGGACATAACGCTAGGAAGATGATGATGTGGGTAGGTAATGTCACTATAAGGCTCAGAAAATATTCAAATAAACCTCACAATTCTGTAAGCTTACATGGCTAGAATCGAAATGCATCTTATGTTTTGGGTACCGCTAGTATAAATGCATTGTCAAAATATCATCTTTATTGATTTTATGCACAGAATTTCATATTCCATTTCCTTCAATAGAAATGCTACAGAATTATTATCGGTTTCATGCCTGAGAAACATCTTGGGACAATATACCCTGACTGACCTCCTGGCTAATCGTGTCAACATCAGCCATTCCGCCAGAGCTGAGATAGACCAAATAACTGCGCAGTGGGGCATCGAAATGGAGAGAGTTGAGATGTGCGTTTGTATTTATTTTATATTTAAGAATTCTTTATAAAATATGAGTCCTGTTATTTTCTACCAAAAAACGTAGCTAAGTACATTTATAATGGTTTATCCACGGGTTCAAGTTCAAGGAAGCAAACCGAATATCTACTAACAAAAAAATCATCCACTGATCTATCTAAGTAAGTACACGAAATGTCACTCAATTTACTATTTTAGAAAAGACATTATCCTGCCATACGAACTACAAAAAGCTATGGCAGCTGAAGCTGAAGGCACACGTATAGGTAAAGCCAAGATCATCGAAGCAGAAGGAGAAATAAAGGCTGCCGAGAATCTCAGAGAAGCTTCCAGGATCATAATGGAGAGCCCACAGATAATGCTCGTAAATTTAAAAAAAATCGATTTATTTTAGTCTTCAATGTTTTTTTTGGAATTAAAAATTATTTATTTTTCAGTTGAGGTACTTACAAACGTTAAATTTTATAGCGTCACAGCAATCGACTTCTATAATATTTCCATTTCCCATGGAACTACCTGAGCCACAATCGAGGCATACAATAGCATCGAACACATAATAGCTACGTCATCCTTTTTGCAGTTCTGTAGAGTAAGTATTTAAAAAGTTAAAAGATCATAGCTAATGAGTTATTAGTATAATTATCTTTGAAAATACATCAAAATACACGGAACCATAAAAATTTGCAGTACCTTTAATTCAAAATGAAAATTAAATTAATATAGGGAAATGTTCAAGGAAAAATTAAAACATGGCAAATAATTATAATAATTTGGATGAAAAAAGTCATCAAGAAAGTATTCCAGTGACTAAGTATGAAGATGCCGAGCATGGCCTTACAAGAAAAGTAGTGGTCTCTAGAGCTCTTGATGTTCCTGTGAAAGGTATTGTGAAAGTGTTTGTTGTAAAATAACATACGTTACTTCATAAGCATAGTGAAAAACCGTTAACGGTTCAATTATGTATAAAAAATCAAAAACAATATGGTTTTAAATCTAAATAAGTATTTTTAATTTTACAAATGTATCTAAATATTATGGATTTATTTCAGGGTGCAATTTTATTGAAAGTGTTTTAGTGTTCCTGTCATTCCTATTTGTTCTCTTATGTTTCCCATGGTCTTTGGCCTTTGTATTTGTGGTAAGACCATACATAATCAAATATAAGTCTTATATAGAACTAATTTCCATTTTAGTAGGTACATTCTTATTGTATATTAGATACTCGACTTCATCAAATTCTTTGTAACTAACTAACTAAACTTCACGCCACTTCCCTAGCGGGGTAGGCAGAGAGAACCAAACGCCATATGGCACGATCCTTACACACCTCACTCGCCTCTTCAACATTCATAATCCTTTTCATACAAGCTCTACGATTTTTATGACTCCTAACATCACCTTCTTTTAATACACGACCAATCTGGTCGTGGTAGGTGAGCCTGGGCCTTCCGCGGCTCCTACATCCTTCCACATTCGCATTGTATATCTGTTTAGTCAATCTTTCGTCATCCATTCTTTCCACATGTCCGAACCAATCTTCACCAATCAAATTCTTTGTATACTCCAATATTTGATGCTATCCTTATGTATTATTACTTTTAACTAAAAAGCCACTTCACAGGACTAATGATACTGATCTGCTTAAAAAGACTATTCTATGTACATATTTTCAGGTGATTCGTCAGTTTGAACGAGCTGTTATACTGCGGAACGGGAAAGTTCGTATGAATAGATGTTTCGGGCCTGGGCTTGTGTTTTTCTTGCCCTGTGTCGATAAAGTTAAATATATCGATCTTAGGGTAGTCTGCTATGCAGTACCACCGCAAGAAGTAAAGTATATTCATTTTTAATAGTATTATATTTTGATTAAAAAAAACTGTCTGTTACGTCATCATCCTTACACCGCGTGAAGTCGGCTACAATAAAATTTAGCGCGACTGAAATTAAAACCCTGAGAAAGGACAATGGCTACTTTTTATTCCAAAAAGTTAATAGATCACACAGCACCCACGATAGTCACTTTAGCTAAACTTTGATTTGTAACTCTATCACTGTTCCACAGGCCCTGACCAAGGATTCTTTGACAGTTTCCGTGGATGCGGTACTTTATTATAAAGTATTTGACCCAATTGCTGCCGTTATAAATATAACTAATTTCAGGTAGGTACGTCTTAATTAATCATTGATGGTAAATATTATTGGACAATTAGTATTTATACTTATATCTTTTTCAACTTTTAAAACTTACTCGAGAACGAAAATTATAAAAAAAAATTGATGTTATTTTGATTTTTCTTTTAAAAATGCACGAACCAATAAAAAAAGAAAGACAGAACCATCCCATACTACGCGGTGAGGCAACCAATAGGAAGCCGATAGGGCCATAGAAAGCCGACCTCCCGCCATTTCGCCTTCACCATTTAACAACACAGAACGGCATATTTTAATTTTTTCTTAACACCAAATTAACGACGTGCGCTTTCACTTACTGAAGGCGAAATGGCGGGCGAAAATATACATTACTTAAAAATATTCAATTTTGACTGGCTTGATGGCGCATTCGATAATGATCCTGCCCCATGCTCCAAGAATTGTGGGTTCGATCCCCACCTAGGACAAACATTCGTATGTTCTGTGTCTGGGTGTTAATATCCAATATTTAAGTATATACTTGTAATACTACTGTTGATTCTGATATCCGTAACACAATTGCTTAAGCTACTTACCTCGGAGTCAAATCAATGTATGTGATGTAGTCTGATATTAGTTTGATATCTTAAGATATCTTCCATAGGGTATCGACGCAATTATTAGCAGCAACAACCCTTCGCAATGCTCTTGGCACCAGAAAATTACAGGACTTGCTAAAAGATCGGCCCGAAATAAGTAATCAAGTTCTGCAACAAACAGCAAAGCTCACCAATCGATGGGGTATAACCGTCATACGAGTAGATATGTAAGTAAATAATACAATTTATGGGGGGTCTACTAGTATTACTTAATATGTTGATTATTATAGTATACAAATTTAGCAGGATACATGGATGTTTGTTATTCTAAGATAATTTTCATTCCAAGAACAATAACAAGCACAGTAAACCTAATAAAATGATAGACAAAATATCGCACACCCAGAACAATACTGTATTATCTCGAAAAATTTCAAAATCGACTTCTTTATAACTTTGAATAGGCAAAAATTTCCCGCACATGCCACGAAAACAGGCATATTTATAGATACAAAAATGGCCAATAGATGGCGCGCTAACCCTCTATTGATGACACTGCGCAGTCAGAGTCACACCGCAAACACGAATCTATTTCAAGATGCAACTTGTCGGCCGTTTGAACAACACACGGATCCTTTACGAAACAGTGCATTATTTCATGATAATGCGCTGTTTTTTAATTTAGTAACAAAACTACCGCGAATTATTTAGTTTTATTGCAGTGTTGGTGGTATTACTGACTGTGATTATAAAACTTATTTTACACTTTTCCGAAATAGTACCCTGTTATTGGCGAAGGTATGTCTAATTTTTTGTATTATTCCAAAATGATTTTGTGTTGTTCCTAAAAGTTGAAAATCTGTGAAATGATACACTATTGATGGTAGATATAAATTATGCCCTATTTTTGTTATATAATCATAATAAACATAAATTTATACTCAGAACTGTTCCTTACATGTTATATCAAAAGAAACATATTTATAATTTAAATATTTTTTAATAAACAATAAGATTAAGATATTTTTTTGAAATAATGCAGTATTGTTGAATTAAATTTATTTATTATAGTTTTTTGGCAGATGATGAACGGTCGTAGTCTCCAGTTGCTCCAAAAGGCAAAGGGAACAGCATCAATCGATGAGACGTCAGCAGTTATAGCAGCAGCGGATCAAGCATTATTTAGGCAGGAGGAAAATACATCCATAACAGCTTCAACAGATGAGGCGTCCGCGGTTACAACATCAGATAGGCAGGTGCAAAATACATACATGGCGGCATCAACTGATGAGGAGTAAGCGGTAGTAGCAGCATCCGATCAAGTATCAGATAAACGGTAACTGTTTCATCTGAAAATAATGCTGAAGAAGATTGTATACATGATTCGGATACGGATCCTACTAGTACGGCATTATTATTTTTTTATTACTGTTTTGTTTATAGGATTTTGAACTACCTTTAAACAAAATGAACAATTATTTGTTCATTTTGTTTAAAGGTATTTGTTTTGTATTTATTTGAACCCAAGCTTAGTAGCTTGGGTTCCTTGCTGATGGAGCTGTGTCGATGGTTGTAGAAGTGGAGGGTGTGTTTGTCGGAGTAGTAGTTTCTTGAGAAGAAGGCCCGTCTATTTGATTGATCGTCAGACGAACTAGCTGAGCTACTGGAGTTTGATGATGAAATGGAGCCTGTCGAAAAGCTTGAGGTGGAACTAGAAGATGATCTTCTGGGGAATACAAGAGGTCGAGATGTTTGCTTAACAGACAAAGTAGTATCCGTGTCCGAAACATGTACACAATCTTCTTCAGCAGAAAGAAGATAAACGGTATCTGACTACTCTTTTCTTTTTTACATACGTTTATCTGATACTTGATCGGATGCTGCTACTACCGCTGACTCCTCATCAGTTGATGCCGCCATGTATGTATTTTGCACCTGCCTATCTGATGTTGTAACCGCGGACGCCTCATCTGTTGAAGCTGTTATGGATGTATTTTATGTTTTGAATTTGAGTTTTATTAATTTGTTTCTTTTGTTCTTCTGTTACAAGTACATAGCCGAAACGAAGCCAATTGTTAATATTATATGTTTAACACAATTTTGAGTAACTTTCAATACTATGGGTCCAAAGCCAGTGCTTTGGACCTATAGTATTGAAAACTCTTATTCAAACCATAAATTGTTAAAAATCCTATAAACAGAACAAGCAAGCCTATAAGCAAGTACTGACATGCTTGTATTTAATATAATATCAAACTACTGATTTCAGTAAAATTGTGTTTTATTTCGTTATTAATAGTCCCATTCTTGACCATAAAATAAATAAATCGTTACTATTCGTTGAATTTTAATCAAAAAACAGTAGATTAATAGTGTATTATTTCAAAATTCATCAGTAAAAAGCGCGTAACTCGAAATAATCTTTCTTTTTTTTTATCATTTTTGACTCAACAGTGGATTAAGTCAAAAAATGCATAATTACGCTTAATTAAGAGATTTAAAATCGAATGAAGTATATAGTGCAGTTACGGATGGTATTTTTCATACGCAATGTTCAAGACATTAGTGAAAACTGTGATGTAGCTTAAGATAACGGTTTTTCGTCAATTGTGAAAAATATGATATTTTGAAATAGTGCAGTGTTGATCTGGGTGTGCGATATTACTTACAAACATATCAACGCGCTTGCAATCCCTGAAGAGGTAGGTAGAGTCCAAGGAGCTATGAACTCCATAAGCCACATTTATCCAAATATCCACTTCAGTTGTATGAATAATAAATGTAAAATAGCTTACTAGCCTGTTAGGCTATTTTACGCAAAAAAAAAATAAAGTCCATTATTGTGATTACAAAAAATATTGCATACGTATTTTTTCTTTTGTTTAGTAAACTAAAAATGATAAAGATACAGCGTCCAAGTGACGCAATTTCAGATCTTTGAAGCTCTGTATCTTTGTCATTTTTCGAGTGTTAGACAAAGCAAAAAATAGGTATTCAGTATTTTTTGATAGTCTAATTTACTTTTTGAGCAAAATAGCCCATTGTGAAGATTAGTAAAAAGTAGCTACAGCCGCTTTTTACCTACATAATCACAAACCCGATACACAATTCACCATTAGTCGCCTTTTACGACATGCTAGGCGAAGAACACAGTTAGAACATTCTTTTCGATTTCAACATGGAACAATACTTACTTAATATTACATAACTGTCGTGTAATTTAATTAAGTATTTACAAATTGTTGCAGTAAAGATATCAGACTACCGCTGCAACTGCAGAAGGCGATGGCGGCTGAAGCTGAATCATCTCGGTTGGCGAACGCTAAAATAATTGTAGCTAAAGCTGAAATAGAGTCAACTAAAAGTCTTCAGAAAGCTTCAGCGATACTTGCCGATAACCATATGTGTATGCAGGTAATTCTGAATTTTCTCATGCATTTTTTTATGTTTATCGCTCACTCAAGCAATTAACATTATCACCTAATTAATACTTATCTATACTAATATTATAAAGAGGAAAAATTTTTATTTTTGTGTGTGTGTATGTTTGTAATGAATAAACTCAAAAACTACTGTGCTCATTTCAAAAATTCTTTCACCATTGGAAAGCTACATTATCCGGAAGTAACATAGGCTATATTTTATTCCCATATTCCTACAGGAATGGGAACTATGCGGGTAAAACCGAGGGGCGCTGCTAGTTCTTAATGAGGAGGGATGTTTATTAATTATAATATTTATTGGTTTGAGCAACCCTTTTATCTGAGAATGCACATTTATCACTTTAGCTCTTGGTATCTTGGTTCTCAGTTGTATATAGATTAGTGGATCAAGAAACAGGTACATAGTGGTGTATAAATTGTTTTTTTTTTTAATGAGTTCTAATATAATATCATTTCCCATTGCAGTTGAGATACTTGCAGTCACTACACACGATATCTGGAGAGAATACTCACACAATCGTATTCCCCTTTTCAACGGATATGTTGCGGAAGATATTTAAGTGATTGTTTCGTAGCTTGAAAATTGTCTAGTGATTTTGTTGAAATAAAACTGGTGTCTTGTAATTTCGTTTCTACGATTTTTATTTTGTACAAAAGAACATCGTTAATAAATAGTCAACAATAACAACAACAACTAACACGATTATTATTTGAGACTAGTATTCGCGGGAGTCGTCTTCCTCTTGATTCGCGTGGCCGTAGTGGACGGGTTTTTGTGCTTGCCCACCAGCTTTTTTGTGCACCACCGCCTGTGGACAAACATTTCAACGACTATCAATATCGTATTACACATTCTTAATGTAGGACAAACATTTCAACGACTATCAATATCGTATAACACCATTGAACTATTATTACTAGCGTATGAAACCGACGCATCGAACAAGTTTTTTTGCGCCGTGTGTTGTTGCCGATCGGCAACAACTCGTTTAGTCACTCGGCTACGTTCACGCGTAAGCGCCATGAAATTCACGGCGTTTACGACGTTTTGGTCGCGAGAAAAATGTACTCTATAAGCGATCTAGCGCTGCAAATGCTGAAACACGCTCAGTTCATGCTTCGTGATAATATTTTTGTTTGACATAGCTTCTCTATACGTAGTAAAAATAGCTCATTGTATAACACATTCTTAATGTAGCAGTATAAGAAGAGGCTCCGATTTATAGATAATCTTGTCGGTGCTTGTGCGTATTTCAAATTCCTTTGATTGTCCATCAATTTTTCGCAAAGAAATGTGGCCGGAAAATAGGGAACCTTTTATTTACCTCCGACATTTCTTTGCGACACTATGGTACAGCACGGACATTTTAATGAGTAGTGCTCATTAAATTGTTATTCGACGTGCATAACATAAACAATAACAACCTTTTCTCTACTACAATCGTTGAAGCCCTCATCTAATATTATTCCAATGTTACATGCATATAATTAAATATTATAATACATTTAGCAGGTCTAAACTAAGTAATACCTATATTCATTAAATGTTACTTTAAAGTAATACCTAACAACGAATTTATGTCACTCGAGCCCAAATAAAACCAAAATAAACTAATTGAATAGAAGTGTAGCGCAACTTTTCTATTTATCACGAACTCTATTATCATTACTCAACAGCAGTATACAGGAAACTTGAACAACCAATTACTCGAAAGCATTACACATACTTTGTTCGGTATTATTTAATTCGAAGTTGTTCTGAAATACAGTCGAGACGGTTTCAAGATACAAAATCTGACAAATGCCAAGACGATGATTATATTCCCTTCCACGAATATACTTTTATATTTATTACCACGTAATGCATTTACTAATTCAATTAATATATGTATTACCTGAAAACCTGTATTTATATGTACAACTTACCTGGAAGCCGTTTTTGGGATCAGCAGTGTATCTCACGAGTCTGATGGAACCGTCAGGCTCGACCAGCGAGTATTCGCCGCGTACTACGTCACCATCACGGTGCTCCTTATGGTTCTGCAGGTTGCCAGTGTGGGGGTCCTCTACTCCGTAAGCGTATTGGTAATCTGGCTTAGCCTAGAAGTAAAAGTAATCATAGACTTCCAACAGCTTATCGGTTAATGTTGGAAGAATCCGAAAGATATTTTGGTTCCTGTGGTCTTGGTGAAGTGTGGATTCTAAGATTCATGTATGTTGAATGATTTCTAACTAGCTTGCTGCGGATAAAAACAGGGAACAAACGAGCGGAAACGTGTCACCCATGTCAAATCTACTTTAAAAATCGTTTGTTTAAACGCACGGACTAGTAAAAAAACAGGGACTCCGCGCCACTAACTAGACATTGAAGCTCCGTATGATGATGAAGAGATGCCTACCCTGCTGGGGAAGTGGCGTGAAGTTTAGTTAGTTAGTTGGTTATGATGAAGATTTGCATGGACTATGTAATTAGATAACTTCCAAGTTCCAAGAAATAAAGAAGATAACAATTAAAGGTTCAAGTGAAAACCCTGATATGACCTATATTAGGGTTCTTAAATATATCAGGATTGCTGTGTTACTCACCACATAATCAACAGTTTTAAGATGAGCGTATTTGGAGGTGTCCGGATGAATTTTACCAGTATTGTGGTCGTATCCGTAGTCTGCGTGCTGTTGGGCAGGGATGCCTTCAGCAGCAGGCACCTGGATCTCAATGATCTTGCCGCTGACGGGCCCACTGAAGCGGTTGTACGAGTATCCTCCAGGAGCCTTCCCCGCAGCAACAATGGTGGCTAAAGCAAGAGGTACCAATATCTGCGAAAGCAATACATCGATTATTTTCAACAAACTCGAACACTACCTAATTACGGTGGAAAAAATTTGTATCCATTGAAGTATGAACATAAGTAAAAGAATGCATACATTTAAGTAGCCAGTGGTGGATTTACAGTCTTGGCCACCCTAGGCCCGATGCCATAATTCTCAGTACTAACGCTCCATCACTTAATTTTTAACACGATTGGCCGCCTTTAATATTTGGCCGCCCTAGGTGCGGGCCTACTGGGCCTTAGGGTAAATCCGCCACTGTAAGTAGCATGTATTCAGGGACGTGAATGAGAAAGTTGAGTTTTCGTTCGTTAGTAAACCTTTTTTAACGGCGTTAGAGGAGAAGTTACCCAATATTTCCTTCTTAAATTAATTTAATTAAACGCTGGTGGTCAAACATTTCCAAATCTGGTGTCATCACAGATTCTACAGTAATTAGCTGTTGTTTTCTATCACGTAAAGTCGCAACTAATTAAAGACAACATTACAAATAAAATATGACCTTCGTAACTTTCTTCTTCTTAATTAGTATTTTATCTACTAATAAGTACAAATATTTTGACTGAACTATTACAAACGACCGACAACTTTGTAGATATACAAAAAGTCAATACTAACTTAGACTTGATGAATTGAAAGTAAGTTTTCTAAATTAACCCGACCGCGAATTGAACCCATGACCTTCAGTGTGTCAAGCAAAAAGTATACCTACTATACCTAATTGCGTCAATCAGGTCACCGTCAATTCAGATAGTTTTATAATTTACAACAAACATCACGTTTCAAAGATTTGTAAAGGAAAAGCTATAACTAGGGTCGTGACTTGTGATTTTAACTCTGGTGACCACAAAAAGCAGTGGCCTTCACGGTCAATGGGCTACTATCTCGTTGCCTCACCTGGTGGCAATGAAAACAAACAGCGAAGAAAGTTTCCCGCGCCTAATTTAGCATCGGAATAATTGAGACATTGAGAAGCAATAGCTAATTTACTAATTAATCTCAAACTAATTAAGATTGTCTGAATTAGTTTTATTAAAAATAAATCTTTTTTTTACGTTTTTATGGAAGCTTATGTATCAAAAAGATTAGATTTATTTACATACAAGCATTTCCGTTAACAAAAAAAGTAAAATGGTATAATAATTATTATTCTTATTGATTTTTACTTAACGATAATACCACCACCAAAATATTGAAACGTTTTAGTTATAAAATATGAACAAACATTATATGTGAATTTGCTAGTAAATATAGACCACACGTGTTTATTAATATTTTTTTGCTCACCACTATTTTATGATTGAATAAATTAATAAGTAACTAATAAGTTTTTTCTGATTACCTACAAATTTAATTTAGTTTGACAAATAATTATGTAACAAATACTTAGTTATTGTTTTGTTTACAACTTTTTTTATGATTTAAAATTAGATAATAACTAAAAAGACTTTTCTGATTACCTACAAATTTTATTTATTTTGACAAATAAGTAAATATATACTTAGGTAGGTTAGGTATTGTATTTATTTATCAACCAGATAAATTATTGCAATTTATAAATTAATAATTGATAGATATTGATAATTTATCTATTAAGCTCAAAAAATAATATTTACAATTCGAGATTACCTTAAACACGAAAGCCATTTTCGAATAATGTTCCGACGGTGGTGTAGAGAAATCAACCCCGGCACTGTGGTTGTCACTCCAAGTGTTGTGGTTTTATACCAAGCGGGCAGCTATGAAAGAGTAGCAATCGTGAACTTGACAACAGTTGCGGCAAACTATGAATCAATAATTTTCAATATTCGGCTACGCAGTCGAACGTTGCAATACAAAAATTGCGTAGGTTAATTTCAACAATTCCTTTGTCTCAGGCATCCTTGAATAGATTCGAAAAAGAAATGTCCGGTTGATAGTTTACCATAAAATTCTTTAAAAAAATAATGTATGTAAGTCGGTAGGTACATTAAATAAAGATAAAATGAGACATTTTTGATCTGAAAATAAGTTGATAAGTAGTTAGGTAAGTATCTATGTCAGTAGTACGTACCTAATCGAGATAAACTAACTAACTAACTTTGGTTTCATAGTGAGTACATTACGGTAACATTTCCTAGTTTGTTGTAGCAAATTGATTAAGTATTTATATTTATTATAGGTATGTAATAAATATAAATACTTAATCAATTTGCTACCTAAGTTAAGTCAGGTATAAAGAATTATTTAAACAAACAGATAGATCTTACCTTCTGTTGCTTACCTACAGTAGATATCTACTACTACTACTACTACTACTAAACTTCACGCCACTTCCCTAGCGGGGATATCTAAATAACTACTTATTAGTAAATACGTATTATGTATGTAATTTTCCCGTTACGATCTATTTATACCTATCGTTATGTATCTATTTTTTTTTTCAAATGATTTTAGCTAGGTAGCTAGCTAAAATCATTTGACATAGGTACTTACAGTTAGTAACTAAATGAAAAAATACCTAAATAACGGTGTTACATATTAATAAGACTTGAAGTGAAAAATATTATCAATGCATATTTAGCTAAGCGAAAGCGAGTTTGTATATACGCTTTCACACCTAAACTACGCGTACGCAATGGAATCAATCACCATGACATTTTGTACACGCTCCGTCAGTTTATAAACTTACAGACCCTTCGTTCAGTGCAAATTATTCCTACTTACCATTCCTGAGGGATAAAAAAGTATGTGTTATCGCCAATAAAATAGCGCTAAAGGGCTAGTCTAAAATAAAATACGATCGTAGTTATTGGGGAATGCAATTAAACATCTAGCCATAATCTACGGTAATTTTTAACAAATTTGAGCACTGCATAATGAATGACGGTGGCAATACATATATACATAATTATTATTAGATAGTACTAGATAAGACCCAAAAATTACAGTTTTTTGATCAATTAATAATAAAAAAAAAACTTTAAATTAAATACTCCTGTGATCAATTTGATTGCAATGTTATAAGTGTATGTATAGATAGGCCGTATATTCTTAAACCTGTTGGCTTCCACACCCGTAGAAATGAAACAAAACGCCTATGATTTTTGCGCGCACAAACTGTCAACGAATGTCAAACAAATCACAGATTGGGTGTCAGTCAATCAATTGTATTGTTATTACTGCTATTACTTATCACATGCTATTATAATAAAATAAAATAAACTTTACCGTTGTAAGCATTATAGTTGAAAAACATCATGAGTAGTCCTAGGAAGAAAAAAATTAAGTTAAACGAACCTTCGTCATCAAATATCGCATTGAAAAGAGAAAATGATGATAGCGAAGCGTCTCGCAAGCGATTGAAGACTGATAAGTCACCAAAACAAGATATACAAGCACTAAGAAGGAAGAACTTCATAAAGGCCTGTGAAATGGTCTCGTACAAAGCCTATTTTAACTCTGGTCTTAGATTCCAACTGGATTATATCCCTGCATGCGTAAACCATACTACTTGTACACATAATGATCCTAAAGACGGTGTAAGTGATGGAATTGTTTTGTTTTTAGTACTCTGTATTTAAAAGAACATACATACACACAATCATAACGTAACGCCCATAATTCCCAAAGAGGTGGTCAGAGTCAAAGAGGCAGCAGGCCCCTTTAACCACATTCAGCCAAAAACAAAACTGGGTTGGGTTAGATAGAAAATTGTGAAAAAGTTTATAATAACATGATGGAAGATATTCTACATTATACATTTTATGATACTATGCTATCCTAGCAGTCAGAACTAGAATAGTTTTACAGGTTCTTTTTCTTTCTTACCTCAAAAAATCTCATAAGTAGGTAACATTACATGTTTAAAACCTATAATTAATTACCAATATTAAATGCTAAATTCTAATACTTACATGGTGGTCCAAGCAAATATTTATTAATTAAAAATGCAGTGTTATTATAATCAAACTCTTAAAAATTTTCAGGTTCATATAAATGTAATGCCACCCTATACAGAAGAATCTTTGAACATTGAAATGAAAAGTAACATGTGGCGTGAAGCACTCGAGGTGTGCAGACTGTGCATAACGCCAAACCAATACTTGTCTAGTAATGTGCTGAAGGATATAGTGGAAATCATGTTGGTAATATAATTTATACATACCTTCGGTGATACTGCAATACCGCATAACAAATACTTGTACATAAGGTCTAACTTTGACTTAAATAACATAAAAAATTAGGTCTTATGATTAAGTGTTTGTTATGTGGTGCTGCAGTATCACCAATATATATTATTATCTTGCCTGCAATCCCAGAAGGAAAATGCAGAGTGCAAACAGCAATATAAGTTCCATAAACCACTTTCATAGACATAGGTAATTTGTTTTGTTTGAGGCACAATTTCTACCTTTATAACTTTAATTGCTGTCAAAATACAATTTATTGATTAGTCTGCTCAATTTGCTTATCCATGATGTCACATTATTTATTTGAAAATTATTTGCATTTTAAATGGTTTATAAAAATGTGTTAAATAATTGGTATCATCTACCCTATTCTCTAATTCCACCATAATAACAGCAGAAACTTATTAAATGCATGTTACATAGAAGCTTCAGTTTGGTGCATTTCTGAAGTTGAAAATGTTATGTAATGCAGTTCTAACAAAAAAGTTTTAAGCACATAATTTAATTACACCTCTCCATGAAATTATTTTCCTCTTTAAAACAATATTTACAAAATTCCTATAATATGATCCAGGTCTTGTTAGGAGGTTTTGGTTTTATGTACCCACTACTTGGACAGCATTAATTTTTAACATAACATATATTTTGAAGTTCTCTTATACTGTATTATGGTAACTACCAATTTGTGTTTTATCATGTCATAATAATAAAAGATTATTCAAATTTTCAGAATGCCCATGATGATGAATACTCCGATTATACAATTGATTACTTGATTGATAAATGCCAGCAGATATTTGAGCTGAACTTTAGCTTCCATCCACCTTGCCTGATAAAAACCCTAAGAAAATGCTACATTGACTTCCTAACATCCCCTTTAAGTTTAAAAGAAAACACATTTACCAATAGATCACAGTTTGGTTGTAATAATGGAGTTGTAAAATACTGTTTGAACAGACTAGAATATGAAATAAGCTTAGAAAGCAAAGATGGGCCTCTAGTTGACAAATATGAAAATATACCAGAAGATATGAGACAAAGCGTCAAAGGTTTGCACTGGCAAAAGGAGAAATTTGAAATTTATGAACTGCTGGAGCGAAATGAGAGGATAGAAAGACTTATTGCTGTTCTAGATAGCATTATCGAATTATTGAAATGTGATTTAGCTATATGGCATTCAAGGTATATTAAGTACTTCTTGTTTTAAAATTACTTACTATATGAGCTATAACTTTTACTAGCTATGCCTGCTGCTTTACATGCGTTTCTGGTTAATGTGTCGAAGCGTGATATTATATAACCTTAGTCTTCTTTGAATAAAGGACTATTTAATACAAAAATAATTTTTCAATTTGGACAAGTCATTCTTGAGATTAGCCCGTTCAACCAACAAACAAATTCTTTAGCTTTATTTTGAAGACTTTAAAATAATTTCTTTCACACTTTCTGTTAATTAACCAATTTAAAATTAAATGAATCTAGGTTTATTGGTGATCATAAAAATATAATTCCAGGTATACAAACAATTTGGGATGCCACATCATGCGGTCCCACAAGCCACTAATGGCATATCTTCTCTGGTCCAGCAATGTACTCTTCACTGGGGCAGTAAACAACAACTGTCGGCAGATATTGAGACTTTTTGTTCGTCTAATACATCTTCAATATCCTGAGGATCATATAAGAACAATGGCTGTATGTAAAAACAATAATGTAGTATGCTTATTATGTCTAGTACAAATAGTTCTATTATTTTTGTAGAAATTTAACTTGGCTTTTTTATAGTATATACTATCAACTAACTCTTTATAGAGTTAGCGTTAGAGTTGTTGATATATTATAAGAAACAGGACTATTAATTTTGCCTGTGATTCATATGGGGATTGCTGCATATTCCTTATTGCTTATTTTATAAAGTCCATGTAGCAAATATTAACATGGCATTTTAAGGACAAAAAGCTCTGTATACTGTTACACATTATTTTTATAAAATGAATCAAATTCTGTTTTCAAGTAAAAGTTATAAGGAACAAATAGTCAAAATTACTGATAAATAACTATAATAAATATTAAAAACCATTGTTTCAATAGTATTAAAAGTTCATTTCATTTATTATATATTTTTTTAATTATTTTTTTCAGACTTGGCTCAATACTATGATACAAACATTCTACATCTGTGAAAATAATTCAAACAGTGATTATCCGAATACAGGAAAATATTGTACAGCTTTTGCAAATGAGTTTTATAAAATAATTTCAGGTAACTAACTCTACATAACTACATTAATAATGGTTTACACTTTAGTTTGTTTATAAAATCTAGTAAAATTTTGTTTGGTTGCAGAATTGCCTCATGCATTAGTAATCAGAATTCTGGAACGAATTACACCGGACTACATGCAATACCTTATTGGAACATTGCACATTAAGAAACTACTGTCATCTCAAGAAAATGACCCCATAAAGATGTTTACAGAATTTGTGAAAAATAAGCAGTGGACTGGCTTTCCAGAAAGTAAATCTGAAATACAAATATTAAAAAAAAGACACATGAACATAAAAAATTTAAAGAATTTTACCAACTACCTTATAAAAATATGCGAAAGTGTGCATTCTGATATGGATAAAATGGTAGACGACGAAATAGTGTATCGTAAGTTTGATCCTCAATCACTTGAAAAAGATAAGTCGTTGACATTGAATCATATTATTCATGTATTCTACATAACATTGGAAGCTTACTTGGATGCATACAGTGTACAAAATGTCCAAGAGACTTTAGATGTATTAAATGAAAGATTAAAAAGCGGTGAAACTCAACCTATTGAAGAGAACTCCATTCCAGAATTTAGCTCATACACTGTAACTGAAAACTTTATCAAAAGATACAGATCAATATACCAAACATTGAAAGAACTAATGTTAATATTGCAAGGATTGAAAAATAGTGGAGATTTACCTAATCTATTCAAGATTTTCGAAAAAATTGGTTTGTTGGGCATGTAAGCAATCATGGGACTAAAGTTTACTTTTAATTGTTGACTTTGATGTCTGAATAGGGTACATATTTGAGTTTGAGTGCCTATAATTATGATGTGCTCTATTGCATTAATATTACTGGGATAGCTTTAAAGTATTATGTAAGAAACCTTAGTGCCATCAGTCAGACAAAAAATGGCTGTTATAATTTTTGTTATTACATACATACATACATAATGTCACACCTTTTTCCCATGGGGGTAGGCAGAGATCATGTACTTCCATTTGCTACGATCCTGACATACACCTTGTTATTAATTGTATTTAATACTGCAGTTGTTGATTGTTCAACAACTGCAGTGGTCAACAGGATGTCCTGTGTTTGGGAAAATAAAACTCTTTACATAATTACTAATAATGTTTATTTTTGTATGTATTTACAATATTCCCATTTCTATTAAAACATTGTAACCACTTGCTAGTTTCATGACTAAAATAATGTATTAATGCAAACACATTTATTGAATAATTTGTTTATGAAAAAAATATTAAACAAAGGACACCAACCCATAAGCAGTTACAAGAAACCAATTAATTTATGATTTAATATTTTGGAAAAAAGTGGCCTCTAGCTTTTTTAGTTCTCTTGGCTTTCTCTAAATCTACGTCAGGGTATTGTGCTTTTAGTGCATCCATATCCATGTCAGGGAATCTCTTTAGTAAATGCTGAACATGGTTATAGTCTCTATTGCGTGCTTTTCTCTTTTCATTGTGCTCCTTTTCTTTATATAATCTTAAAAACTTCTTCACAGCAATACTACTTATGTACCCATTTTCAAGATATGGTCTTACCCACCTAGTGTTCATAAACTTGGGTATGGAGTACTCCTTTTTCTCATACTTTTCGGGTAGACCTACAAAACTAACAACGTCTTCCACTGGCCTCTCTCCCGTCTCCCCAGTTTCCAGTTTGTAATAAGCAAGATTACGTTCCTTAACCACAGTTTCGATATTATTCATAGATTCTTGAACTTTATCAATTCTTTCTGGGTTAGGGAATAAACGAACTTGTGAATTACACTCCTGTTCCATGGTATAGAGCATATTCCTCTCCTTCAGCAAAATGTACCAAAGCTTGTGTAAATCTGTATTTGATTTTATCCTAAGTTCATCTAATTTCCATGCTCTGCCAACTCGAATGTTTGTCTCGCTCCAATTTTTCTTGTTATCAAAAAAATCCATCAAATCGTAAGCGACATTTGTTGAATGAAAACCTTTCTTAGGGGCTACAGTGGAAGCGCCAAGACACACATTTTGTGAACGATGACACAAAACCAGTGTGGATTTAAATAATCTGTTTATTATTTTATTCATCTTCCCAGGAGAGAATGTGACTCTAACTTGAAAATTACAAGTCTTAATTGATAAATCTATATTTGATTTTCACATGGATTTCACAATAAATGTAATTTTTTACAGTCCTCGTCTGTGATGTCAAATATCAATGTCAATTAAATTGTCACTGTGGCAGTTGTAATCTCTTTGAATATAGCTATGGTCTTAATTTTTCGAGCCGTAAATTCAGTGAATTTAAGTACGTACTTTTTTTTTATATTTATTTTATTTTATTAAGCCACATAATTTTGTTATTGTTAAGGAAATAGAAGCCAAAAAATGAGCCTGTTTCGTTTTTGGAAACTTTTGTGTAAAAATAAAGAAACAATTTTTTCCAGATTTCAGTATCTATAGATAGACGTTCTAAAATACACATAAATATTTATTTATGCTATAATAATTGGAGTAATAACAAGAAATAACAATATTTATTCTGTTATGTATGTCTTCACTTAAAAAAGACCTTAAACGTCCATGCTCAAAAAATAAAACTATAGCCAACTTCCCATCACTTCCCATTACGAGTTGCGTTTAGTTTTTCATTAGGTTACTATAAAATGTATGTTTTATGGTTCTCAAATATCTTACTGTATTGACTAAGTATACAAATTAAAATACTAACTCTGTAAATTTTATTTATTTAATATTGATAAAAATGTCTTGATAAACAAGATTCTATAATGACAGTGTCGATTTACATGAATAATAAAACGAAACGTAATAGTTGAAAATGTCTACAAAAATGTCGAGCAGTGCAAAGAGTTACGCTAGAATTGCTTGTGGCTTGTGAATAAAAAAGATAAATCTGAGCGAATAAGTGCTATTAACAACAAACAACTGACTTTCTGTATTTCGGACCGATACGGTGTGAATTATATGTATACTTTCGTGTGTTGTTGGAATTTGTAACCTTTACACGGAATTGTCATCCGGAATCCAAAAGGTATTGTATCACAGAGCATACAAGCATTTTTTATTTTCTGTCCTCTTTTGTAAACTTTCCTTTGTTTATTAACTTTAAATCGTTGATTACTACTATAATATAGTCATTGGATATTAATCTAAGAGTAGATAAGTTGAATTTATGATAAAAAATAGGCCAGAAGTAGCTTGTTTTGTTTGGTATGTCACTTTATTTGGGTGAATAAATAGGACAAAAGTAATGTAAAGATTTGTGTTCTTTTGATTTATGTAATTATATCAACTCTCGGCGTCACTTGAATGGTTTGTTTACATTCTTGAATAATCTATAATGACGAAAAACAACAGCACATTTTCGTTTGAGGTTTTATTATACTTAATTAAAAAATCACAATATTGTTTATTCAACACGTTTTCTGCCAAAAATTTCTAGGTTTCTTTTTATGAGGTGCTGTTATTTTTAAATTTTACTTATCAGTCATTGTCTTATCCCATAATATGGAGCTATGTTGTATTCCTCAGTTGATGATCCCCATATCCTTATAACTGTTTATCTGTAGTCTAATCCATTGAACATCATAATTTTTCCCCGTAAAATGAGTCCATAATTTCATGCTGAAAAGGACAAGGCCCTACTAACCTTTGAATATTTACTATTATCCTATTCACACTCATTTGATGAATTACTTATTTAAACTATATAAATTTTACCTAATGTTAAAGAGATTTATCAATAAAATATAACTAGCATCTACCATCAGTACATTAATGAGCTGCTCATGATAACAATGTTACATGTTATTATGTAACATTGTTATCATGATCAGCTCATTTCAATATTCAGGCCAAATTGAAAAATAAAAATGTTTAATGGTATTTAAGAGCCAATTTTGAAACACTAGCTAGCAACTTGGATCATTCTGTTTTATCTTTATTATTTTAGTTTTATCATGTACCTAGAATTGTGTGTGTATAATTGTATGTTGATAAGTAGGTAATACTATAAATTACTACATATATGTATGTTGAAGTGAATCAGTATCTATGAGATATTTTTATAATATTACATGTATTATGTTTACATTGAACAAGATCAGAACTTAAACATATTTAAGTATGTAATTATACTTTGATAAAAAAACTAAGTTTTATTAGTCATATTACATAATGTGTCTTTCTTGGCTTGAATTCAATGGCTTGGATGTAGACAGCTTGTCTTTAAATAAAACTTGTGGACTTGGTATCAACATACATACAACATAAGTTATTAGACTTTTCAAAAAAATACAGTTTGTGGCAATATATATATGAGTGTTAATTTTTCCAATCATCCTATCATAATTGAAAAACAAAGTTTAGGTTTTATAAAAGACAGCCAACATCCTAGCTCATTAAAATTAAACAGCAAGTGATACAAATGACACCAATTTTACCAGTTACAATGAAGATACAATACCAAGATAGCTCTGAGTCTGGCACCCTTTGTTCTATACATTTGCTTATAGAAATGGCGGCATTATATTAGGTAAATGCTGCGCGCGGTTCGTCGTGCGGCCTCGAATTCCTATCGTAGCCGACGCATATTTGGGTATCCTATAAAGTTTCGCTTACATAATGAGGTGACGAAATGCGGTAATTAAGAAGGGGGGTTCTATAGTGCTCGCCTACTCGTAATTTGTTGCCAGCATTAACCAAGTTGCGCTCGTTACTATAGGGTTGCCATAAGGCCCCCTTAAGATAACACTTTTTAACTGCCTGTACAGTTTAACTTTTAATTAAGTACAACGAATAGAACATCAATATATTTCCGGTTATTTGTGTGCCAATATCTTTGAGCGGGTTCCTAGTGTGCCACGTTGATCGAGCCCTTATAAGTGCGATAGCGTAAGTAGTTGGGGTTCACTGTATATCCTGCGTTTAACGTTGCCCTCATTCTCCTCATAAATTCCGTTGTACTTTTATACTCTATAACATTTCGATAATGTTTTCTTACCTTTTCGTCTTTCAGTAAACTTGACATGTTTACTGAAAGACAACTAACTAGTGATAGTATGTTTTAAAATAGAAATAAAGATTTAACAGCTGCCAGAGAAGTTTTCTAATAGGTATCTTAAACGTTAAATGAAAAGATCGCACACACATAACGGAAATAGGAACAATACATCGATTTTGAGCACTAATCGTAAGCTTCTCTAGAGACGTGTCTCAGGCGGCACGCCGGGCCGCGTGGTAGCCCTGCGTTATGGCCCGCTCGCTAAACAGTGTAATGTCTCAATTGCCCGCTTTTCTCACGATGACGCTCTAAACATTTTACTTTATGGCACGCTCATGCCGCCTAAAGACGTGCTTTTTGATTCTTTGTTTATATTGTGCAAATATCGTTAAAATGCGTGGCGGCTCTAAACAGGGGGATGTTAGGAGGATAATGTGAATGTGCTTTGATTTAATTTTCTAAAATTTCTGTTAAATTTCAGCAAGTCTGAATTGTAACTGTTGTTGGCATTAGTGAAAATATGAATACGCCAAATTACTCACTGTTGCTGTCATACGTAGTTAATGGCGTGGTGAATTCTCTAGAAAATGGAATGCAAAAATAATTTTATGAAATATTCCGGATGCACATTTCTATACTACAAACGCTGTTTGTTGTATAGAATAGTGTACATAGTGTACATCATGCACCATGTGATAATGCTATACAAAAATGCAACAACCGTGACCCATTGCTTTCGTTATCATCGTTCATCAAACATTCAATTTAATCATCTCGATTACTTATTAACGTTAAAATAACGTTACCATTACTTACCCTTCAGCTAATTAGTAAACAAAGATCAAAGACTACATAAATATAAATGATAATGAATTTATTAATGCTGACGAGCTATTACGAATTCTAAACTCGAACCGTGTTCAATTTATTACTTGCATTCATAATTTACGGCCGAGCGTAAGCTTCGCATTAACATCACGTCTGTATCTGATGTTGGTCAAATAGTCACAGTGGGTATTCGTATAGAATCGTTGATTATATCATACGCCGCTTTGTTTCGGCAGATCGCATTATCTTGTGCTTGTCAGTCACACTCGAGATCCCGTCCCGGGCACCGGGTCGGTCAAGGGAATTGTACTCTGTAATACAATGGCATGCGTGGCAATAAGGTTAAATGGAACAGTTAACACCGTCTTTATTTAATTGAACGTTTTATTTTCACTGAAAGGAAACTACGCCTTAGGAACGAAAGTAGTTATAAGTTGTATACTTAATATAAAATGTAGTACCTATAATTAGCATCTTAGGGAACACGTAAAAGTGGTTTAAGGCGTACGTCATTAATATTTATTTTTATTTTCTGTTTTATTTAAAGCCTGAGATGTGCTCAAACCATTCTGACCACATATCTTTAATCACGTTCCTTGACTGGACTGGGAAATAATTAAAAACCTATTTATTTTTTTGCGCAGATTCCAAAATGCTTATTGCCGACCAATTCTTTTTATCCGTAATAATAAAGTTACAGTTAAAGCTATAAGTAACTATAAAATTTGCTTTTCAATAACTAGTCATAACGAGTTCATTAGAAATGTTTTGCTGTTGTGTGTCAACTACTCTAGTTTCTCATATCGTCGTTCGGCAGTGAAAACCTCGGAAGTTGCATTTGCCTATTTTTTTTTTATTTGTTTTGTAAGTCACATCAGACTTATTTAGCCACGACATATTCGAATTCTTACGATTATGTACCATTGATTACAATCATTCTTAAAAAAAAAAAAACAATAAACAGTACTATTCCGATCCCTAAAATTTATTTTTAAGAAGCAGTTTTTTCATTCCTTCTCAAAATGTTGTCAAAAGCATTTACGAGGTTTTCACTGTCGAACAACGATATAAGAATGCAATCTTCGACAAGTATCTCGTTTCACGGACAAATAAAGTGTCGAGTATGGCCGATGGTTACAATATTATGTCGGGTGACGATTAAATTTGAGCACGCTTTGTTCCTACGAGAAAGCCCTTTATCTTGCACGGCTGTCGCCCGCATTCGACTATCCCGTATACCACGCTCGCCGCTCTGATCAAACCGATGCCGTAAAATAGCGGCTTTTAACAAACGTTTACACTACGTACTTTTTTGTAAAGAGACAGTTTTAATTTTTGGTGCAATTTCCAATAAGTATGATCCTTATTAATTATTTACAATTAAATCTACTTAGTACATTATAGTGTTACTTATAAATGCAACTCTACACACCGATTCAATGTTCTGCATCCAAATATAAATACTTCAATATCAAGTGACAAAGCGCTCATACACCTTGTATAAATTGTATTGAAAAGAGTAACTACCGAGTTTCTTGCCGGATTCTTCTCGGTAGATACAACATTCCGAACCGGTGGTAGAATCATATAGCTGTGGCTTTACCTGTATTTGACGATTTATAAGTGTTTCCTTGAAACCTATATAAATAAAGAATATTTTGACTTTGACTTTGACTTTTGGCTTAATGACAACTTTAGGATATAAAGTAGCTTTATCTTTCATTTTAATTCATTTATTATACATTCATACTTTTTTGAAGAAACGCTTCATATCATCTTACTATTATCGACCAACTAAAGTTAGGTTTATAGTAAACATACAAATCTCCGAGGATATGAAATTATAATAGGTAGAGCTGTATAATTAAAATTTAATGGAAAACTCTTATGTAGTATTTATTTCTTCTATTACGTACACTCATATCGTAAGCATTGGTTATACCGCCTTTTTTACTCTTTTACTTAATACTAACTAACTATTAATTTTGTGAGGGGCAGGCTCAATCCATTGTTATACGATGAATATATGTATAACTGTTGCTAAGAAAAATATATTTCCTCGAACCATTTTCTTCCACCCTTTCCTAGGGAATAGGGAAATATTATATACAGATTGTTTTAGAAACTCTATACTATTGGCTGATCTTGATCGATCTATTTGTATTTTGTTTATTGATCGATTAAACAAAAATCTCTACTCCAATCCTTGAACTTTTTGTAGTTCTTAAACATCTATTCCTATTTTAACCTTATGCTACAGACACCCCAAAGTTGTTATTATAAGTGTAGCTAAGAGACCAACCTTTACTTGAGATGTTATCAAGCTCCCGGTGTCTCTGATTAGGCTTAATGACTTAGTCTTATCACAAATTATGTAAGACAACGTCTATGACTCCTCGGATAAAATTGCTACCTGCCACATGTCTCGCTTAACTAAACGAGTGACCTTGCTGCAACTGCAATGTGTGAATGAATGTAGATTTATGCTGTATTTTTATGCCTTGATATCTTTCAAAATGTACGTTACAAAACATTGAAACAGCTTAAACCCGTCCCATTGAGGATTCATTCAATTTGTATAACTCTGTAAGGTTGATACAGCTCATTTACACGTGTTCTAGTTTAATTATTAATTTGTCTTTAACCTATAATGAGATTATATAGAACTTCACAGTCTAGACACTTAAAACCTTTTATGGATTATGATTTTTAAAAAACTGTTATGAAATAACTATTTCGAATTCTGGGTAAACTAAGAGACAGTCTTAAGTAGAAAAACATTTATTGAAGCGTATTGTATGAATTCATAGTGGCGTTTTTCAAAAAGCCTAGGATCAAAGCTATTGAAGCGAATAAATAAAAAGAAGATTGGTGCCTACTTCTTTGTGTTTGTTAAGGGCGCAATTTCCATTTGACTTGAGATTTATTTTCTGAACTCATTTCGTTATTTAAACACAAGATCAGAATCCTGTAAATTTTTAACCAAAGCACTAGAGCAACACCCAGTATAAAGGGATTAATCGTGTCGTAGCTGAAGGCGTCGCTCTTGAAAGCGGATATTTACACCAGAATGAGGTCAACTGTCTATCCAGTGAGCCCTGTGATTAAGTCATCAGTGCCAAATCATCCGCATAATGCCCCTCACTCTCGTAATGCAAGCCACTTCTGTCGCTTTCTGTCGGCCAGGCCAAGCACTCCGCAACCTCCGTAAGTGCCACAATTTGCATATTTGACGTTTACAGGTGTTCGCAGCCTTGTTTGTAACTTTACATAATGGTCTAATTGGGTAAACAATATTAACTTACAAAAGAATTGCTACAATTTTCCCAAAAAGCCTGTCGAACTGTTTTGTATTTCGAACACATACCTACTAGAAAATAGTATTACCTTCCTTAATGCTACATATATACTTACCTATGTTAGATTCAGACTTTACAATTGCAATTACATTAATGACTGAATTGAATTAGCTTAGTCAATAGTTTGATGGATGTAATACCATCATCTCTACTGTTATCCAATTCTAAATTGTTTCTTCGATTTATTGAAACCATAATGACATCATGTGCTAATGTTCAAATGACGTGCGCCATCATTGTAGCTATGCATTTATGGTTTGTGGCTCTTTATTCCGGGGAGGTCACACGTTATCTAAAACAGCTGTCGAGCGCACACGGCCTACAATGGACTCGTTTGTATCCGTGCCGTGTAATATTGTTTGTAATTTAAAATATCGGGTGTGTAGGCACGGGCGGCGGTTTATTTTCCACCTCAATTGTGGAGTTATCCGAGGTGTATTGTTGCGTTGATTAGATCAGGGAAGCTTTGTTCCGCGGAGAATGGTCGGCTTCACGCCCGCTATCGTCTGTCGGCCGCACGCGACCTGTTCATGAGTTTGCGGCTACACCTACATACCTGTTTCAGCTCTCCCCGACTAACCGCAGCATACGTTAATGTCTAGGAACAACGAGATAACCGCCGCGAAATAATCCCCCTTGTATTCACCAAGTGTTTGTCAAAGATAAACATCTGAAATGCAGTTTTCCTTGTTCGCTGTTTAGATTTTAGCTCTGTGTTTTATGTAAATATTTTAAACGTTACTGGCCGTGTATTGCTGCTGCATTCACGCTGTCCCAACTGATAGCTATGTGTGTGTGTAGCTTTTACGTGTTTAAGCCCAGGCGTCACCATAATAGCGGAATGTTTCGTAAGTCCACACCCTTACCTGAACGTATTCCTCTCTCATCTTCTGGCCGAGATAAAGTCTGTATTTGTTATATTGTCATACATAAAGATATCATGTTTACCTGATTAAGGGCGTCTTCAGGCTCGTCATTATATGAAATCCCTGTGTTTATTACGTATTCATGTATCATACCGTAAATATCCAATAGGATGCCATTTGGTTTCCGGTTTAATTCTCTGAATGTAGAGTATCATAGATAACAAGCCTCCAGAGAAAATTATTTTATAGACAATGTACGACCAGATACAGATACTTTGATATCACTTCATATTATAACCCATCGATTTTTTTATCTTGTTTAACACAGATCAAGTGTTAATTTAATATAGTGTAGCAGAACAGACATTGAACGAATATTCCGTCCTTTAGTAGTTAACCAAACTTACGTTCTTCATATTACGATTATAAGTCTTAACCATTTGGAAGGCTCCACTATCTTAGAATTCAAATGTATATTCCAACGGAGTAAAATATTGACATTTTCATTGACTTTGAATGTTATCAGATTAGGATATGTGAGTAGTTATCGTGTTTTTGACGAGACTTGCTCTAGGCTGGCACTCAAAGATACTCGAGGAAAACTGCCCCGAAAATTGAGGGTAAGTCTGAAAAGGCGCTAACAATACGCTAATGGCTTATGTTTGCGATGACTGTCCCTCTCAGCCAACAGGCTCTATTATCAAGCCTCGGCCCCTGTGCGCTGAATTGGCTAAATGTTTTGTGCCTCTGAAAAGATTCAAGATGACGGTGAAATTGTTGAGAAAATTGATCACTTCCACTCCAACAACTTGGGCTTGTTATTGTAAAAGGCGTTCTCGGGTTTTGTTTATTTAGCAAAGCCAAATCGCTTATCCTAACCCATTGAGAGATACAAAGGGCGCCTTTCAGAATGCGTAGGTCTCCTATCGCTCATGTTTTTACCAGGTTTAGGATTTATTATTTCTATTGAATTTCATGTTACTTTGTCATTTCTTCTTCTATCTGGAAATATAGAGCCTTACTTCTTAGCTATTTTCTAATATAGCGATATAAACTGCTCGCGTTAGTGTTTCTCGTTTTTTTAGATTTATCAATCAAAGTCTATACGCATTTATTGACATGTCTTGAACAGTCAACAGTGTCGCACGCTTATAATTTGTAAAGATAAAACCATAAATTTAAAAAACGAAAAGTCATCAACTTCTATGAGAAGTTGACTTCTTTTTGACGAATTATAACTTTTGATTTGATCGCCATTCAAGGTCCCTTGTGAGAGATGCAGAAGTTGGTGTCTTTTAACATTTTAAAAGATTTTTAATTCGAATTTAAACTTTTTCACGTCGTGAATATTTTAAATAGGTACTTTGACCCGCTCAAATTTTGAGTGTTCAAATAAATAATTTTGTGATTGCATAATTAAGTATCTCATTTGTATTCTTATTTATACCTGTTTAAAATATCTACCTATATAAAAGTATACAATAAAATATATTAGGTAAATATATAATTTTACCGTGGACTTCTATATTGTAAGGAACAAACGTAATTTTCCTTAAAATAATTATAAATTTCAAAATAAAACCTTTCCTATATTCACTGACTGTTGCCGAGAATTTTTTTTATCAAAAACTATATGAATGCGCAGTTGATCCCGCACCTCAACGCGTTTTCGCACTCGAATAGACGTCACAAAATTTGGAATGCCTGATGGATTACGCGCGGTATCGCGGAGACGATGTAAGCGATGTGTGTGCACATATCACGAGGCCTGTCGATCAATCACCGGCGGATGGACGCGCGACAGGCCATTAGCCGGCGCCCCGTAGCCTGGACTCAGGTGCCAGCTGTTCCGCTCACCTCCCCATGGAACCCCTTTTAGCCCGAAGGCCTCGCCAGCTAGCCGATGGCCATGCCCTGTCACCCTCGATCAGCCAGCCGGCCGACCGCATGATTCATATCCGCTCGACCACGTATTATTATTGTATATTCGAAAATTTCCGGGCTGCAATACCTTGCTAGTGCTAAAAAATATTAGTGGAGCTAGATGTTCCTATAAGAAAATCTAAACCTAGCCAAATTAAGAAGTAAAATGATTACCCAAAATTAAAAATAACAGCTTGACGAAGAGAAAATTATAACATCAAAGAAAATTAAAAAAAATGTGCTAGACAATATTTTGTTACTACATACATTTGTCTATTGTCCCATAAAAGTTGCATGATAGAGATGAAAATAGTTCCACGCTATCCAACTGTAGTGCAATATGAATTGGCTACTCGGCAAAAAACGACTTTAGCCGCGAAAAGCTGCGATTGCATGCGACATATGTCATCTTTTAACCATGTGCTAGACAGCTAGACAGCACGTGGAATGAATTGCAGTCCTTATCGTTTACAATGTGGGTAGCAACCGCGTTCAACGTTTCTTGCTAAGATTTTGTAGAGATATGACGTAACTGCGGCAAATTGAAAAATGGATCTTGAAGTTTCTTTTGCGGGGAGTTGTTAGAAAATCTTTAAAGTGCGAGTGACTGACTACTGTATCTTTTTTCTTCTTAGTTTTTTAACTGTGTGGTGAAGTAAAAGTAATTTTTGACGATATCTTTAAAGTGCGAGTGACTACTGTATCTTTTTTCTTCTAAATTTTTTAACTGTGTGGTGGAGTAAAAGTAATTTTTGACGATATCTTTAAAGTGCGAGTGACTAACTGTATCTATTTTCTTCTAAATGTTTTAACTGTGTGGTGGACTAAAAGTAATTTTTGACGATTTTCCGTGGTTTTTAAAACTCATCAATAGATGTTCTGTTTTTATCCAACCTAAAATGCCTACTTAAGTAATTCATTAATTGAGTTCAGACGTAATTAGGAAGACAAAGCTTCTGCTTTCGGTCTTATCACTATTTGAGGAAATAATTTAAAATTTACTATCTTAATCCAAGAGAATTGTCTTGGATTCAAAAACGTTAGCTTAAAGTCTGTTGATGGCGTTGATACCAGTTTGATTCAGTTCTTTTGTTCGCTTTGTTCTTCATCTGATCTGATTTAGGTCTTTAGTCTACTTTCTATTCAAATGTTGCTACCTGTGTTTGAAATTGCTTCTCCATTTTGAAATAAAATAGTCTGCGTTTAATTTTCCTTAATGGATTGTAGTCTATCACATAAAGACTATGTCAAGAATATCAGGGGGTATTGACTTTTGCCAATATAAAATTAATACACAGCTCTATAAACGTCTGTTCCGAAGTTCCGATTAAATAACAAATTGCAATTAATTTACAGATATCACCGAGTAATATAAAAAAAGAGATGCATTTAGTATGATCCTCATAGAGCTGTATCAGAGTTCAAATTAAAGTAATTGTCTAAAGTACATTTTTGTGGAATCGTAAAACGTACAAAATGTTTGGCCACTTAGTCGGTTGAGATATCAAAGTGAATTCACATTAGGCTCCAAACGTGCGACACGTATGCTGGGCACGTGAGCTCCGCACAATAATAGACTGCGTCCATTAATTAGACCAACATGTTTCATCGTAATGGACATCGGTGACGCCGGCCCGGCCCGCGCCGCTATAACATGTAATTGATGATCGCTGCCACAGCTTTTTGCTTTGCCTAAACATTGCTCGGCTAAAGTAGGTTTTTGCACTGCTCGAGACGCGCTTGTCCTGTACGCTTGACGGACCCATTGATGTAACTCGACGTTTTGTTCTTCTCACGTCCTTCGCTCAACCCTAAGAGTCATATTTTGTGGTCTCTCGGTAGCTTTCTTGTAGAGCGAAATCCCTCTTCACGTCTTTCGATATAGTAACTCTCTAAAAAACTTTTCTTTAAGTGAGATATTTCGCACAAGATTCATTACATAACCCTTTAACCACTCTGCATATTCACAATAATCTCATGACGTTCTCAGCTATCTGATCACCGATAAAAGCTGTTCTGTTTATTGTTGTTGTTCTATTTTAATGATAAATATTGTTTTCGAGTAATGATGTGTTTGTAGTTCTGTACAAGTTTTCAGACAATTGCAAATTTTCTAAAAGCTATAAGTTCTCTACAAAATCAAGTTAAAGTTAAAAATGGGCATCACTTTACAGTTCAAACAAACGGAAGAGTTCAGTTTACCCGGAAAGTTTGAAAAATACATACATAAAACGTAACACAAGCTAACTGGTGCGTCCCTTGCGGCGTTTCTCAACAAAATGGATAAATATATTCCTTTCTGATACAGCTACTATGTTACAGTAGGCGCGAAAGAAAGCCTTCCTCACTACACTTTCAATTGTTCAGCCTATTGAGCCATACGCCTATCTACACCCATAGACGAATACAATGTCTACACTTTACTTACCCCTCGCGCAAGGTTATAAACCACAGATAACGAAATAAAGCGTCATCCATCCTCGTCTGCAAGTGGCTTACCAGTTCCGCGACGGGATGGAGCTATTCACCTTTCACATGTAGGCCATTAGTAGAAAGATAGGCTTGATATTGTAGCACGTGCCCCGCCCGCGCCCCTCCAGAGATAAGCCGGGAGCGTTAAATATGTGCCTCCCATGGCTTGCAGCCGGCGATAGCGCGCACTAAACATGAATACATCGCGGCCATGTCACATTGACAAAGATTTTTTTACGCTATTGTGTTAATAATAAATTGTAAGTCATTCCAGATGACCTGTGAAATGTCAAGATGATGGTGAAAATCAATGTCATGATGAAAGACAGCGCAATATGTTTTCTCCATCATTCGGAGATATAACTGAATCTTCTTTGTTTCAGGTACGGTTCAAGTTAAGATTAAGGTTACAGTCGAGAGCTTCGTGAGAAAGAAATAATGTTTGTATTCTAGTTATCAATACTCATTTTTCCTTTAGACATCAAAGTAAACACAATAATAGTGATTAGTCTTCGTTAATTTTACTTAAATAAAACTGAAGAGCAAGAGAATTCCGCACAATAAGTCGAGCGACCACAGTTAGTGGTCAAATACTCTGGCTCCTCAAGCCACTTTAGTAGTACTAAACGTCGAATTTGTTGGAATGGAGTCGGCAAGACAAATGGCTTAGTGAAGACGAATATCGACGATCTTGGAATCAAATGCCTCGCAATCGAATACTTACCGGCTTAGTTTCGGCTGTTGGCACTTAGCAATTTCCAATCCAACTGAGATAACTATATTTCATTGTGGTTTAGGATTTCTCTAAGTAAAATTATCTCTGATATTTTTACTAGAACCACCGTTATTTAGTCAGAACTAATTATTATCGAAAGGTTTAAGTAACCAAATTAAAGTTATACTGTCTAAGTGCTATAATTATTGACTTGTTTTTCCAGACTACTAAAATCTCATCGCAAAATCTGCCAGAAAGTTTGATCTCATGCTATTAAACTAAGCTATCAACAGCTGCCTTTTACTGTATAACGCTTCATTTAGCACTGGGGCGTCCCATAATAGGCTTACCCACACACGGTCTTCACTTCAGAACTCGTTCTCTTTTATATTTGATGTTCCTATTGTTCATTACAAATAAGTCGTACTTAGAATAATGGAACCATAATCTATAATTAGCCTCGACAAGAACTTTTAGTGGCTATACACATTGTGGATGTGAAGGCAAAAGCTGTTGTTTATTTTAATATTTATCAAGGCCTCGGTTTCTCCGGGTACCATAGCAGCAGTATGCTGAAGATGCCATTATTCTCAACGCGATTAAGGTTAAAATTGAAATGGGAGTATTCTGTTGATATTTTATTACCCGGAGATGAAAATTTCAACCCAATAAATATTTGCACATCCTCCGCCAGGACTTGGATTTAATTTACGTCGTTAATGGTTCAACAATATTGTTCGTCTAACTATTTTTGGGCGGAGATAGCAAGTCTTTATATGACTTTATTATTGGAACTTTTTGACAGAACTCTAATAAAATTGAGTGTCGTGCTCGTTTTTCGCTTCCGCTCCGAGACTCTTAATTAACTGATGCTTCTGAGATTAGTTTAATGTGTCATTTTCGTTCTGAGCGATTTCCTACTTTGTTAGATCCCTTTGAAAATTTGCTAGTAAAAAATTTCCATTTCTTGGATATTATATTTTCTATTTTCGAGACAAATAGTGATTTTCTCTATTTTTCGAACGGCATAGAATTTTGATTAAGTCTGGGATGAGGTTTATGCAGCATGATTTGTGTAATGTGAACGCATATGCGCACAATGGAGAGTGGTTAGAAGTGGGTGAGGACAGTACGGCGAGTACACCGCAGGTATTGTTCGCGGCGTCGATGTCGGAAGACCTTTGTTCTGCAGGGCACGGGCGGACGCCCGGCGTTACTTTATCTTATTACACGTGTCGCTGCCGGTCTAACGAAGCTGCCCGCCGTGCCGCAATTGTTCCACCTTCTGAATTAATGTGTCGCCTTATAATAGTCTCGGGGCCAAGCTCCCGCCATTGTTTATGTAACTATTACGCTGTGCCCCGAATATAATCTCGTCGAATTAAATTTATGCCTGACAAGACCGCAGTAATTTCTCTGTATACCGACTTAATTAACCGAAATTCACCCAACCAAGTATCTTAATAAGCGCCTCGCTAACATTTCACACGCTTCATACATACTGAAGCTAAAACGTGGTTAATATTTTAGAACTAGCACATCGGAGCACGTATAACGTACATCGGGAAAAATTGATCCAGAAAATGGGCGGTAAAGGCAATGTGTTAATTGAACACATAAAACACAGTCGCTTCTTACAATATTCAGTACCGAGATCTGAGGAAGAAAGGAAGTGCCGCGCTATAATTGTCTGTCGTATACTATTTATCACTGGCGCAGGTAATTAGATAACTTATTAGGATTATATGTGTATAACAAAGTATATTTCTGTTATTTACGGTAGACTAAAAGCAGTTACCGAATAATACGGAACGTATATTTATTACATCATCTGCTTTGTTTTACGAGCCCGCTTGATGTATAGCGTTCAAAAAGTTTTTTTTTACTTAACCGTTGTTATTTTGAAAAGTTTGATCCCTTTCGGGCACAACTACATCTAACTTTTATTTGAGTTGTGTGTGACGTTCGCCCCGGGGAATGGCGGGGCCCACGACATCTTTGTCAACTCTCGGATATCTGATCGGATTTTAGTAATCTATAGAGATACGTGTGGAACTTTATTAATAGTCAATTCGCCTCAGGCGTCTAATGTACTAAATGGATTTCGATATTTCGTCGTATTAGCTGCACGCTACATTATGTCGGCATGTGGCCACAAACGGCACCAGGTGTTGAATTGCCTTTCGTTAAGACCTGGATTGTCGGTCATTGGCAATGCAGAGCGTTGGCTGCGTTAATGAGCTCATTCTACGTGCGCTCATACAATATCCAATGTTTTGTTTGTGACACATAATAACTCTAATGTATTTGGTGCTATAAATTTCGCTGTATACGGTATCTACAACGGAAATGTTTATATTGTCTCATTTTATCTTATCGTTGTTACCTAATCCTAAGTAGGTAGTTAAATATAGACTCGCTAAATCTGCGATTGTGTTTAGCATTTAATTTTTTTTTTATTTCTAAGGCCAACAGTGTAAAGCAAATGCAATTACTGCAATGTATCTCAAATGACTCTAATACTCTTAAGCGGGTTATTATATCTTAGAGACTTGCTTCATATAAAAAGCGGTAATGTATAAGCAGGATATTAATTGTTTTAATATTCACATAGAGGCTCGATGCTTATGAGACATCTTTTACTGCACCTGGTCGCTTAATTAATCGTTTCGAGGATTTTACTTACTCTCTCTCGAGATAATTTATTAATGCAGTTTCTCTTGTACTTTTGTCTGTAATTTAAGAGACTCCCACCTGTCGACTACAGGCTCCTCCGCCTTCCCGATCGAAACAATTTCTCTCATTGCTACTGGAATGCTTTTAAGTGTAGCCTTAACTGCATTCTCGTTTGTGCACTTAATTTGTCATTAGTAATCAATCTTATTGTGTCATCATCATTAATTTTATCAATTAATCTTTTGTTATTGTTTTATGTTAACTTTTGTTTTCGAATATGGAGACTTGTCTACGTTAGCTTCCGTTTTTAGGGTTCCATTCCCAAAGGGTAAAAACGGGACGCTATTACTCAGACTCCGCTCTCCGTCTGTCTGTCTGTAGACACTTGAAATATTCACAGAATATTTAGTTATATATTAATTTCAAAAAAAAATAATTTATTTAAAATAAAATAAATTAGGGGGCTCCCATACAACAGCCAATTTCTTTTTGCTAAATATTGGTACAGAACCCTTTGTGCGCGAGTCCGACTCGCACTTGGCCGGTTTCTTACGTATGATTATAAAAGTCGCATAAATAATGTCAATTGTATCGAAAGCAATACGTTTACATTTGATCTTTTAGTTATAACTTTCATTTGTACCATTTTGATAATTATTGGCTGTGTAGAAATTCTCTTTACGTGAAGCTGGTAAATTCCGTGTATAGTACAGGCATTCTATGAATAAATTAATACCTAGTATAACGTTAAACAGTTCTTTGGATTGAAACTGTATTTCATGCATAGACAAGACACGGATTACTCGTGAACTGCTGAAGTGCGGAGTCGAATATACACCCCCTCGGAACATGGTAACTCCCACCTACTAAGCTCTATGCGAGTGCGGTCTTGTTTATATCCGCATTTTTATTCAGCGAATTGCTATTTTAGCTCAGACACTGCTCATCTCTTCACTAATTCAGTTGTGTTTACATGTGAGTGTCGAAGTGGTTCAGTAATAATGGATATGAATTTGAGTGCATTCGCATCGCAATCATTTATAGTGATTTTATTTCCACTGATTTTATTAATTTATCAATGAGATTTATACCCCTACAAAAGTGTAACCCTTTCGAAGGGGTTTTGCCTAATCAAAGAGCGTAAGAGTTAAGTCGTTCATTATGGTAAGACATTTGAAGGGGTTACGCCTTCAAAGGGTTTTGTTCGGATTACAAGTGGTAACCAGAACAAAACCTTTTCAAGGGGTTTTTTGCTTGAAAGGTTTCCGTTCGGGTTATCAGTCGTAACCAGAACAAAACCCTTTCAAGGGGTTTCAAAACCCCTTTCGTATGGGTAAGACAAATCGTTCGGCTTTTTCACTAACTCGTTCATTTTCAATTTTAAAGGGTTTTCTTACCCTTTAAAATTGAAAATGAAAATAGGTTTTCTTACCCCTTTCATACGAAAGGGGTAAGAAAAATCGATCGTCTTTTTTACACTCACTCGTTTATTTTCAAAGTGGCTTCAAAGGGTTTTGAAGGGTTTCAAAACCCTTTTCGTAATGGTTCATAAAACCCTTATGAAAACCCGTTCAAAAGGTAACCAAAATAGCCCTGATTATAACTTTAAAAAAAGTGCATAATATTCTAATTTTCTTATTCTTATTACTGGAAAGACCGTCGTAGCGAAGGCACTCTTAGAAGAAAGCCATTGTTATATTTTATTCAAACCAATCCTGTAACTCCTGCTATGAGGCTTAGTGCAATTGTCTACAGTAGTGGAAATATCCTCATTGTTTCTTTAGAATAAAAGGCTATATTTAAATGAGAGTTGCCTTTATTTTTGCTGTGTGGCTTTTGTCTTTCACTCTTGTTATAATAGTTGTAATACTAACTCGTATATAAACTGATTCCTTGCAAAGAGAAATTGCAGAAATATTACCATATAATGCTAAAATACTGCATGCATCAGTTACGTACTGAATTCGACAATACTAGGTGTACTTGGAGTTATAGCAATGTTATTATTGTATTACTAACATATTAATTTCTTTACTTGCATTTATAGTATAAATGGATGTGTCAAAAGTAGCAAGTAAAATAACGGTACGAAAGCACCGGGCCTGATTATTTTGGTAACGATTGCTGAAATTATTGACTGTGTGACTTACTAACTTAATTTGTGGTTAGTTTGAACAAGGTTTTTTATTTAAAGTCGTCAAAAATTGTTTATTTAAAATCTTAAGTTTATTACGGAGTAGAAAATAAATCGAACATCGAAGTAGGTCTTCGGCTTCGTTTAATTCGTGGCTGACGGCAAACTTTCATGAAAAGCTTAGAGCAAAACGCTCGAGGAAAAATTAATCTAGTATCCCTGGCCTGCAAATATTGTTGTTTGGACGCCTGCCCCCAGGCTATAAGTAATTTTGCCGCGTGATACCGTAATGTGTGGGTATGCATCGCCAGAGATATTACAAAGACCAGATAGTGCAAAATCAAGTTAAATATATTGCAAACGCAACTATAACGAGCTATTGTCACGTTATACGATTAAAAAGTATGAAATCCAACACTAATCTCTTATGTTCTGTGTCATATTCAAAACATTTTTTTCACTGAAGAAAACGTATTAGCGTGTTAATATTTTTTCGTTTATGTGCGCCCATATTTAAAAATTCTAATTGAAAATTTGCGTGTTAATGTGCAAGTCTGCGTACCTTATCTTATTAACAGAAAAATGACGTAAAAACTATTAAACAGATTTTTAAAATCATCACTTTTAAACGTACGCTTCCCTTGATTAATAATGTAAGCCTAATGAAATGTCATTTACACAAATTTAACTCACGCGATATGTCGTTAAGTGAGGTCTTAAATTATTAATTAAATGCAAATTTAATGATGTCAATTGTCTGTTTGTGTATGTAGGTATTTGTTCTTAGAAATTTGTTTATAACACCATAATATGTATAGATTGGAGTATAGCATTTTTGTGATTTATTAGATTCCTAACATTGCAGTAGAGCCCAAATTATTTATTCCGAACGAATTATTCCGAACCTGACCCGAAATCCTAACCCGGTGCCGGGTTAGGATTTTGAAAAAAAAGATGAAGTAAGGTTTTTAAAATTTTCATACCATTTCAATAAATGAGGCCTCTAGAAATAGAATACATTTATCAATGAAATCGGATAGAGTTTGGAAATATCTAAAAAAGGTATATCCCTAGACCGTCTGTCTGTAGTCTGGAATTCCTATTGTTCTAAGAAAACTAAATGTTTTATTCAGGAAAAGTTAAACAAGTCCTAAAAGCAACATTGATAAGATTCCAATCTTAAAATACTCTTCACTTAAAGAGTCAAAGCGAACTTTCAGAAGGTTGTCCATTAAAATTCATTCAGTTGAGACTGCACTTTGAGTCACTGGCGCTAAGTCGTATTAGCATTTTAAAGTCGACATGTTATTAAAATACCATTGAAAACCGAATCCAATATTCGTAAATTGCCGAACTCTAAATCTCGCTCTAATTGGAATGGCTGCTAATTCCATTCTTGTCTCGGGCGACATTGTTAGTAACACTCTGCTACAGTTCGCTCAATATTCAAGCCGTTCGTCCGTTTTGGTTCAATTAATTTATTTAATAAATTCGTTGAGAGTCGAGAGCGGCGTCTGTCCCCGGTTCGTTCCGCCTTTATAAATTTATATCGCCGGACGTGTTCAGAATTTAATGTGTCAATGTACCTTCTTGTCTGGCGCCCTTTTGAACCTAATGTAGGATACGCCGATGGGTGCAGGTGTAAATTGCTACTCATATTAAATATGAGATTATCGTGATTATAACATTATTAACTTTTGTTTGTAACACGTTTAAAACAACGTAGGGTAAAATAGAATAGAATAAAATAGAAATAAACTTTATTTGATACACACAAGCTACCTGATAGTCGGTTAGGTCACGACACTGGTTTTCAGCGGGTACCTGGTCTACTCCGCGCATCCGTCCCATTGTCACGGTACCCAACGAGCGAGATGAGATATTGTCGATAAAGAGCGGATGCGCGATGTAAAAGTGCGGCTATTACATGACAATATAACACAAAACAAGTAAATAGAAGATAGAAAAAAAGGCACATAAATAATCATAATAATAATAATATCCCCATCGCCCGCTGTCGAGAGTTGGTGAGCTTCGCACCATGAAGAGCAACTACTCCCTTCAGTGCAATCAGTCTCCGCAGGGCAGCCTGTGGCGACACCACGGACCTGAGACCTCCCGGGGGAACCTACCATCTTCTCCGCCACCTTTGGATTGCCTTCATTGGCCGCGCAAAGTGGAGCGCAAGAGCTGTATGCTTGAAAGGGTAGAAGTGCTCAATCTGCGTAATATCGGGGAACGGCTGACCGGATTACCGCGATCCAGATACCGGTGCATACTTCTCTACACCTTTAGCCCGCCATGCCGATGTTGCCCTCTTGCTACTCTGCGCAGCGGCTGATTTGGGGGGCCCATCTAGTGGAGGGCGAGTCACCACCTGCCGCACTTTAATTTGTGAGATATTGAAATTGCAGGCGACCTTTATCTCCCCCCATAGCCCAGTTTTTCTTCCCAATAGAATCCATTGCAATAGCCCCTATTGCACTAGTGTTGCAGTTGCCGGGTGTTACTACTGAGTGTATAATGTTAGTATACTCAGAAGTAAAATCCGCCCGGTGTACTCCATTACATACTCATATTAAAACGTCTCAAGGGGCCTCTACATGTTGGGCCTGTGCCCCCATGCAAGCCTTCCAAAGGACCGGGAAGGTAACACTTCCCGTGATATCCTAATGGAGACTTAAATAATAATAAATAAAAGAAAGAAAAAGATAAAAAGTATGCATACGTGTACAAATGTACATTACATAACAGTCTACATGTTTATAAACAAGTGTATATATACAAGTATGTATATAATTACATAAATAAACCAATAAATATCGAATAAGAAAAAGCCACAGTCACTCGTACCTGTTATTTAGTCGGTAACATAAACGAAGACCGTGTAGCTATTACCGATACAAAAAAAAAACATAAATGTCAACTCTAAAATTTAACTAACAAGAAATGAAGGAAGGGAATAAATTCCACTGTTTACAATAAGATTTCATTCTGACTATATTAACATTAGAGACTAACAAACACGGCAAATATTTCTCAATCTCACACGCTCCATACATATAGTTGTTTCAATCATTGCATTAACATTCAGGACGCGCGCAAATGACCCCTTTTGATAGATGACGCTGACTATTTACTCTCTTTGAAATAAATCACAACGCTGAGTGTCTTAGATGTCGGTAAAAATGCAGGACGCTAGTTTCGAACTAAACTCAGCTGCTAATGCCTTAGGAGCTAATCTTAGATAGTTTGTTGGCGGTTGTAGTTGACAGCGGTTATGACGGTTCCCATCGCTTTATTGTCTCGCTCAGGCATTGTCCCCTCCATAGCTCCAGAGACTCCCGCTTAGTTTTAATTAACTCCCCTTTGACTGTTCATTTCCAATTGTGCCACAGCGGTAAATGCGTATTAACTCTTTTTTTTTCTGAAAGTAGGTCTTGACCTGATAATGTGCTGGTCATATTAACTCTGCATTTCCCTGGGGAAACGCTCAATCGGCATTTCTCCGCAAATAGATATTTCTTCACGTTGGTTCCTTTTTAATTTCTCCAGCTATTATCGATGGAGTATTTGCTCTTGGACTTAATTCATCTTTCCTTTCCCTGAAGGTAAGAATAAACGTAGTTCAGTTAAACAAGGTTGTGGACAAATTGAAAGCATTATACTAATTTGGAATATTGGCGCGGAAGGTGGCCGAGACATTTAACTTGAGCTTTATGGAAGGGAGATGTAATTAAAATAAATATTTGGCATGAAATCCGGGTCGCGGCGGTTAAGCAGAGACATTCCCACCCTTTGAACAACTTCTTGTTTATGTTTGCTCATTAAACAAATAAAAGTGGAAATTCTGTCTTAATCTGTGGAAACTTTTACGTCACCGACTGCGCCGGGTTGAAATTATCGTCTTCAAATATTATACAATTTCGTAAACTTTGCGAGTTGATATCATTGTTTAGAACTAAGATTAATTTTATTTCGTGACTTAACGAACAAACTTTATATTATAAAGTTTATAATTTATAATAATATTTATTAATATAAATATAATTATATAATTATATTTATATTAATAAATATTCCTTTATTGGCAAAATAACCTATAAATCTCGCAACGGCCTTATGTTTTTTGCATTAAAACTGATATTTTATAAATCGTATTAATATCTGAAAGGTATCGCTATTACAATTATACTTCACAATAGTCCGATGATATCTTATTTGGTTATGTATTCTGTTTGACCTATTTCAAAATGTGAGATTCTTGGAATGTCTACATTTCTATGCTTTGTGTACATTTCGAACGAATCATTATTTACGTATATCAATGGTTCCTAATGATTACACTAGTTAAAGTTAGTTTATCCGGATCGTGATAATTACATACGAAATCGCAAACGGCGTCTGACATGGTGTCGCTTACACGGGACGTTGTATTGGCAATTAAAGGGCTAGTTCAGATTCATGGAGCGTATTCGCATAATTAACCAGCAGTCACCGACACTATTTGATTGCACATTAGCAAGCTAACTGGATGCCAAGTCACGAATAATGGTACGACAACACTCATCTAATAGCTAAGATATGTATTGGGAATATTGTTGGGAGATTGTTAACAACGGAACTCGGATTCCCCCTAAATCTAGTCTGGTTTCAGGTTATTTGAGTTATGCAGACATAATTAGGTACTAAATAGAACTATTACGAATCTGGATCAACAATTTTAGTGTCCAATTAGAGCTTTTTGATTTCGACTATCAGTTTGTAAAATTAAGTATAATTTTCTAAATTGACCTAGTCGGAAATGGGATCCGAATCTGTCTGTGGTTCAGCTAAATACGTAAACTCACCGATGATATTAAAATACATGTATTTACTCCCAAAACGTTATGAAGGTGTTACAATGGAACAATTCACAAAAACGGGTATATTCCCGCTGAGCTGTAAACAATTCCTGTCTCCGAGATCGCACATTAAACGGAACCGTGAAACCTGCACAGTCATACAAGTGAGTAGACCATTACCCCCCACTTTATGTGAAATACTCGAGCGCCATTATCTTAGGCTCAGCTCTTTTGTGCTTGCTACGCTTTCGCTCTAGAGCTCATACTTGGCAGTTAACATGAAACAGATAAAATCAACCGCTCACAAGGCAGTTTTTAAACTAAACACACTGAATTACTAGCGTAAGATTTCACTGAAGAATCGAAATTTAGATTCATACACGCGAACTTAATAAACGATTTTGCAATCATTTGAATGCTCAGTCATTTAACTATTCAAATGTGATAGAAGCTAATTAATTTATATATAGCAGTAAGTCATACGAACATTTTGTCGTAAATGATGATGAACATAAGCATTAAGCATACGAGCAAAACACAGTGAAATTATTTTGTTTTCGTAATTTTTTTACTTACAATCCAAATGTACTACGTATATTGATAGTAAATTGATGAAGCGAAGTGTTTTGTAAATCTTATTACGTAAATATTGCCATATCTGTGTATTATTTTTCCTCATCCTTTTCATTTGGTTTGACATGAACATAAATACTGATGTGCATATCCTCCATCAAAACATGATTTCGTACGTCTCTTAGTATTACGTCAGCGCTTTTCCTTCGAATATGTTTATAAGCCAGGAAATGTATTTCCCGAGCACTGAGCTGACATGTCTTCGTTGTAAAGTTGATAGGTCGTAAGCGAAAAAGGCGAATCGCAACAACGTACGTTCAGTTTTATTATGTAACCATTTACATAATACAATAGTTCGCATCCCTCATATAAACGCGCCAATGTTTGACGCTTTCATCACTGGACGTTTACTAGCTACTGAAACGTGAAGAATAAAGGCTTTAAAGAGAAGTGAAAAAGTTTAATACTTTATTGTGAGATGCAGAAAGGCGAGGAGCGGATCTGTATCTGCGATTGGATTTTTTCTTACTTATTTTGATCGTTAGTCTACTCAAAGGTCGTGCGCTGTCATTAATCGCTTTATGAGAGAGGAAGTGCAAAGTGGAGCGTAGGAGCACGCTCAAGCGGGCGGGCCGGCGCGCCGCCTCGCGGCCCTCCAACCAGAATTCATTATTGTCTTCCAGCCCTCGGCTGGATGCGGCTCAAAGAAACTGCTGACGGCACTTGGAGCCAACCCGTGAGTGGGTTCAAACGTTATTGCGCTTTCGGCAACTTATCGATATTGAGGTTAGATGCTAATCCGCTATGCATTTTAATGGCCACGATTCACCCAGCCCCATAGCTAACAAAACGGCATTGATTTTATGACTATCATGCATTGTATATACCTGTTTTACTTACAATTAATTGGATTCGAAAGCGATTAAACCAATAAACTTTTACTCGATGTTCAAACTAGATAAAGAAATTTATACAGTAATTGTCGGATAATTACAGTATTCTGTAATAGTAGCTATCGAATAATGTGAGGTTTAATCACTCAAATTGCTTCAACAAACTTCGCCTTCAAAGTTCCCTTTATAATTTCTTAACTTCTTAATGAAAGCAACACAAATGGTCTTTTGATTTGGTGCCTTGATCTCGAAACAATTCTTTGGAACGAAATAATGCAATATTTTGAGTTTACGAGAATTTTTATCCAAAAGAATATTTCATGCAACTTAAATAGTCTACGCAAAAATATTATTTGGCTAGACGTTGGAACGTAACTGAAAATATTAAGTGAAACGGGTGGTATTTTAAGAAGTTTTGTTCTAGTCCGATAAAACCCTGGTCCAATAATCCTAATGAAAGCTATCACATAAAACGCTGTTACGGCCAGTATCTTGCCAACTTCTGGTGCTGCTTGTTTAACTTACCTAAAACTTCACCTCCTTTTTAACTTTTGATGATCCAGCGTTTGGAAAACTTAACACTTTGCGGTTATTCTTCTTTCCCACAAATATTTTTCGCTTTGTTGTATTAATTCGTTTATAAAAAAAATCTACTCTTTTATTCTAACACAGGGATGGAATAAATGCGAAATATTTTAACACATGGGAAGTACAGTATTTTAAAATATATAGTAGTGAATAGGACTTATCTTCCAAGCTCATCTACGTCGAGATTTTAATTAAAATTCGTCTATCTGATGCACGTCTTATAGAATTTATGTGTAAGAACGAGAGAGTAACAGTTGACGGGAGAGCTCAAGATGATTTAGTGAAATTATGCTGAGAGCCAGCTGTCTCGACATCTTTAGTGGAAGTAAGGCAATACTCACGAGTCGCAATTTTACAATGTCTACACGTACAGCTACGGTGTGCTGCGAATTAGCCTCGGCACGGCGTTGCCCGGATATTTAAGGGGCTACTAAATCCAGGTGACTGAATTATTAAAATTCGTAAAGATTTAACAAGCTAGGTTGACGCAGAGATTGTATTTTTCGTTTAGTGAAGAGGAAACATAAATCATGCGTGTTATGTGTCATTTAGGTTAGATTTGATTTATATGAGGAGATCAAAACACTATTTTATTGATGCCCTCTGATGGTGTAGTTCGACAACTGAAAGGAAATGCTTTTATTTAACAAACAAACAAACATAGCATCACGCCCATAAGTGGGCAGCGTCAAAGGGACAGCAGGCCCCTTTAACCACTTTCAGCCAAAAACAAAACTGGGCTAGGTTAGATGGAGAATTGTGAAAAATTAGTGACAAGTAGCTAGCTCCTCGCCTACACAATCACATACCCAAAACCCCATATACCATTAGTCGCCTTTTACGACATGCTAAGCAAGAAACACTGTTAGCACATTCTTTTAAGTCCCACACCAACATGGGACAATGGGCTGGGTTAGATGGAAAATTGTGAGAAAGTAGTGACAAGTGGCTAGTTCGTTGCCTACACAATCACATACCCAAAACCCCATATACCATTAGTCGCATTTTACGACATGCTAGACATGAAACACAGTTGGCACATTCTTTTTTAAGTCTCAGACTTAAAAAAGAATGTGCCAACTGTGTTTAACTACTATTTAAATAATCGGATTGCGGGTTATATTTTTAAGATTTTTTCACGGATATTGACTTTTTTCTTGTTAGTAAGCTTTGTTTTTCTTATTCATATTCTTTTAATGTCCAGTTGTTACTCACCTACCTACAGCAATATACAAATCGCTAAAACTGTTTGAATTCTAAAAATTTAAAAGACATCGATCCATGGAGATAAAGGCAATCTTGCGGTATATTGTCCCGGTCCTAGTAGCAAGAATAAGTAGTTTTCTTCACGAGTCACCGCGTAAGATATAAGATGTATGTTGCAAAAATATGAAGTAATATTCGACGATCTAATTCTTGTGTCTATTTTCACTTCCAAAGGCACTGAAGCGTAGTGAACGCGTCGCATGTAACGTAATAAGAGAAAACAATTTTACGACGCGGAGGCCGAAGATAAGTCGATATTTTGTTATTCATTATTTTGTATTAAGTGTTCATTTGAAACCGGTTTAATTTTACAATAGAGAACGGCTGTTTCTATATTGTTACGGCAGAATTAAATAAGATAATTAATTCTTGGAATTTCTGCGTATTCTTTAAGTTGATTTCAAATAAATTGAATAAACAGATCCAAGATTCGTGAATTTTTAACAGACTGACAAAAATGTATATCGTACAAAATACGAGTTTGTAAATACATTATTGTAGGTACAGATTCATGTGTAAGGTACGAACCATGTGTATGTTTTTTTTACCTAGTCATTGAAACTCTGTCAAGTCATGCCAATTATGTTGGTATTGTTGTATCAATAGTTATGCTAGATAACCATTACATAGGAAGTATGATGTGCAAAACGACAATAACGTTTAACGATAATGTGCCACCATCTGTGCATAACATGTCAATTACTGTGTTAATTGCGGATCATTGTCATTTGTCGCGATAGGACGCAAGGATGGGCGCCGCGAGCGATGGCGCGGGCCGATGCAGCTTGGCAGCGGTCGGACACTTGAGACGCTGGCGACCGCCCAACCCGCTTTATCTTAATGCACTAGCCTGTCCTCTCCCCTCACTGCGACCATAACTTGCTTTTCCACTCCGCAATTGTTTCAGCTATACGTCGCGTCGTTAGCGCGAAATTTGATACGTCACCGCGCCCTCTCGCGACGTACGCCCGCCGCTGCCAACTGTTTACTGACCATTAACATTCGTCTTTTATTAACACAATTGGAAAGATAATAACCGGATTAAAGAAGCAGCTCCTAAGCTGATGTGTATCGTTCAGTGAGTACCGGAGGTCATGCTTGTTGCGCTCTTGTCCTTTATACCCTCCGACGCGATTAATCCATAACAAAACCTTCAAAAAGTCAGCAACGTGCGTAACACCCTTGTGTTGCCTATAAGCCTTGGGAACCGCTTACCGTCAGGCTGGCTTGGTGATATAAAAAAGTATTATCAATATCATTATTTTCGTACATACCTTCTCCGTTTGGCATCCAAGGTATTTTACCGGTCCCAAATTTTAATTTGTAACTTGCAAAAAATTACGATCTATCTGAAATATCTCTGATATTTCCAATGTTTATTAATACCAATATTCCATCAAAGGACAATTTCACTTTTGAAGGTTTCCTTTAAAAACTTTTTCGACGCATTTTTCACTTGAGTGAGATCAAAAGCGCTAGATTTAGTGGTGAAACCAGTAAGCCGGCAGCGCTAAACGTTTCATACTCGCCGCGCGGCCGCAGTTTAACTAAATAATGAAACTAATTTTAGAAATCTCTCCACAGTTTTGCTAAAGTTCACGTGAAATTCTCGCGGGGCGCAGACGCATTGGCGAAAAGCGCAGGAATTTAATTCGGATGTTGCTCCTCCTGGAGACTGACGCCCTCTGACACGTTGCGACGTTCGCCCGACGATTTTTCGCCACATTTTACGTAACTGGGAGAATTCCATTGTATCCCCGAAATTCGGACTGTAAAAGTTTTTGTCATTCGTAACTTTATATTCTCGTGTTGGGCACGAAATCATCAGTTGTCGCGTTTATGCAGTGTTTCGTTTGTTAATGACCATCTTTTATTTTAATTTTTTGCTCTTAATTCTCAAACCTAAAATACAGCTTAAAAAATATTTGACAATAAGTTTCGTATTATTTTGGGTACATATAAAATGTTGCCTATTTACGACACCAAAAATTAACTTTATTTTCTACAAATATCGAATGAAAATAAATCCTTATTTTTAAACGCATTTAAGTAAAGCATCTTGTCTTATTCGACTTAATAAATGTGCATTGTCATACATTTTCCCTATAGATAAGCACAGTTAGGACGTGAATGCAAAACATCCAAGACCGGAAAACGTCAGAGGCATCATAAAAGATTCAATATAATTCAGTGCTTTTTCCAAGGACCCTTCCGCTCAGGTTTTGCACCATTAACGAGTCTGGTGTCTCGTTCGCGTTATATATGTATTATATATTTGCGGAGAACACCCGTGTCATATTGGCTTTGTGATCTGAAAAGGCAGACGAACATTCGTTTTGAAGACGCCTTTCAATACTGTATGGAAATTATTCTTATGTTCAAGAAAATTTGATTTTATAAACCGTGCGTGCAATATTTTTTGTGATACGGAAATATATTAAGCTGATGTGTTAGAATATCAGTACAAGGACGATAAAAGTCTTCGTTGCTCTTAGGCCTCGTCCAAGGAGACGCGGGGCGTTAGGCGGCGCGGCGCGCGACGCGGATCGCTGGGCGTCGAGCGTTTTCTTCGTTCATGGACAGGCGGCGCGTGACGCGGCCCGCCACATTTCACGCGCCAAAACAAACATGGTAACTAGTGTATTCGTTCATGAACGAACGCTGCGCGGCTTCACACGCGGCTTCGTTAGCTGCGTGCGATTAGCGCAGCTTGCCTGCGTCCTGCCAGTATTCTTTGAAATGTAATACAATCAATATAATTTGTACTACTATAATCACATTTAATTTCTTTAACATCTTAACATGTTAAGCTAAAACTAATTGTTTTCCTTTTATTTAGACTGGCACGTTGGTCGAGTGGTCAGAGACCCTGGCCACGAAATCAAGGGTCGCGGGTTCGAAATGTTCGAATCCCGCTAGGGGCAAATGTTTCGTGTGATGAACATGAACATTTGTACTCGAGTCGTGAATGTTTATAAAACGTATTTAAGTATGTCTATCCGTTCACCTAGTATCCATAGCACAAGCTTATAAGCTTGAAATGGCTTGGAACTAGGGAACTGGTGTGTCAATCTGGAGAATTTAATTATTAATTATTGTTGTTTGTGGTTGGAAAGCGATGTCGTGTGTGATTTCTTGGAATCTAGCTTTTATAATTGATTTGGCCATATTTAACTGAAAATACACAAAGAGTTCTGCATAATTGACGACACTACAGTCATAAATAATCGTCTGAAATAATTTGTTTATTTCTTTACTTAGTTCTCGTGAAGACAGCTACGAAAAAGTCCGTGTGTACTATCTGAACTTCATTGATTGTGCCATTTTAGACAGGAATAAAAAAGGTCAACGTTATTATCGACACTATAGATTTACATGATTGAGTAGAAAATAAATTATTTGATTGTTTACTTAGTCTTCGTAATGACAGCCAGCCATTTGACATTTCAAAGTCCGCCGTAATTGTAACAACTATTTGGCGCTGTCATCGCGCACCCAGCGAATAGTCTTTGAATAGTAAAAAAAAATAATCCATCAGATTTCAATCTATCTGACGCGACGCGACTCGTCGTTCAATAAAAGTGTTAAATTCTCCACTTTATCCAGAATAACATTAAAATGGCGTGAAAGATTAAAATGTGCAACTTTCCACTGCATTCAGTGTAAGTCAAAGACATTTATTACATCTAATCGCAAATTCTAGGAAAGATCGTCCTCGCCAAAGAATTCTCATACCAGTAAAGTTCAAACTGAACTTTGTCGGAAGGAAACATCTGTCACCAAGTAATTTCAACTTAAATCTATTGAATACCATTCTGAAAATATGTCTAGTCTTACAAAATATGCTACTTCAGAGCGATATCAAGTTCAATTACAGTTTAAAGATTTAAATAAAGTGTTCAGATATTTGTACCTTACAGACATTTACTTTTAGGAGTAAATCTGAAATAACTTTTGGTAAATAAGATAGATTTCGCTGCAGAAGGCAAAAGTTTTGAGTGTGGATTCTGATTTATAATTATATTGTTTCAGCTTACTTTTTTGTATTGAAATAAGTTTTGTGAATCTTTCATAAAGGTTTTTATTTTTGTTATTAAGCTTTACGACTGTTATCAAAGAATTGTTTACCCAGAGGTAAAAAGTTCTTTGATGACAAGATATTATTACTGTACCGTAAAATTCAATTTCATCTTACTGGATATGTACCTACTCACATATTATACATGTACAGAATATATTCTCAAGGCAACTTGACCTCAATTGATTCGTATTCAATATACAGTGATGGCGATTATCCGATCTTGTAATGCGTCAGGCAATAGTTAGGGGAGTGTTAACATGAACTTCGATTGCGATTAACACAGTTTGTATCATGTATGATGCAAACGCATTACTGACGCATTACAATCCTTAGTAACGCGTGTCCGATCCAAATCTATTATGCATGCATATGTAGCGTTGTGATTTAATATACACGATGTATCTATCACAAGTTATATCTAAAGCCGATAAATTAATATTAATTGCGCATATTGGACAAACGGCTACGGGTGTTAATATTGAATTCCGCAGTTTAATATAGTAGCATATAAAATACGTCCCTTATGTAAATAGTTATATAAACATTCCAATAATTTTAACAGATATCAATGAAAATGAATACGTATTTGCAGCATCTTCGTTCAACAGTTGATATAGCACGATTATTAGAAAATCTATTAATTGTTCAGTGTCAGTAAAATATACATTTCATGCAAGACGAATATCAGAGCTATCGTTTTCATCAACGCAGTCACGCAAGAGCGTGTATTGTGATGTGAATGTCTAAACTTACATCGCTCCAATCCTCACCGCATCATTTATTGAAATGCTTTTACGTACAATAGCTCGCGTCGCTTGAGATTTATTCGTTTCCAGTCTCGTGATAATGCGATGATAATGCGGTATTAGTGGTGTGTGAAACTGATGACGTTATAAAATGCACTAATCCCAGTTAAGTTGTATCGGCGCTCGCGATATTGGAAGTGGAATCACGTTCCATTTCGCAGCGGATATAGGGCTCCGCGTTACAAGCCAATCCGACGATATGATGATGGTTCAACGACGGGTACGATTTCCGCCTGTACACACTCATACGCCAGCTTATTCCGTGTTCACGAACGTGCCGTTTAGTTTCAAGGGAGATGTTGAAACAACATTTTTCGACCTCCCCGCCTACGTCTCGTCCTTTCAAATTGTTGAGGCGGACACGTCTCCCCATGGCATGTTGTTAGGGTCGAATCAGGCTAAATGACAGCTAGCGGAGAATTCGATTTCGGTCTTACAAACTTTAAGTAAGCAGGCCTCCAGGGCCGATGTGGTTTATTAAATTAGACAAAACATTTACTCTGCCCGCTGTCGATTTTGTCGGGAAGTCATAGGTTATGTCTTGACGGGTCCTATGTAAACAAGCCGAATTTAAGAGTAAGTACATTAGCGAGGGCGGTCTGCATAAAGAGCAGGATTGGTGCGGCAGATGGATAAATGTGGATATCCCAACAGGTTAGAGCAGCGGCAGGGTCGACAAAGCCTGTTGAGCAAATACAAAGTAACGCTGGGTAAACATTAGGCTTCTAAGCGCTAATGCATGAGGACTGTGCCGCAGGAGCGCTCACGCCGCCCGGAGACCTCGTTAAGTGTGTTTTTAAATGTGAAAACGGACGTACAAAACGGGAAATGGACGCTCTTTCTGCGAATTATGACCACCTAAGGATTACTTATAACAATGAAATGGCTAGTTATAATATTTATAAAGAAAGAGAAAATATAAAATATTGGATATAAGGAGAGAATATCTGGTAGTTCTTCATACAACATTTCGTTTTATACAGAAATTATGATAAACAGGATCCAAAGGGTACGAAAGTAAAGAAAGTCAGTGGAACCGCGGAATTTTGGTCGACGAAACAATTTGCGGCAGCTTATTATGATGCATAACCGCTTCTTTGTGATGGCGTAGACCCACACTCTTTGAATTAATTTAAAAACACGGAGCTATTTGGAGTTAGACGTCTTAAATATTTACCTTTATACTACGGAATACGGTGAAATACCTTCCGCAGTCGTGTATTTCAACGTCTGTCAGTAAAAAAATCCGAGTCATATGATCTATTAGAATCTTTTTGATAGAGCTATAGTGATGTAAATTCTGTTCACGAATATACCACTGGTAACTGAATATTCAGCCGTTCACAACAATGAACTGATTTACTACTTTGCGATTCAGCGTGCGTCCGCGCTATGGGCCGACTCGCTCTTCCGCCCCGTGGATGCCGGATCTTATCCATACCGATGCCTGCGTAAAATGCGGGAAACGTAAAACTCTCCCTTTTATTATCGTGCCTTATCATTACACGTGATGGAGCTCTTCAATTTTGCCTAAACGACGCATGAAAATTTAAGTACATGTCCTCCAGACCGAACCGGGCCGTTTCCATATTCGACTCATAGATTTAAATGAGAAAAAAAGTTTCGGGAGGTCGCTCAAGACAGGATCTCAGAAATTAGCATGCGGAATGAGATTTGTCGTCCCGCTTTGGTCGTCTGAGGCGGCGAGAGGGGTAGGGGGGGTTCTAAAAGGTATTTTATTTACAGAGCGCACGTGACGGACTGGCTGCTCACCGACGCAGCCGGTGCTCAACCGCTCGTTTGTCACTGAAAATTACCTCCAGTAAGACGCGTTTCCTCATAACATTGAATATTTAATGTCAGCCACGTGTCGTTATCGTAACATTATTACCACACAAACCTATTAGTTAAATTGTATTACTAGTTCAAGACGTTTGGTAAACTTAAATAAGGCGCTCGGTGAACTTTCTACGTGCATGTATGTTAAAATTTAACTATTTGGTTTTTCTTACTAAACTTAACAATGTATTGCACGCGCCTCAATCCGGGAGTTGTTCATTAACCGGCCCGTTGGTCGAGTGGTCAGAGACCCTGGCCACGAAACCGAGGGTCGCGGTTCCTGCTAGGGGCAAATGTTTAGTGTGATGAACACGAATATTTGTACTCGAGTCATGGATGTTATAAAACATATTTTAGTATGTCTATCCGTTCACCTAGTATCCATAGCACAAGCTTATAAGCTTAGTTAGGAACTAGGGAATAGGTGTGTTAATCTGGAGAATTTATTTATTATTAATATTATTTAATCCAGAGCGTGTGAATACCTTATCTTTTTAATTCTTAGTAGAAAAAAGAAAAAAAAGGATGAACAATGATCCAATCTATTTGGCAACCCTCTCTTCTATATAATCACCAAACTCATTTTATTTCATTAAAACAAGTAAGTACATACAAAACATACCGTCATTATATTAAAAAGAAAAAATTGTGGATCCAAAAAATATTGTAATATCCATGTTAACATTATTCACTTGCATTAATGTAGGTAGATAAATACCCCTTTTTGTAATGTTCAAAAATAAAATTAATATTGTTCAAACCCACATCACATTCGAATTCGTTCACTATTACTGCATATATTATTGACCGGCTTTGAAAGAACCTGTGATCTCTGTGGAAAATTTTCCTCTCCGCTTGTTTGTTCCGGCACCATCCACATTTCATTTCCGGACTTAATTAAACCGACTGAAATATGTTTTTTTTTTAAATAAGCACGATCCACACGCATACGTTATTTGAGTTTTCGACTGAATCCGCCACATTTGGGATTACAAATCTTTGTAACATTTGCAATCTAATTTACATTTTATGTTTACGCCCTTATACCGTTCAGTGTATTTAAAAAGCGAACAACATTGTACCGTCGGGCGAATCGGATGTAAACAAGATTTTTTTATAGCAATTTGGTAATAATCACATATTGTAAAGTGTTTGAGACGTGTAAATAGCCTTTTTTAAAGCGAGGCCAAAATCCCATTACTGGGAGACGTCGCGTCGGCCCGCAAATTGGATTCACAAGGGATGGACGGCCCGAAATAATGCGGCTTCGACGCTACGGCCCTTTTAATTTGTGTGAAAATTTACAATCTACCTACTTAGACAATTCGTTTCGTGTAAGTGTAAATGGTACTGTCAAACTTGATGGGATCGTTTTCGTTATTTGTAAATGAATGAGAGGTTTAAATTTTTTTAAATTTATTTTAGCATTTAGAATTTCGCGTATGTTTTACTTTTGAATATTGGCATATAGGTAGTTATGAGTAACTGAAACATATAAGGCAAGAAAAGCGCAGGTCTTAGATACTATAGTAAAAGCCCGACCAAGTAGTCAGAAATATTATTACAATTGTTTAATATTTGCAAAATTAAGTTCGGAAAAATTATTCTTATTTTTAAATTGTAGAATTCATCATCTTCCTAGCGTTATGTTCCGTGTTAGACGGGGTCCGCTTAGACCATGATCCAAGATTTAGCGAGTCTGGTAATTACATTGAAGGGACTGCCGATCTGACCTTCGTAACCATAAGATAGGGGAACCAGACTATTTTTGGATCATGGTTTTTAAATTGTACAATTAGGAAATTAAATATAGAAAGCAATCACACAAAGCATCATCATCATCATCCTCTTGCCCTTCTCCCAGTTCATCTGAGGATGGCGTAGCATGTCTTCCTCTTCCATACGTCCCGGTCAGCCGTCATTAAGCTTTCCACTTCCATTTTACTCATATCAATTACACAAAGCAATAATATCTAATTAACTCTTTTGATGTTATTGTGAATATTGACGTCTGATCTAATATTAGATATCTCTTTTTAATATTCTCCACGTTCTTAGTATTGTATTTGTACCACTACTGCAATTTTGGCCACAAGTATTATCGTACTATGGATATTGCTTGCACCATTCTGATCGAGAGTTTAACATCTATCTATCTTAATTATCTTCAAGTGTTCCACACTCAAATCTTGCTCATCACAGAAGAGATTACTTCTTATTCAAATAAAAATATAATATACGCTATCCACAATTATTTCGTCGTAGTATATGCTTTGATAGATAGGTAAACGATGAAACATTGACGTACAGATTACGATTTACCAATTTTCCGTAAACTAAATATAGGACCAGGTTGAGCGACGCCAACGAGTACACGCTATTGTGTAATAAAAATATCCATCTACTGGAGTAGGTACAATAATATTTTTAAACCCCCACGTAGGCAGGTTGATGCCTGAGAACTTTTACCATATTAATACATACATATTTTACTATGAAACGTAAAAGTCTGGGGCTTACGTAAACCTACTTATTCGTGTCGTGAATAAACGTGAAGTTCAGTAGACCCGCCGCGCAGTGTTATGAACAAAATCATGAATTCGTGATTTATTCAACGAACGCCGAATGTCACGCAACTCATTGGAAAACTATATATCTTATGGGCTGTTCGTACTTTCACGATAAATACGATTTGTGAGCGTAAACTAAATGAAAATTTGTCACTCAAGTTAAGAAACTCGGATTTTGAGAAAGCGCTCTACGGATTTTGAAGAAATAGGTAGATACAAGTAAATTTCAATATTTGCTATTTATACAATATAATGCATCAAATTTTACGACGTGTTGGTAAAATTTTATTTTTTATTTTACATTAATATTGAACAATGAGATGGAACAGCAATATTACTATTATATCGAGTACGTAGTTTCTAAATACATCTACCTACATAGACAAAAATTAGAAGAACTATTTTAGAATTTCAGTGATGTTCTGAATGCTTTATGTTTTATGCGCATCATGTCCTTTTTGTTCTCGAGATATAATGAGTTTCCAAACTGCTCCTTAGTATGAATTAACCCGTAGAATATAAGCGCTGAACTGTTAAAATTTCACACATCCATCTTGCTTTTGGATTGTACTTATAATTAAGATTAATAATATCCCGCTTGTCAAATGTATGCCTTTAGACGGAATTATTGTGAATAGTGCAGTAAATACACGTCTAGAGACATTAATTAATTCGCTCTAACCCAATATCAACGCAAACTAATTATGGTACTGTATCCGTAATAGACTTACTCGTAGTTCCCATTTCAGTGTTTGTGGAAAGCTAAACGGTGAATGTGTATATGTATACCTATAGTAGGGTATGCACTATATGAATACACTGCAAGTCACATTCTAACAAGTATTGATTATTATTAAGAGCTCTTTAGTAGTTGTCAGGAATATCAATTGTCAATTTAGTTTCAATGATATTATATTCTCTTTGTCTTTATTCCGTATCGTAGCTTGGTATTAACGAAGTCCAATTATTCTTGTTTAAAATACGTGCATATCTATGCAGCGGTATTTAATATTTTATGGCTACCTCAGTGCAAGAAAATCCACGTATCTGGGTTACATAATTTCGACTAAAAAAGCCGGCAAAGCTGAGCAATCTAGCTAATGTATGTAGATGCTCTGCAGTCTGTACAATTTCATATTCAAATGATACTCGTGGCCGTTTTGAATGCTACGCGATCGCATACTATATTAAATAGTTGAAGCGGGTTACATATAGGGGCTCAAGTACCGAAAAGCAAAACGTTATTGCTACGAGTCTATTGCTGCTCAAACAAGCGTACGTATGCAGAATAGCAAATATGTAAGTGTCTATTTGCCACTTTTATAAGAAAAAAAGTCTTTTTTTTTTTTTTTTTTTACTTGGGGAACTCCCGCGAGCCGTCACCCTCCGGACGGGGATCCAGAGGGCGGTGTGTCGGACTCGAACCGACTTAACCCCAAGGTGGCCTCCAGCGGCGCAGTTCCGGAGGAGCCTGTATCCCCACTGTCGGGACTATACGACAGCTCCTCCGGTAGTGCGCTTGCCGCGCTACGCGGCCCACCTCGCGTGGCGGCGAGCACACGCGCGCGTCAAGACATGCCATACCACCCAGCATGTCTCAACCACTCCGCCCAGGATTCAGACGCCGATCATCCCCGTGACCGGCGTCGTGGGCCCGCTCTCACGCTGTGCCTTCTGCTGAGCCAGAGGGGCACGCGGAGAGCGTCTCGCCAAAGGGGCCGCCTTCCGCCCGGCGACCAAAATTGAGGGCAGAGCCCTGTCGTCGCAAAGGGAGAGCGTCGAGACGCTCGATCCCTCTGCGACCCACCACGACGCGACCCAGCGCGCCCCTGTCGGGTTGCCGAGGATAGGGAGGCGAGCAACGACAACACTCAGCTCCTCCTCTTCCTCGGCAACCCTGGTCCGGTCGCAAGGGGCCTGTATACGGCCGGACCGCCGCAACTGCCCGGATGCAAGTCGTGCAGTCGCGGCTCACCTCGGGGTCCTTCTTCGCTTCAGCCCTGCCATGACAGGGCCTACTAAGCCCCCCCGGTACGACAAACCGAGGACCCCGGCGGGGGGGATAAGAAAAAAAGTCTGAGGCATGTTCTCTTAACGTTGTTAAGTTTTCATGTGGGCTATTTTAAATATCTAATACGAGAGATTACATGCTAATTTTATTGACTTGTTCGTGCGTGTAACTGCTGGAGTTAATTTGACTGTAAAGGTTTTTTTGCCGTAGTAAATTGATGGGAATTGTTTAACTTGATAGCAAAGAGTTGTTTATGCGGATTGGATTACGTGTAAGACTGGTCCAGATGGCAGGTGTTTTCAATTCGTCATATGGCCTCTCACTAGGCGTGACATTATTTTCCGATATTAGCCTAAACTATACCAACTACCACGTGTCTATTTGTATTATATTTCCTACGAGACTACCTATCTATCAAATACCTCCCTGTGGTGAGCAAATTTATTCCTTTGTCCCAAACTAAACAAAATGTTTACAAAATTATATTTGATTCCTAATTTTGAAGCCAACCTTTAACATTTTAGGCCTCTAATATTAATAAATTAATTGTTCAAGATAAAACAAAGTCCGGTGACTAATTAATACGGCCCACTAGGCGACGCTAGTGTATTAATTAAACTGGCTCCCGTAAGAAGTTTATAATTATAGCGCTGTACACACAAAGGGTCGGGGAGGACACGATAATCCGTTTGCAAACGTGTCAGTCGAATGGGCAGCTCAATTTCAACCCTGTAATTAAGGAGTCACCTGCGTGAACAGCTTACTTCACGTAATTAAAGCTTTCAACTTGGGTCGAGTTATGTCGACCCACTAGGGACAGTGTGGTTTGTGAGTCAAATTTCATGGAGATAATAGGGCCTCTATAACTGCGCAACTTGCAAGCTGAGCCACGATTTAATTGAAACTGAGAATAAACTTGCCAGTTTATACAATAAATAGGTGATCGTTGTTTCCAATTAACTTCGTAATTAGCCGTTTGCTACGTTACGCCCGAGCTTGCTTACGATATTGACTGATAGCTGTTATGTTTTTACTGACTATGCTCTTTGTCAATTTGGCTCCTAATGTTTTTAGTATAGACGAAAAGATGTTTGCGTGCAACACGCATCGCGCATGCCTGCCAATTGTTTACAATTATTGCTAATTCGATGCCGAAAGAATATAGAAATTGGCATTATAATGCACTGGCTTTTTCCCGTGGATTTCGACCTCTTAATGTCAATGTTATGTACCAATGCGGGATCTAACTTAAATAGCTTGTATTTATGCTTATGGTACAATCTTTTATCGCATAAATGATAGGTTTAACAGTGAAAAATTTGCATACAGACCGAGTTACTTTCAAAGTCAAAGTCAAAATATTCTTTATTTATATAGGTTTCAAGGAAACACTTATAAATTGTCAAATACAGATAAAGCTTTCGCATTTATAATATAAGTAGAGATTAATAGGTATAGATGGAGTAGAATTTTTTTCGGAATTGTTGGCTGCTTCTACGGCTGTGTTGCTTCCAAGATACAACAGATGTATTTCTATGTCTTCCTTATTTCCCCTCTTTTATCATATGACCAATGAGTTGATATTATTATGAGAACTGATTCTACACCATACCAAATAAACTATTCAAGATTATTATAAATGTTCGCGTATTAAGTAAACATTGATAAATGACGGTAATGAAGAAGGAACTAGTGGTAATGGAATTGAAAGATTGACGATTACAGATAGAGCAATAGTTGCATTTGAAATGGCACGAGCGTTGGCGGTAGCGCCGGCGCCGAGCCCAGTTGGCCGGGGGCCAACTAGCACTGTTTGTTTATAACATTAAAACGTTTTGATGTCGCCCTGCCGCCTTCGTTGCGGGATTTGGCGATTGTTAGGCATTCGGACCTCAACAGTAAAAATTTGATGTTGTGAGATGTTTTAATGGCACATTGTTGTTTGACTATAAGAGCGGTGATAGCTTAATGGTAAGGACACGCGCCTCTTAACCGAGGAGTGCGGGTTCAAGCCCGGCACGTACCTCTGGATTTTTCAAATCTATGTACGTATTTATACCACTAGCTCGGCGGTGAGGGAAAACATCGTGATGAAACCTGCAAATTCAAACAACTTTGGATTTGTAACCATGATCCAAAAATTGTCTGGTTCCCCTATCTTAGGGTTGCGAAGGTCAGATCGGCAGTCGCTTCAATGTAATTACCAGACTCGCTAAATCCTGGATCATGGCTAAGCGGACCCCGTCTAAACACGGGACATAACGCTAGGAAGATGATGATTGTTGTTTGACTATCGAGTGATTCGTGGTTGTTTATGTAGAATATTTTGACGATTATATACGTATATTTTATCGACTTAGGATTAAAGAGTAAAGTCTTACAAGATTAATGTGAGGGGAACATCGAAAACTTGTTAATTTGCTCATCATACTATCATACTGATACTACAAGGAGGAAAGATTTGATGTTGGTTTGTTTGTATTGAATAAGCCTCGAAACTAGAACACCTATTTTATTCCCGTATTCTCACTGGAACAGCAACAACGCGAATGAAACCGCGGGGCGCTGCTATTGTATCATAAAATCTTTATTTGCAATTATAAATTACAATACATACATAAAACGAGTTTCCAAAGAATGTCCAGGGCGACCTACTGGAACGTATTTTACCAATATTATCACTCTTACTATACGAGTAACTAAGTAAATCCGAGGGAGAATAATAACACTGTGACAATTTGGTGAAAATTGAATGTATTTGCATATATGTAGTAAATCCTCCCGAGTTTCAGCTTGCGCCACTTCGATGGCAAACTTTTGAAGTGATGAATGATACGTTTATTAAAAGCTGGTAATAATTTTGTAATCTAGAAAAATACAGAACACTATCGTTACCGAACCGATTCGTTCAAACAAAATCCGAAAAGATTTATTGTTTCAAATTAAATGTTCGGAAATATCAAGTAAGATTTGGGCCATATTCCCGAAATAAAAAATCTATTGCAAATTGACTCAATATCGAATGGAATCTTGGCAAGTATTCAAGTAAAGATGAAAATTTTTCTTTACCGTTCAAGGCACGTAAAGTTATGTTGGCGCTGCGTTTTTGCTTAGAATAGTAATTTGTGACCTAGACGTTTATACTAATCAACTGGCGCCATGCGGTTCCGTGTCATGTATATTGCATTCGTCATTTTTGCAATTAAACATGCAGATACGAGTGTGAGGTAAACAAACGTAATCGCGCGGTGTTAATCATGCGTCCCGCGCAAATGTCCGTGTTTACATAGGACTCACAAACATCTGCTTTTGATGAACTGAATATACTCCGTATTCAGGTTGGCGGCTCTTGAAATCGTGCCAGCTTATTTTAAGTGGCGACGTCTGCTCAAGATTTGTGTCTAATGCCTTTCGTTATATTTTATGGCCCATATTGAATCAACAGCGATACCGCATATACTTTCGTCTTTTTACAATGCTGAACCTACCTACTTGTTGTTTATTTATGTCTTTTCTCTATTTGATGGTGGTATTTTTTTTGTAGATATTTACTAGTCTAGACTTAAGATTGATTGAATAGCGTGAAGTATCTCGCTCCTCGCTAAAGTTATTGTATTCTGTTTCACTTTCGCGACATTCACTCTCTAGCGTCGTTCATGCATGACCGCGTGATGTGTAATTCATTCCAACGCTCGTTTATTTTTTTTAATATTTCATTCATATTTGTGCAGCTGTAAACACGTTACACTTATAAATGTCGTGTCTAAACAGTTCCAGTCTCATGAACACACTTCGTATCGGTAATATTTCGTAACCCTTCAGTCGGGCCTGTTTGCACGTCTGCTGCTTAAATACTTATTAAACTTTTAACGACCATAAACTATTCACATCTTGCTCTCTGTTGCGCTATTTAAGCGGTCCTCCTGTGGCTTCCGCTCTCCGGGTTAGGTATGATAATGAACAGAAGTGGGTTATAGTTTGCTCCCAATATCGTCCGTAACGACTGCAGCCCGCCGTCTCCCTCCGGAAATAAAGTTTGATTTAGTTTAGACACGACAATCCGTTTGTTGTAGTAACGAATCCAATTATAGGTACCTACGGTTTACGAGCGTGCTCGCGACTTGCGGACCCAACTTCTATGTTTGATGAACACGATTTGGAGGTAACCTTGTGCAAAAGTTGTTTATCAGATTCCCGCACTAAACAGGCTGGCCTGAAGGATACCATTCGCGTTCTTAGAGGTATTGTTACTCGGTGGCTTCAACTTTTATGTTGCTCGTTAGATCTTCTACGTTAGGTAATATGGCAGTTATGGCACGCGGGCTTAACAATAGAATCGCGCAATTATACGTACGAGATTTTTTCACATTTATTGTTAATTCATTTATAAAGAACTAGTAGCAAGAATAACTATTATATTTTTTATAAAATAGTTTTAACGCTGTTTGGGGTAAATTCCAATGATATAATTTATCCTCATTAACAGAAAATTAATGAGAGCTAGTGGAAATAGCACATCTACATAAATGACTTCACTTATAATATCCTAGCAATAAAGAACCTATACGGTTTGTGCACCTCTTTTTACGTATTGCAATTTAAAAATTCCCACGTTTTTATGGACCATCTTTATTATTGACTCCCATTCCCGACAACAAGCTCCTTCACACAGACCTTGGAATATTTCTCACTTTTGACAGAAATATACAAAACCGAAGTCCTTCATATAGTTATTTACCTTTCAGTCCTTTATTCATCGCCCGGGGGCGGGAGATAAAATCTCTCAAGATAGCATTTTCCCCTTTTAACACATCTGCCAGAAAGTGACTCGGCCGAACGCCGCGGGCCGGTCGTCAGCTGTTACTGCGCGTGCCACGGCCATTTATGAAAAAACTTTCGACACGCTTTAGACTACATTCTTGGCATTGTCTTCTCGACAACTCGGTCCAATGTATTCCAGCTTTTACGTTGCGTTACATATGTAGGTCTTTTTGCAGCGGGTAATGACGTCTATGTTATACCACCTTTGTATATGACATTCTCTTAAATTAAATTATAAAACTCGAGGTCAGCATATAATATCATCTGCCTTATTAATATATTTTATAGCTTTTGCGGCTAAATCAGCTTCTTATTTACTTAACCTTATGATCATGGGGAAGTGTTTAAAAACGACAAAAAACGGCGACTATTAGAGTATATTCGTTATCTTGTCTGTAGAATGCCGTCATTAACTTGATTTAAACTCTTCAAAACGTTAATCAATGGTTAATTAAACTATAAGCTTATATCATCAGATCTTTACCACATTATTCAAGTGAAAAACCTTGACTAGGTCGCCTAATACGTATAAAACAAGTATACTTACATAGAAGATAAGAATATACATTTTGTAAACGTTCGGTCTTCTTTAAAGTGATGAAAAATCTTGTAGCTTTTACAATGCGGTTTTCACTCACCTGATTATCAATAAAAGAGTACATATGAACCTTCCGGCAAATTCGTATCGCTTAATAATATTACGATTCGTATGTCACTTACTGTCATTCAGTAATTTGTTAGCGATACAATAATTTATGAAATAATATAGGTATATTCGAGTGTTTGCAACAATGAAATAGTCCTACGTGACTTCCGAAACAATTATGCAAACACGAATATAACAAGACTTATAAAACTTAATAAGTAACCTCGACAACTGCTCACTTCCCCGGCGCGACCGACTGCGTCCCTACACTTTTATGAAAAAAGTTTCACCCGATGCACTCCAATACGGCTTTCTTCTTGAATTTCTCCACTATGGCAATACGATTTTATATTCAGACGACTGCATGCAATAACATTTTATTTATTTTATTAAATTTTGCCTTAATATTGCCGTTTGCGCTGCGTACGGTACTTGCACTCGAGGAAAGCGTGAACTATATAGCGTATACTGTACGGTTTACGCGAACACTTATCAGATACTGTGAACCAATGTGCGGAACCTTAAGATAGATAGAATGCTTGATGGTTTATCGATTTTGAGACATATTCCTAAACTTTGAATTCCATTAAATCTCTTGATACTAGTTAGTGCAGCTTTTATTTTTAAATTTATTTATTAAGAGGTAAATTGGCATACATTCCAAATAAATAATGTTATGACTATAATTTAATAAACAGATATATTTCTGAAGCAATCTTTATTACGCGTGAAATATTTTTCCCGTTTTATGAAAAAAAAAAAATGGTTTACCCTGGCGTTAAGTATTATTTAAACTAATGTATTTTATAAGCAGATAAATTGAACTTGTATTATCAACTGAGTTAGCAGGTGGCTCGTACATCTGACATACCACAAAGGCAGCTGAGAATCAGAAGCCGTTACGACTGCGCAAGAAAACTAATTCTGTTACCATTAAATGTCATCATGTCTTCATTGACATTTATGATTGCATAAACATGCAAATTAATCGCACGTTACAAATGCTAATTGAATAAATTAATATGGAATGCGACTAGGCAACATCACGTTTCTTAGTTTCCTAAATCTTAAATTTCTTCTCGTTAACAAGAATATTTATGTTTGTTCAGGTTTAAGCGTTGATGGAATGAAGTTTTCATGTTATACTCCGATTACGATTGGAACGTTCTCAATCAATTTCGGATTCCCAATGAGAAATCCCATTTTGTGAATTCCACGCTCATACAAATTATATTGATACAACAGATTGGAAAAGTTTTAAGACGGTAAACGGATTGTTGTCATCCCCAAACTCTTGATTAATCAATCTTGAGTTATAAGGTTTCAATATTGCAATTTGTAAGGCTTAGAATGTATTTCAACATTTCTTTTGTGGTCAATTTCGCCAAATTACAAGGAATTACTTTTTTATCCGAGAGAGTAATTTATTCGCATTTAAATATTTTACGTGATCTTATAAATACCCAAGAGTTATAGAATATCACAATAAGTAAAACGTATAAATTTGGAATTGAACTATCAATATTGATCTTGATGATCCAAAAGTGCAGTACAATAAGTTATTTTATTTTTTTTCATATTTACTTACTATGTTTTTTCCTAAAAACATTACCCCGATATCCAAATACGAGCACCTATACTACTGACACACCTAATGACTAATAACACCCGTATAAAGATTCACATAATTTGGTGCATGTAAATCCGCTGACCACAGTTGTCAGATCTGGCGCCCTGAGCGGATTACTGGGGCGTGCGCTCTGCGGCTTACGGATGTGCCCGGTCGCTCTATCTGTTTGCGCAGACGTTTGCTATGCCGCATAAGGAGCGTCTTTGCAGTTTGAATTTCCTGTATTTATAAATGTACATAAAAAATTGGATGGACTCTGTGTCATTTAGGAGAAAATTTGGAGGCAAGTAGGCTACTCTGAATTCCTAGATTTTGCGAATCTGATTATTACATCATGGTTACACATCTATAGTTATTTGAATGTGCAGGTTTCCTCGCGGTGGGAAATCACTGCCGCACAAGTAGTTTAATTCAAGCTTCGAGTGGTTCACGTTCGAACTTGAACCAGAACTCACTGTATGTGAGGTACGTGTCTGTACCATTGAGCTACCACCGCTTTTCTGTACTCCCTTCTATAGCGCAAAAAGAAATCGAAAGATATATACAGGTATTGAAGCTCCCAAGTTCCTAATACCTAGATATGAGTTGCACTTAGGCTACGAACATTCGGAACGTATAAAAGAGCAATATTAGCAGCTGTAGAATACCTGGCTTAATACGCTGACGGCATATGGAAATTACACTAATAATTACTAGATTATTTTTTTAATCAGAATATTATTATATTAAGGAGTATTATGTTAAAATCTACACACCATTTAAGATTAGGAGTACTTAATAATGTCGAAAAAAGCTTTAAATCAGTATATTATTATGTGTACTAGCTGCTGTCTAATAAATGTGTATATTGGCGCAGTATCTGCTAGTACATACTGTGTCCCCACAATTTGCGGCTGAGCCGAGTGATCTATAACTGAGACATACGGTCTGACCGCTACATATGTTTGCTTCATCGAATTTGTATCTGTACACATAAATCCGTTCGAACTAAATAACACGAAAAACCAACTACGAGAATTTCCGAGTAGGAAATAATTGCTAACGTAAATCTAGTCGGAGCATAACCGAACGAATATTGCGGTTGCATGTTGCTCCGTTCGGCAGCGAAACCATGTTTGGATCCGTGCTCTTGTCCATATCGGTTACAGCAAACAATGCCCACAAGTGCGGACCTACAGACAATATAGTGGAACTTGTAAGGTCTTGTAAAATATAGATGGTGAACGAAGGCCACCTTGTTTATATATGTATTGAGGGTGAACCAAAAAATAGGACGGCGTTAATGGTGAGCCTGCCTATACCAGTTTCGATACTTTTACAGACCCGGCGGCGCCAATGAGCTCAGTCACAGCGTAAAACGCGTAACAGTATACTAACGACCTGTATACGTGCGAACATATATTCGCAGCACCTATGCCCCTTTCAGAACACTTGAGCTCTCAAGGATCCTCACAAAACGTAACGCAGTACAATCAAACCCGTGGTACGTATTTCTTGAGCATCTAAGGGTTATTTCAAAGTCCAATTTCTCACTGATACTCGTTCGATTTAGCTTAGGTCGTGTCGTGTGCTCGGCGATAGGGGCATGGCTAGATTTAGTGGTCGCACGCAACGATCTGTTTGAAAGCCGAACAAGGCTATAATAGGCTGTAGCAGTGCAACCTCTTTGTGTTGTTGCATGTAATTTACATACGAAATAATGACGGTGTAAGGTCAGATTTTAACTAAAAAAATCTCAATTACCTATTTTCTTGTACTTAACGTCTTTCCTTTTTCATTATTGACATTTGATAGATTTGTAATTTTTTTATCAGAATACACATAGCACATATTGAATGAAATAGATAATAATATAATAGGAATCATTAGGTATACCAATATTTAAAGATTGTGTTAGACAGCGCCAAAATACATACATACATAACACCATAATCCCCGAAAAGGTAGGCAGAGTCAAAAGGGCAGCAGGCCCCTTTAACAACATTCACCAATAAATAAAACTGGGCTGGGTTAAATGGAAAATTGTAAGAAAGTAATGATAAGTGGCTAGCTTGCCGCCTGCATAATCACATACTCAAAAACCGACATACCATTAGTCGCCTTTTACGATATGCTAGGCAAGAACTACAGTTGGCACATTCTTTTTAAGTCAACATGTGACAATGGGCTGGGTTAGGTGGAAAATTGTGTAAAAGTAGTGACAAGTGGCTAGCTCGTCTCCTCCAAAATCACATACCCAATACCCCATATACCATTAGTCGTCTTTTACGACGTGCTAGGCCAGACTAACATGGGACAGCGTTAAAATGTTTGGCCATTAGAAGTAACCAATTAAATAAAATAGAACAAGGAACGCCAATTTTGTACTTTTAAATTCATTTAATCACAAAGCTCAAACAGATCCAGATCCCTTTCGATGGAATATATATCCTTCCTAAAATTTTCATCTCTTCAACAATAACCGAATATGTCCAGGTAGTAGATTAATAACGTTTACAGGAAAAAACGTATTTTAACAGAAATTATTTGTACACACTTTTCGTGAAACATCTTGTTACATATTAGCAGGAATGGTGAACATCTTCCTTTTCACGGCACGAAACGGTTTTCCATATTCACGGCACAAATTGAACATGATAAAAAATTCGGTTACCATATAAGTTTGAGCGCTAGCAAATCTTTTACACATGAAGAGAAAATAGCTTATTCAATACTTGATTTATGTAAAGGCTCGTCGGGGGAAGACGATTTGAATAGAGCTTCCTGTTAGCCGGGGCTGAAAGCTTTTCATAAACGAACCTACACTGTGGCTTCACCTGGGTGCAAGGCTAAAAGCCCTTGTTGAAGAAACTTTACACTCGGTGACGTGGGACAGGTTGACAGCGATGACGTAATGACAAACACATTAACGGAGTGACGTTACTTACATATGTCGTTATATTACAAAAGGAACATACTGTAAAGCTCCTTTATAAGGACAAAATCAATATGTTTTATTTACAATAAATGCCCTACATAAAGTAGGCTCAGAAAGACTATCTATTAATCATTTTCGTAACGCACTGTTGACTTGACAATCAAATATTAAGACTAGTAATAGTAGGCTTAGCCCTAATATAGGATAGACAATACAAATAATTCTGTTTGTATGCTCTCAATCATTCAAGTTTTTAGGTTGTACCTAAATACTATGAATTAGGAAGATTTTATTACGTTTTACATAGGTACATACACCCGTAATCCCCGAAGGGGTAGGCAAAGTCAAAGGGACAGCAGGCCTTTTTAACCACATTCAGCCAAAAATAAAACTAAAACTATTATACAGTTCTGCGGCGTGAGTCTATTCTGTAATTAAATTTACCGGTTAGTAATGTTTAAAGAGGTTGTCTGGTAAGAATCCGAGTACAAAATCTTTTAATAAATATCTTTTTCGTGTTCGTCCCATTAGTTATGGTAATCGAAATGTAAAGGGAAGATTACCTCGACCGCTATAATGTTGCCCGTCAGACCCTGAAACCAACAGTAAAATTCTTTTAGTTATCCCATGGGATCTCTTACTTTATGCGGTGGAAATATGAACTTTATGTTAATCCCGATACTGAAATATTACCCTGGATATCGCATTATATTATAAATAACGGTATAATGTTTACAAAATATTTGTGTATTTGAATATTGGTGTATTACCAAATTTTAAAGATACTAGTTTGCAATAAAGAAGATGAATGACATATTTAATTTAGAATGCTAGCAAATGATAATATCATAATACTATTACCATTTATCAGCGCCATTAAAAAACAGTATTGTTTGTGATATTTCGTAGAAATAAATAGAATTAAAAGTTATTTGATTAGAATTAACGATTCGCATGCCACTGCCTACACCAACGTCACCACAGTTCCAATGTAGGAAGGTTTTTATGAAAAAATAAATACTTACACAATCCAACGGTTGACGTAAATCACAAGCTGCTCGTATTTTACCCATTTTTATTGTGTCAGTATTGTTAAGTAAAATATTAACGGAGCGATTGCTTTCTGCGGCCAGTTGTGTTCCCTAAATCACAACAGTTACTTTATAAATTATTCAAGGCATTCAACACGTCGCTGCGGCATAAAAATACATCGTAACTACTTTATTTGTTTGCTTGACCTGTGCGTGTTTGGAATAAACGAAAGTACATACATGTTATTAAGTATCTATAATAATAAATAAACTATATATATTAAAGACAAACTACATTATGTAATAAATTCAAAGACGGTACCACAGACACCCAGGCTCGAGACATACCTGTGGGGATCACTTACGCCTCTTGCTTTCGGCGTGAAATCTGACCCATTGCACCAATGGAGCTGTCAAATGACAAGCATTAATAACAATCTATCAAGGTAATTGAAACCGTGAACCGTTAGCCAAACATTTGTTCAATCAAGGAAGTCAAGTTTATCCTCATTCATCATCCTAGCGTTATGCGGGGTCCGCTTAGACCATAATCTAGGTTTTAGCGAGTCTGGTAATTACGTTGAAGCAACTGCCGATATAACATTCATAACCCTTAGATAGGGGAACCAGGTAATTGTAGGATCATGGTCTCATTATATCATATTACTAGCTGTGCCCGCTCATGGTTAATGTTATGTTATATGTATATGTATAGCCTATAGCCTTCCTCGATATATGGGCTATCTAACCCTGAAATAATTTTTCGAATCGGACCAGTAGTTCCAAATTGTTATTTGTCAAATCGGATTCGTTCACAATCTTTAGAATTTGGTTGGACTAGGTCGATTTTTGGAATCGGATTTTTGGTTTAAGATATCGATACAATTTGTATTTTAAATCTAATTATATTCATTTTAATTAATTTAACATACTCCCTGGAGTCTTATGTAAATGACAGAACTAGCACATTTAGTAGCGAACGATTTTTCTCCATTCTCCTCCAAGGTCAACTAGACAAAGGAATTAGAAGAAGTTAATAACTATCGTCAATCGGACAAATCTTTTAGATTTAGATAGACATTTCATAGATTGTCAGATATTTCTCTACAAATAAATAAAAATGCAGTATAGGCAATTTACTTTGTCTTCTAAAAAGCTTATAAGCCACGATTTTCTTAAAAATCGTACAAATTGCTCTCCACTAACCGTCAGAGAACGATATAGGCTATAGAGGCCTCAGGTGCGGTGAGCACAGGCAATATGGGCGGACTGATAAAATCTGTAGCGGCACTGTCCTTTAAAATGGACATTTTTTTATCTAAAACGAGAGAAATCAGGTCATTGATCGATATGGACATTGCGACGAAATGGCTATAGTTTTTCATAAAAAGTGGCGGTAATCGGATTTTTCAGAGTACTTTTTGAAATTATTCATCTGGCTGAATATTTTTTATTGAAAAGCTCTGTTAGTTATTATGACATCAAAATTGTTCTTTCAACCGGCAACTTAGTTGAAAGCCCATTAATTACTTGTAAAATTAACAAAATTCGTTGGTATGTAAAACTTAATTATACGCTTTCCATGTCATTAAACGTTATTCAATGTACAAATTAATTACCGCTGAGGATCAAGCCCTGGTAATTTATTTAATGGTTCAATTATTTTTATTTTTTCAATAACTATTCCGAATGTCTATAATTAAATAAATTTATAACTATATCGATTACTTTCTATCGGTGCAATAAATTCTTAAGGTTTCCTTTTATTGACAATTTTACTGCGTAAAGAGTCGTCACTCAAATAATTCAATAATTGATTGTTTCCTTAGAAAGCTTGTATAGTTTAATGGGACAATAAAACCGCGGCCCGCGGGCCCACTTTCTGCTCAATACCACGTGAGTCGCGCTCGCAAGGAGAACCACACATATTGTGTAAGGAATAAGCCTCGAAGAACCGACAGCCCTAAGATGGCATTGCTTTCGTGAAGACGAAGGCCGTGTCTAAGTAATATATAAATACATAACTTTGTGCTTTTCATTTTTGAATCTAGTTTTGTGTCATTTAGTACATTGATCAGTAATGAATTTGAACATTCTAAACTAAATCTTTTTGGCTTAGTTTTAAATTTACAGAATCGCGTTCAAAAGCTAATATTGAATATTACTACTTACATAGGAAAGTGATACAATGTATTTTGTATTCATAAATAAAGTTTATGCGCCTGTCAATGTTTCTTCTTTGTTGGTGTTTTTAAAATTATGACAATTAGTTCTCATGATGACTGTTATGCATTGCACATGCAGGCGACCACAATGGTATGGCGGGTGGTCAGCAGTTCACTCCCGGAATCCAAGCCATCAATCATGCTGTGCTTGAGTTCAGAACCGATCACACCGTCATATTTTTATAAATCCTCTTCAAATACCTGCCTACACTATTCTATTTAATTTTTCTTGTATGAATGTATAAGTAAAATTAAATTTATTTTAGGTACTTCTGATAACGCACCTATTAAAAAAAACATCTGGATCGATAGCACTATTTAATTAATAAAAATTCATAAAGATCTCTAAGAATGATTATAATGAAATCACGCGTAAATATAAAGTATTCATTATAAAATTTATTTAAGGGTTTTTTTGTTGTATTTATTATACACAATAACTATATTAGTGTTCGCAATAAAGCGTGTCTGAACAAAAATCTTTGTGTCTATGTATCACAATTATGCTGCCCCGCCGTGGCAGATAAATGCGAACCTCCTTCATCGACCTTGTACAGTCATAATTCCAATGGACCCAAAAAGACAATGTAACATCTCTACCCATCTCCGCCTGACTCGTAGTTGCCAGTCAGAGTCATTCATTACTTAACGGGCGGACAGTTTTTGTTACCCCCTCCGAACAACTTGTTAGACAGAACTGTCCGGTCCTGTGCCGGACATGCGGCCACCCTTTGGAGTAATAAAACAAGCGGCCGTAACACAGATATCCCCGGATACCCCAAATGTCAACTGGCGAGCTCCATGGTCAACACGCGAAATTTTACGGCACACGTACACACGTGTACCTGTACAAACTGCGAAATGCGGACGCTATCACGGAATGGACAAAGTAACTTAGCTGGGACAAATATACTTAATCATCTGTGCAGATTTAAGTACTTATGCGAATGAGGTGGCTTATGTATAGCCAATAGCAGAGAAAAATATCACTTCCAATTATATTTTAAACAAGCGGTCGCCCACCACTCTGTCCTCGTAACCTTTAGCTTTCTCATAAAGAAATGGGCAATGTAGTACAAAAATAATTTTCAAACACGACTGATAATTTTTAAAATTAGAATGGAAAACAACCAAATAGCGAAGTCTAAAACACCTGTTGAATTGCAAAATTATTATCTACATGTAATAAGGATAATATCAAAACAAACAAGTTAAACAATATTAATGCGGCCAGAGGCATAACATAAAAATTAAGTCTGTTATGTGTATCTTTCCGAAAACAATGAAAATAGTAGTGGCAAATAAGCAATTTGAACTGATTACATCCAGGTCCAAATTGATTGAAGAAAAAGGTGTGGAACGTGAGTCGACAGGGACGGATGATGCCGGCGGATCCCACGACCCACTGGCCAGTGATCGATCTTGCTCGTACAATAATATCGGGTTGTCTGAACCGGTCGTCGGGGCCATACATTAATTAGCAGGGGATTATCGTCCGTCACACATTCATACGGGTGATTTGTCAGCTCAGCGAGACGATTCTCGCTCACAAATTGCTTCGAGCCTTATCTTTTCTTAACCTTACTTTCGTCAACATACTCAATCAACCTCACGTATAGAAATCAAAATGTACAATCGCGTATATCACCGATATTTTCCGTATCATTGCAATTTCAATATTTATTGCTATCAAGCGGCTTTGCGGTGTGGCTCCAGAAATTGATCCCATTTATCAATCTGTTAATATTTATCGGATATTAATTTATGTAGGTATCGAAAACAAATACATTTCAGTTTGTGACCGTTGCGATCCAAAGCGTGGAATATTATATTTGAATTATGTACGAGTAAATATTGAACGTCATAATGAACATCATTGTAGATGCTCGAATTTATTTTGACAATAAGTATTTTAGGTAATGACGATAAATTTACCTAATAAAGCATTGGGACCCAATCGTGAAATGCCTACCCCACGCTATTTGTCAAACAAACGTAAGTGTGCCATTAATAAAAGGGAACGAATCTTCCGTGCAAGACAAAGAAGCCAGTATCAATATTTATTGGCGTGCTTAGTATTAATCGGCTCGGATCGTGCGCTGTATCGCGACGGCGCGGGTGAGCGCGCCGGCGAATGGATGGACTGTCGCGGTCGGAACGTGCCTAATTTTTCCTCAACGAATAATTTTTCCTTCGTAGCGCGTAGCGTACCGTTTCGTAGCAGGTTGTTCGCCCGCCCAGCGAACGCGCGCTCTGATATCGCCTCGCGCTCGGTATCAGTGATTGAGCCAGGCAGTTAAGTCAGTATGCCCCCAGACGCACGAGAGGACGGACGCCTCGCGCCGCGGTCTCGCACTCGACTCGCGTACGAAATGTGTGACAATAAGTGTTGCTTCCTCTTTGTTATCTAGAATTTTGATGTGTTTATAGACTATTACTGTTTGTTAAGACAATATCTAATATCATAAGACTAGTATAGTATTTAGTGTATATCATATTGCTTCGTGTTTACTTTTGCGAATGAGAAGAAGCTGTCTACAATAATAAAGGGTGAGGTCTTCGTATTTTTTGTTATGCTAATAAGACACAATTAGAATGTAATTGCAGCATACTGCAGTTATTCCTGTTAACACTGTCGAACTGTAATTATTATAATACTATCACCAAAATCTGTTCCACTTGTTGTGATTTAATCGATCAGGTTTCCGTTCACCACCATTATACACACGCGATATTATTTCACATCACATTTAACCCGTGTTTTCCCCTTCGATGAATCACCGCATGAAAGTTTTTACAACATAGAAAATAATGAACACAACACACTTCTTCACGTCCCGTTCCTTATTCCGCCAATTTTCTCGCAATATCAAATCTTTTATGTTTGTTCTTTAACTTGTGTTTGTGGAAGTTGGCGCATTATTTTCTGTTAGCGCGAATATCGGGCAAGAGAACGGACGCAAAAAAGCGCGGCACTATTTTCTTTACGCCTACATCCTATGCCGTATCAGCGTTAGCGGTATTCAAGAAAGAAAATGGTAAAAAGCGTCGGGTCGGGCCGGCGCTTTGCTTGCCATTTAAGATGAGAAATGGGCAGCGGTGCAGTGGCGACAGCCCGGGTGCGCTAAGATTGCGGCCGCATAATGCTTATGCACTGAATGTTCATTGTCGGCGACCGGCCCTCGCCGCACTTGTAACACTTTAATCATCTTTTATCGGCGCAGAGAGCTCGCTGTTACGAATAATTGACCAAACAAAATGAGTCATTGTTATTGCATTTTAACGACGGGGACCAACAAGCTTACGAAAAGTTTATCTGCACAGTTATTAGAATTTGATTTAGCTGAATGAAGTTTGCTCATTTTGTTTTCCAGATACGATCCCAAGTAACCCACGAAATTACTCTATTTTATAAATTTTCCTCAATCTCAATAATGGACACGGAGTAAGCTCTGTTTCTTTTTGTTGATTTGTTTCTTAAACAAGAATACTATATAGACAGTATTGAGTTGACATTACAAACAATGTTACTCGTACTTTACAATAGGCAAAATTCATTTCAATCTACTTACCATCAAATAAATTTTCCTTCAATACACAACAATTTCAGTTTTTTTTTTATTGTTTCAATACTGCGTTTGAATAAATAAATTAAAAAATATTGTAACTTTATAAAAAATATTTTTCATTTCATACAGTCTTTTGTTACAATAAGCGAAAGCAAAATTCGGTTCTGTCGCGCGACATTGATGTCTAAAGTTAACCTTTCTTTTCTAATAAAAATAAATGTAGCCAACGCGGAAATTGAACCCACGACCGCGTACTCTCTGTTTACGACTTTCAATGAGCCATTTTTCACCATTCCACTATGAGAGCATGTGTTACTCGTATCATCAATGTTGGTTATTTGTTATTCAACTTGATGATATTTTATACGAATCGTTATACAACTTCATCTATTTTGGCTCTTTGTACATATTACCACCAATTTATAAAATAATTGTTGACTAAATATGTATGCGTCATTTTATTTTGAAAACATCAATTTGTAATGACTAAAACAAATTAAAATAGCTATTTCCCGTTAAAATAATTAAGTATAATAATTTATTATAATTAAAATATATTATAAAATATAATTAATAACATATATCTATATATACCTATGTATAATTTATAGTTTATAATAATATTCTTAGCTTTCATAAAAGAAAATATTATGAAAACTATGAATATTCGGTATTTTTTCGTAGTTTAAGTCTGCATAAGTTCTAAAAAAGAAGTAGATAAGAAATGATGAAAGCCTTATTTTTCTCGTAACAAACTATTTCTCATATTACCTAAATCTAGTGTTAATTTTACTGTCCTAAAATGTAAGTAAATAATTAAAATTTTCTTGATCAGAGTCGTCTAATATGTAGAGTTGATGTCCGGAACTAGATCGTCGTCTGAACATACATTTGTAACTGAACCCTACATCGTGACACAAATGTGATTGTCAATCATTTTCTAAAACAGGTTGGTTGTTGTTCGCACAATATCACACCGATCATGGGCTCGAAAATGACCTTCGCTGATAAATTGTTCCGAGGGGTGGAAACAAACTTAATGTCTGTAAAAGCCAATGGACACCCGGATCTACGAGCGAAATTACTCGAAAAATTGCTTCGAAAAAGGATCCCTGTGGTAGCGTTATTGAAAAAAGGTCGACTTGATTGATATTCGAACTTTACACGTTAAAAATGCTGAAAATGCAGGGCGTTTCGGTTTTTCGTCTCTGCTAAAAAAAAGATTGACTCAATTTGTTCTTGTCCGTTACGCAATAAACTCTGCGAGGGGTATTTTTAACTACGGATTTATCTTTCGGGAGAGTCTGTAATCGCCCTAATTTCGTCCACGGAATTAGGATTTGGAGTGTTTAAATGGTAAATTAATGGGTTATGTAAATGTATTAATGAAACATGGTCCTCCTTTATTTCGTCCCTTAATAGCTTTTATAATTTAAATAACATTCTCTCCGGGTTTAATTTTATTCATTTAGAGGTGCTGACAGCTGCCTCTTCAGAATTCTAAAACATCACAAAGCGGTTTCTATTCACAATAAATCGAATACTTTAAACAAAAAGCATTTGGGTCGTATTTTTTTATGTGTGTTTTCATATCCGATCCCATGAGATTGCCCCAGTAAACGTGTACCATAACTACGCATCCCTCCACAACATTACCTGGCCACCTTCATAAACTACAATCGCGCTAAGGGATTCGCCAGCCAAGTTTTCTCTTAATTGTATTTCTTCCTTTTTTTTTGCCGAAGGCGTCATTATTTCGGACAAAAATTTAATTACCTTAACTGCGGTGCTCTCGAGAGCCATTGTGCTTCAAATAAAACGTCGTACGCACTGCCGACGACGGTCACGAGAGAGCTCACCGTGATAGATGATATTCGAGAACAATTAATCTTGGGCAAAATATGCGGACGATTTGCGAGCGAGTGGTCGGGCCTAATGGTCGGGAGGATTATCACGCGTCCGCAACCCGCGCCCCCGCCCCGCCGTCATTAGCGGAAAAACCGTCGCTTTGACCTAATAAAACAAAATATTGAGCACAGTGCAAAAACGTCGTATGCATACGGAGGTTCGGAGGAGCAATAACGTGCCGCCACCGCTGCCGCACGCCCATATATCATAGTGAGGGGTTTCATAAAGGAGGCGGCGGAGCCTCGCCGCTCGGACACTGAAGGCGTTGTTATGCGACGCCGCTGTCCTCGGATAATGTCTTGCATAAATTTACCGTAATCGTGTAAAGCCAGTGTCACTTGCATAATTTAATGCAAACAAGCAATGCAGTTTGTATTAAATGCGTCACAAGGGGCGCGCTTAAAAAATGCTGCAATTCTGATTTCTAGTATTCCAGTTTAAATTAAACCTTCACCTACTTTACTCTTTGTTTTGTTTTATTAAAATTGCTTGACTGAGAACAAGGACGGTTTGTTTTTCTAATTACCTAAACTAACCCAACGCTATTCTTTTCATGAATATCAATAGACAGCTTATGTTTTAATTGCTCATTTAGCCTGTTGATTTTTAGTTAGGTTCTAAGTATTAGATAACTATTCCTGACCAATTATGTAGTTAAAAAATTGTTATTCAGGGTTTGCAATATAATCGTAAAATGACTATGAATATGATATTAAAACAGATTGATCGAATGGGTTCCCAGAACAGTTAAATCTGATCTAATCTACAAATGTTAGTTTCTGGATTAATTTTGTAGAGCATAATCGGACCCTAATTAAAGCTACTCCGTGTAGTCGTCCATTAATACTAGCTTTAAAATGTCACTTCATAGAAGCATTAAATAAAGATTTTAAGATCTAATCTGTACCTTATTACTTAAGTACGCCGATTTTACATTAAAATCAAACTATGTCGTTCATGTTTATATTCCTATGTATCCTACTTAATTTTTATTAGATGACGTTTATAACTCCGCAATAGCGTTCTTGACTACAATTCTTTTTTTTAACTACTATTTATACGAATAAGATCTATTGAGAGCAGTTAAGAATCGTTAGCACGATATTTCCAAAGGAGCTTTCGAGACCTAAGTTTAATACGGATCCAAAATGTTCACTCGCATAACAAAATCAGTCGTTGCAAATATTCAGTTGCTTAAATGTTTCAAAGTGTTTCGCTAGACACATTTCAAAGAAAACTGCAATATTTCTGTGCAAATTAAATTTTTGTCTCACCTCCAATTTTTTATTTAACGCAGGTCGAACGCAATCAGTAGTTTTACGAGTATGCTATGCACTGAGTGTAGATTCTATAGTCTAGATTTATAAAATGATTCATAACTTCCTACTTCCAATCGCATTTAATGGACGAGTGAATAGATGGGAACAAGGATTTGGTAGCGCCCTTTAATGTTCCGTTAATTGGGGATACCTGTTAGGTGCAGCTACGATCATTGCTGTTGCTACTACTCTGCGTGGAATGGAATTGTAATTGAAACGGACGCTTTGATTGCCTTTAATCGGTTTAGCAGTACCTGGTTATGCCTATTATTGTTGCAACGCCATGAATAGACGGTGGAGATAATCTCTTTGGGTCTGGTAATAGCCTTGATTAATTGGATGGTGTGCCTGACAAAATTGTGTCGAGTAGAGGCTTGAACCGATCATATTTATTGATTTCCCTCGTCACTGTTGGTAGCCAGCCACGTTGGACTTTGTGACAGGAATTGTATTTTGTTAGGCAAGTCTTTACTTTTACTTAACTGACCTAGCTCTTCGTCAATTCCTATAAGATCCAAAATGTAAGCTTCCTTCTCTGCATTCTGGGAATTTCTGAAATTAAATAGACATGATCAGATAATGCATCGCAGATAATTTGGCGATATGATTTTCCCCACATTGATGAATTTCAGAAATAGTCATAGTTTAAATCAGATTCCGTCGGTAACAGTTTACTTGCAACTCTGTACCTGGCGCGATGTCGCTTATTAGCTATAGGTATTGTTATAGACATAGGCTGCAAGCTGGTACCGCGCCAGTCAGCAGGGTAAGTCGCGCCAATGTAAATTAGTGGAATCACAATTAGCGCTCGATTGTTGTCCCTGCAGCTCGCATTTAGCAAATGAAACAACCAGGTAAGAGATTCAGCAAATAAATTATGAAGCGGCATACTCTGTTTCCATTCCGAGTCGTGCCTTTTGTTGCACTGCGGAGATGGGAGCGGGCTGGTGTTCGCCTCGCAATACTATTTACAGTTTTTCCTTTGTTTTATTGTTCAGCTGTAAGAGCTTCTTCAATTAGTTTGGAATTTTTTATTTGACGACGTGATGGTGAAACAAAGTTTCCGATAACTAGTTTTGCGATGGGAAATTGTTTTTTTTTTTCTGGTTTGGATTAGAATGTTAATTGTAAGCTTTTGTATTCTTTACTGCATTGTATACGTACGTACAGCCTGTGATGATTCTTGCTTACTTAAATTTCGACATAAAGTTCTGAAATTAAAATATTAGTTTAATTTAATTGGATTGTTTTTGCTTAAAATATAAACTCAATAACTTAATCACTTAAACAAAGAGCACCAAAAACACAAACATACCTTGTATGCATGCCATTGTGCCCTTTTGTTTAAATGATAAATCTTTCGGCTGAACAATGTATAGGTACGTGAAACAGAACGTCTAATTAATGACATATTACTAGACGGATATGTGTCGCCATTTGTACGGCAAACAAAATGTCCACAGAATGTCCTCCGGAGTTGACAGATGATGTTAAGGGCAATTAATCTTGACCAAATATGCGAGCGAATTGCGGGACCCCCTCCTCTCCCCTCCGTTCCTAATGACATCCCACTATGTCCCGCTTACTTGCGGTTCACTTCACTTGCTCCTCTTATCTCAGTTTCGCGAAATATGTTCCTGTATTTAGCTATGAGTCTCGAAATAAATCCCGCGGTAATTATTGCATGGTAACTGAATTCAAGTCGCTTTTATCGCCGGGTTTTGATGGCGCTGTATTAAATTTCATATGTTTACGAAGTGATCATTTTGCATGTCAGATATTTGAGAAGCTGCAGTGATTTAATTGGTTGTCAGGTATTGTTACTAACTGTACTAGCGGATTTTGATTTCTGATGTATACGTTCAAATATCCACTCGAGTTACATTTCAGTTCTAATAAAAAAATACTCTCGACATTTAAAATGACTATCCACTTGTGCCTTTTGCCTTTTAGATCATTTGATAACATTCGATGTCCCCTCGTTATTAGCGTCGCGTCTGATTCATGCGGTCAAATATTTTAGTATAGCATTGGACGTTATACGAATTTCGTGTTACGCCGGTGTTATTATGCGGGTTTCCGAACAGAGCCGTGACGATGAGGTGTGGTGAATGAGCAAAGTTATAATAAGTTGGCCGTCCCTTCGTCTTTGCTACCCTGGGAGCATTGTCTTTTGATCCAATATTACCTCGCACCCAATATATATAAATGTATATTATATACAGATTATATCAAATAATAATAGCACAAAATGTCTATTGAATTCAAATTTATTCTTGAATTCTAAAGTACCTATTTTGTTGGCAGTTAATATAACTTTCACATTAACCTTTTTTTTTTGTATGCTACGTAAATATATTAGTTAAACAATACAGTTTAAGTGCCTAGTAACAGGTAAAATATTATTTATGTCTTATTTTAGTTATGTCTGTCTTGACCGCGGCTAGAGTAGCTTTGTTTTTCTTGTTTTCAACTGACATAAAAAAAAGAAGGAGGTTCTCAATTCGACCGTATATATTTTTTATCTTAAATATAAGTACGCCCCAGCATACCACTCAATAAATTAAAGTATCAACTTTAACTTATTAACATGATGCAACTGACTTAGTTTGTTTTTATTAAGACCTTCACTATCAAAAGCATATTATTGGTAGATATTTGAACTTAAAAGCTATTGTGCAGCAGAATCAACGTCGAGACTGCAAAGCCTTTCCATATTTCACTTCAAGAGTCTTATCTCCGACGCAATGACTACGCTCCAAATGAACATCCTTTAGACTTTTTGCTCCTTTTAATTAACAACTTCAGTTTTTCTTCATCTCGCACTCATTGCGGTAATCATTCGCTTTCTTTTTAAATTGTATTTTTAAAGGAAGTCCACTTTCTGTTAAAGTATTTTCTTTTCCTCAACCGAGTTATTTTTGTCTTGCGCTTTAAAACAATTCTCACTTAGATTTAGAAATGAATCGTGCTCGGTCGGTTGGTAGTTTGAATTAACCTTTAGACTAGTTTGTAGATCCGTAGCCTGGTTACGAGCGGGTCATCTGCTAGTTAATATTCAAAGGGTCACACGATCACGGATTCCGTACGCGTCTCTCTTCTACCGTTGCCCCGGAACGAGCTTTTGAAACCTTACTTTTAGATAGAAATCGTCCGTTGTTTTCCTTCGTAATGAACTCTATATAAAAAAGACGTTAAACGTTGTCTTCGTAATATTTCAATTATAATATCCTTTTTTAAGCAATCTGGAAATATGCCAGATGAAATTTCATTACAGTTTAGGCCTGAATTGGGCACCACCAGAATGGTTGGGATATTTATAAATGTACTGTCTAGAAATTCGATGCTTAGTTTTTGAAATGGGATTTAAAATAGTTTTGAACGTAGCAGTAATTACTATACTTTACGTTTACCAATTTTTTTTTCAAGTACATATTTTTGTTTCTAATAATAAAATACGTATAATGGTTTAATAGACAGTCACCGCAAATATTTGATTTAACATACTTTCCCACTCCAATTGGCTGATGTTAAAAAGTGTGGAAATGTGGGGTCCCGTTTCATTGTCTCCCAAAGCGGATTTCGTATTCATTACTTAACTTTTTGATAAAATTTAATTCAGAATTTTGAGGATCGCTCTTCCAATTTCACGCTTGAATGGATTTGTTTCAGGCTGTAAAGAAGTGTTTCAATGTAAGCCTTCATTCAAATAACGCGAAGGTCGGATTTGTTGGGGCGGCCGACCGGAGTATTCACGACTCAACGAACTCAAAGATCTCTCAGGATAAATTGATATATTGCTAAATGATAACGTAGTATTTTTCTTATCAGAAGTTTAGCAGCACTCAAAAGCTGTGTAATATCTTAACAACGAGGCGATATAAAAGTCGGACCTTGTTCAGCGATCTAAACTTGTGTTAGCTAAGAAACTTTGAAAAGCGGAATTGGGTTTTGAAGTTTGAAGCGTTGTTATAGAAAATTTAAGGCCTTCCTTATAAGATGAAAAGTCTTAATATGATTTTTTTTTACTTTGAGAGAATCTGATGAGGGCCAAAACTCAATTTAGAACTGCATCTCAAAATTATAATAATCTATTAATTAAATACATTACGATTTTTTTAAATCCACTTTTTATCTCATTTATAGCAATATCATACAGATAGAGCCACATTAAACACCAATTATTTTATCTTCCATATCGACCTTTCTACAGTTAATGGAATTTCAGTAGTAAGGGCTGTACATAATTCAGACAGCTCACGCACAGGCAATTATCTAAACGCAATAAATTCTTAACTTCCTTAAAGCTAATTAATAGCCATCGAAATCTTTATCATGGCTGGTAGCTTCAAGTTAAAAAAGACACCAGTATCTTTATTTTGTTTCCCTAAAAATATGTTATAAAAATATATTTCTTGTTATTTGCTTTTCTTGAATATTTTTGTATATAAATATATATTTTTTTCTTTCCTTGCAGATATTCTGATGTGCTCGACAAGTGGAGTAGCCGAATCTTCCCGAACACGGATGCCGTGAGCTCTGTCCCCGGGAGCACACGACGTCGCCGTGATGAGCACAACCCGCCATAATGCGTCGGCGGCCATTTTAAACCGTAAACGGCGTTTGTCGGCTCGACATGGCCGTCAACCGCGGCGCGCGCGCTCCCAGCCACCCCGCGCAGTGGCGCCTTCACACTCACCAGTACTATGAAATGTGGAAGCACGGCAAGTGGCGACAGAAAACGTCACGACCAAGGACAAACGCGGCCGTCAGAGTGCCCAGATAGAGACGTTGTACAGTGATATCCTTAGAGGCCTAAGTGTTACTTTTCCGTGTAAATATAGTGGTGAATAGATGTTAAGAATGGCGGAAGGTCGGGGTGCTCGGACGCCGCTGCTGGAGTGCGGGGAATACCAGCACGGGCACAAGGCGTCGGCGCCGCGGTGCTGCTTCTGGCTGGCCGGACACGTCAACGTGAGGAAGTGCGTCGCAGGCATCATGTTGCTATCCGTCCTCACAATATTCTTCTATACGTATTACGTCACCGTGCCCTTCACGAGGTTAGTATGCTCTTTAGTGATTCATCAACGTAATAGTCTTCATTGTTCAAAGATATAAATCATAAAATAGGGTTATAACTAAGCTTTGGCCGCAAGAGCAATTGCTCTAAACGCAAATCTTAGAGGCGTTAAGAATAATTAATTAGGCGAATAAGTTTAGGAGCCCTTCATTTTAATCTTAACCTAAAGTCCTAGATTCTCATGTGACATTTAACTAAGTCGAATTAAACAGCTAAATTGTTTCTTTTATATCCATCAGATGTAGTTACTCATTTAAATAATGTCCTAAGACATAGTTTATGTTATGTTATGACGAGTGATCAGAGTTTAATTTATGTTAATTTGGCTCACAGATAATATTGCTATAAGTCAGATTTTCCTCTTGTACTGTTTTAATAAAATTATACTCAGATAATCAGAGTGAATCTGAGCGTTATTATATTTATTATAGAACAATTACAAATATTTGATTTCTGTACAGATATCTTACGATCTTTATACCATACCCCACCACCAGAACTGGTAAATAACATATCAGGGAGTAATCGCGTATAAAACTGGCAACTAACAAAAAATACTCACTTTCCTATTGGGGTTAATTACGATCAGAGATAATTATTTGTTTATCTTATATACTAACTAACTAAACTTCACGCCACTTCCCTAGCGGGGTAGGCAGAGAGAACTAAACAGAAATCCTATATATTTTTTTCAATACGCCAATCTGGCCCGGTGGTACCTACTTCTATTATAATTGTAAGAAGTTCGCCATCCTTGCCCTATGGTATTCAGAAATGTTCCAAGTGTAGGTTTCTGATTAATTTTAGAGTTTAAGCTGTTAGCGCCGGCCGGCCTCGCAGCTGAGGTCAGAACCTTGAACTCACTTAAACGGACGGAAGTGGCCGCCATATAACACTCTGCTCTATGAGGTTTTATTCGAATTCGACGCCTAATATTTTAGCGTGTACTATAATAGGATTAATATGTAACTCCATGTTTAGTTTACCGAATTCATATTATTATGTCATGTCATGACTTACAATAGTCATTCCACTCGGCGAACGAAAATATGGCCTATGAGGATAGAAGTGATGTTACTAAAAAAATCTGTCAAATAGATTTTTTGAGATTCCAAGTTACCTCCAATTTACCTTTTATACTTTAAACGCATTTTCCACAAATTGCACATTTTGAATTAGGGCACTTTCCTGTTTTGATGGTGCGATTAATATTTAGGTATAGTTTTGCATGCAGTGCAACATTTTAAAAGCTTTAAATTAGATTTTTCCCCTTTTTTTTCATATTGATAGAATAATTCAAAGCTAATCTGTGCACTCAGATTTTTAATGCTATTTGCTATGCCAAATCTAACAATCAAAAGCACCAACGCTACCTAATGTTCTCTTTCATATTAACCTAATAATTAAATAATTACGCCCATTTAAACTGGCTCCTATGTGTAACAGATTAAAACTAAATTAATTACTGCACGCAATTGAAAATAGGTATGCGCCATTCGCGCAATATTCAATTTACATGCTATCAGAGTTAGTGCAAGCAAATATTGTTGATATAAAATTAATAGTACGTCATTAGCAGTACTCGGTCAGTTGAGTTCACGCCATTAATGTTCTGGATTAGTGGGACATGTTTGTTACAGCTTATCATAAAATAATGTTGCCCAATTCTCACCAGCGGGTGATTAATATTCGATATCTCTTTTATGGTTCATTTAACACTCACGGCTACGCAAACTATTCACTGGAATTGTTATGAACGATATTATAATGCGCTTTCTATTTACGCTGGATAATTAATTAACAATGATAAAGGTTTACATACACCGAATCATCTTTAATTCTGTTGGATGTTAGTAGTAGTATGTTAACGTTATTTATTTTCATTATAATTCAAAAAACTATGTGTATATAAATAAAATAACTAGAACTAAAATAATTATTTGTGGCACATAACAATACGAATACACAACATGTTATGATTTTTCACATTTAAATGTACTAATACACCTAAAATTTTCGTATTTGTAAGATACGAGCGGTATTATCTGCAGCATCGAAAGAACTCTAACGACCACATCGCTTAAGCTTATGATAAAACGAAGACACTCCAAATGTTGTTACGAGAGCGTAAACTGTATTTCACTCTAGCGAGTCAACAAATGAAACAGATAAGATATTATAATATTCAGAGCGAATGATACTGACGCAATCCTAAGCTGAATTAGATATTGAAGTTTTCATAAATGGGGCAAGTCCAAAGTACGGGGTCGGTTATACCGGTATTCAGTCGGCGCTTCGTTAATAATGCAGGGGAGTCTGGGCGAACATGCCCGATCGACGTCGGGTATGCTCTTGCTCGAGATTGCACACTCACTTCTATTATCCTCTCCGCTTAATTCGGCTATCGCTTCTCATCGTAAAATCCGAAACACCTTTTTGAGAGTATAAATTCTCGCGTACCTATATCGAAGTGTTTTGCCGTGCAGCTAAATGCGTTAATGCTAGCTATTACAGTAATAGAAGCATCGTTGTTACGTATTTGATTCATAACAAAACAGTCCTGCGGAGCTAAAAGATTAATGATAGTTCATTCGTTCATGTCTGCATGCGATGTGGCCGCTCGATTAAATATTTTGTCAACTTTCCTATTGATCTGTCAAATAATAACGTTCACGATCATTGTGTATTCTGTGAACTTCCCACTCGTATATCAAATATCGTCATACGGAAAATTTAACATGGGTATACCTTTGAACGAAATTCAATAGTATTTATTCAACAAAACACCGCTTTGGAAACAAACTTTTACTAAAGTGAAGTTTTGAAAACACAGTTAACTGCATTCGCTTGTACACACATGGAAGTGTCGTAAGATGTTTGCATACTCGTTCTTATCTCCCTTTGTGTGACACAGAGAAAACATTCTTAAAGTCTTCAACTTTTCAAAGTACTCGTTTACTCACTTTAAAGGCTGCAATATTTTACCTTTGTTTTGCGTATCGTAGTACCCAAAAGATTACGTTATGCATGAAATTGGCAGTTAATTCGTGAAATTGGTACACGGTAGAATTGAACGCGTTTAACTTTGTCCGGGACGGTCTCATACCTCTTTGTTTGGCAGCTTTTCACGGCTAAATTAGGACGAGACGCGAATATTACAGAGTAATTTATAACGTGATTTTGTGTAATTAGAGTGGGTGTCGTGGAGCTAGGACGATAATATTTTATTTTATCGGCTTAAAATTACACTGGTGGGATGAGCGGCAAGGGGCGGCAAGTTTCGCCGACTCAGTTGAATTTATAGCAAAACTTGTGTTCAGGCTAATTAATGGAAGCTGCTTCGCGAGCGAACTCAAAACTCGTTGATTTAAACGCATATTGTTTATGATCATTTACACTTAATCGCTGTTACTTACGGAAGTTAACAGTTGTCAATTTCATGGGTCTACTTCGGAATTGAATCTAATTCAAATAATTTTCAACAAGTCTGTGCGCTCTGTTGAGACGGCAGTGTTACTATGATTTAGTCTACCGAAGGGAGACCGTTTAAGCATGTTCTTTTCATTGGAGTTTCCAATCTGTCGGTCGAGGCGTGGTTTCATTAAAGCAAAGAAGCCGCAAACCGCGGCTCGCAGGACTCGGCTGCCTACGGATAAATATTTTCACAAATTCCACCTTTATTTATTTTGCGCTATAGAGATAAACGTTAATGGCGCTTTGATGTGGCTCTAACTTGGAACGTAACCTTAACTTTGGCAGTCCGTGATTGATTTTCTTCTAAATTTCTCTGCGGTAATTACTCAATGAAATTGCATTTAAATTTATTTTTTTAGTTAGCTCTGATGTACGCAATACACCGTGTATCGCGTTTGAATAAATCACGTTTAATTTAATAATAATTATATCAGACAACGTTAAGTATTAAGAAAATTTCACTACTCAAGTAAAACGGTAAATATATTGAAATTTCGATGTAATTACTCATATAACTTAAGCCTAATTTGATTCATCAAACATATTTTGTTACTTAATAGCTTAAATGTACAGAGAAATTAACTTCTATCCTTAATATCTTCATGAACAAAGGGACCACCAACCCTTCATTGCTCCGACATTCACACTAAAACCTAATGATTTATACAAGGCTCAGGCTCGTTCCCTTCAAATGAAATTAATAATCGCGTGTTCTTGAGATCTCTCTTATATTCATTATTAAACATTTGGTGGCGCTGACCTCCTTTAAAAACTGATATTTATTATATTATATTTTTAGAAGTACATATCTAAGCTTGTTTAACACGACTCGCTTCATCTATTGGTTACAAACTTTAATTTATATTATGATTTCTATTCCGTCTTTTTCATGTTTGAATCCAATCGATACGTGCTAGTCATTAATGATTTATGTATCAGCTATTGATAACTGCTAAAGAGTCAATGCTATATTTCGTATCTAGCTTAGCTAACTGGTGGTATACCTAGTTGTGTTAGATAAAAGATAGGTAATTTTCTCGGATAAAAAAAAATGGTCCGAATTTTTTTTTTGCTTTATCAAATACACATTTGCGAAGGTTAACTACACACCAATGTTCTGAGTGGGGAAGCTATGTCGTCACAAAATGCTACAATTTGAAGCATGTGATAATGTCACGTGCAATTTTAACGCTCGGTATCTACTTGTTTTTTTGTTTTACAAATACACAAAAGTTCTGAAGACAAATTGTATAACAGGAAATTACATAATTTTAAAATTTGTAGCGTGTAGTGACGTCGTGCGAAATTTTAACGCGCTGTATCTATCTTCTTGTTTTATCAAAAACACAAACATTGACGAAGATACAGCGCTCCAAATTCTAGAGAGTAAAAGCATTTTCATTGCTAGATTCAGTTTTTTTGTCTGTATTGAAGCCACGTGGAAAATTAACGCAGTGTTTATTCAGGCTTTTTTATTTACTGGACAAATAAATACAAATATAACATTTTCATTAGTAATATAACGGCTGTACTGACTAATTCGTTTTTTTTTTTTATATCGCGAGAAACCAGTAAAGATAAGTGGCTAACTTCACGCCACATTAGTACACAAGATATTTAAAGGGTGCATCGATGCAAATACCTTCATGATACTGTATCCCCCAGCCTGGAGTGGCGCGACCGCGTCCCGCGGCCGCTGTCCCAGTGCTCGCTGCTCGCATCCCAGCAGCAAGCAGCGCGGGACCACCGCTCGGACGCGCGCCTGCGCATCGACGCGAAGGTGCTCGTCATCGTCGAGTCGGCGTACTCGAGGCTCGGGCGGGACATCGCTGAGCTCCTTGTCGCCAACCGTATACGGTGAGTACCAGCACACATCATCATCATCATCAGCCTATATTTGTTACCTGCTAGACATAGCCCTGTTTTAATGAATGGCAAATGGGCTCGATCTTCGGCTTTCTCCATTCCATGTCTGCTATCTTTCGTAGGTATGAATGGCTAAAAACAAATGGGCCCAGCACAAATACTTACCATTTAAAATATGGTAGGTTTCGGGGGACACAGACGTAGCGTTTTTACAACTAAAGAGCAAGCACGAGAATGTTATGGCGTTTTGTGATCTGCAAATCAAGTCCAAGGCGCATGTTGCCAAATGATGATCACGCCCGCAATGCCGATAGAATAGGCAGAGTCCAAGTAGCAGTAAGCTACTTTAACCACTTTTAGCCAAAAATATAATTGATAATATAGTCGCGTAGTTTCCGTTCCAGTGGGAATACGGGGATAGTATAAAGCCTTTGTTACTCGCCGATAAAGTAGCTCACAATTGGCGAAAAATATTTTTAAATCGGTCCAATAGTTTCGGAGCCTATTCGATACAAACAAACAAACAATCAAATGTTTGATTTTTATAATATTAGTATAGACAAGTGGCTAGCATGTCGCCTACAAAATCACAAACCCAAAAAGCGACGCATCCCACGTAAGTGTAGAAAGGCACTGAGTACGATGACGTTTATAACTTATAATTATATTTATATTTACCCTTCCATAACGTAGGATAAGTCCAATTAATTGCATACAACTACAAACTGCTACCCACTTCTAATGAGTAACACTAGCATTCATAAAAAACCAATCCAATCAATAATGTGATATTCTTTTCCATTTAGTATAAATCACAAAATACAGAAGATTATCGATATAGCCGTATATTCATAAAATAAATAGTACTGAAGAATCTGAAGATCGAACTTTGAAGATTTCAAGTGACATCCAACCGGATCGGGCAATTTTGTTCGAGAGCCGTGGAGTCCCGTAACCCGTGACCCGTGATTCCACATGGACACTGAAGCACTCCACGTCGCTTAACCCTCCCGGTTCCGATAACATGATACTTGTATCGCTCCACATGTCGCCGAATGGTCGAAATCACTAGACTGAAGTGAGAAGTGTAGATTTGCATCGATTTACCCAGTAATCAACGCTGAAATCGAATTCGGACCGCTTTGAACCACTCGAATAGAATAATATTGATAGTTATCCATAGACGACTATTTTTCTAGTTATCTGTCAAGTTTACGTAGTCGTGAACCATAATAGTACCTATAGTAAAAAAAAATGCTTTTTAAGCTACTGCGGAACGATGTGTTTCTTTAACACTCCCCTTTAGAATTCTTTATGGTTGCTTTGTATTTGACAAAGAATCTAAACTGTTAGCTTAAAAGTGGAGTTATTACCGTCCACTCTTACTTTATCATCAACTTAATGAAACCATTATATTTCATTGTTTTCTAAATTGCAGTAGTAAAGTTTAATAAGATGCACTATACGTTAATTAATATGATTGGAATATCAAAACTGACTTCGTGGAACTGTTTACATAGTAAAGCTACACGTGAAGCTAACAAAAGCAGTTTAATAATAAAACATTGATGTTTGACCCTTTTGATAACCCTATTACCGTACGAGACACAGCGTATGAGGATTATCTTTCACTCATAAAAGCTATTAAACGGGGGAGTATCATTAAATGTGCGCTGTGGAAATGATATTCGCATATACGACAGAAACGTTCGTCGTACGAATTTTAATTAACGGCGCTATTCTTTTTCTTCCATGGAGCTAAACTCGGCCCAATTCACTTTGAAAGTACCAAGCAATAAGAATGGCGTACTGTCCGGATTTTCAGAACATGTCTTTTAACCGTTCCATAATGCACTCTACGTTTTTATTGTAACAGTTTTGGCAACCTGTTATCAGTTTTACGAGGCCCCAAACTTGCTGTCCTCGATTTTCTCTGCGTAGACCAACTTGAAAATGGATGAATAATAAAATAGTGCACTGTTTTGAGTACCTATAAATGTTGTTTGTACGGGCGAGTTAAAGTAATTAAGAATGAAATTACGTTATTAAAAGTTGTATATTATAGAATTTTATAACCAATTTACGTATTTAATTACGTATACGTTTTTTATCTCAGAGAAGTAGGTTAATAATGATGTAATTTATTTAAATTATGTTATAAAAAACATAAAATGCTAGTTAATTAAGCGCGCGTCATTTGTCGACTATTAATTTTGCGATTAATAAAGTGACATGTTCTTTATTTTTAACTTATTATAATTATTTATATATTTATTATTGGCTAAAATACATACTTACTTAAATACTAATATGTTTACAAAATTAAATACTTAATAACAATCTCGTAGTTTCCAGGGGTCCGCAAACTAAGCTAGGCTTGTATCTTGTATCATCAAATAAAACTACTTTAATAATTTAAATCATATTTTTCACCAAATATTATTTAATGTATGACAGAATTGCCACCTATCCTATGGATATTTTGTCGATTTTATTATTAGCATTTTTTTGTTCCCATAGAAACATATTTTTCGGGGAAAAAGTATCCCATTTAGTTTATATACCTACCTGTTGGTAAGCCAAAATAAATTAAATAAGTTGAGCCGTTTTTTTTATATTTACACGATTTAAATTTTCCAGTATTACATCAAATAAATTAATAAACATGTGGTTCAAAAACTTGTTGAGTTTCGTAGAGGGCCAGCCTTTTAAAGTTGCCTCTAAATATTTACAGAGGGCTTGGCTGGCGACTATTACGGAGTCGTGTTTGCTTTGTTTGTTTTTCCTGGGAGCGAGACGATCGGTCGCGCCCGGTGACAGCTAATATGCGGACGAATTGATGTACTGCCTGCGAAGATCGAGGGTGTTTATGTGCACAGACGCCTTATGCGGTGCCCCATATACTCGGGACTGAGTCTCCGGTTATCGTATAAGTACATGCGTAAACAAGTACTTGGATTTATGATGTGCGGCGGTACGTTATTCGTTACAATAAACTACGCTGGAACAATAAAGTCAACTTGATACAACCACATGTTAGTCATTCGTCGGCTCTAAATGGAATATTAAAAGCAAAAGAGATTTAAATACGTCATTTGATTATTAATAATATTTTAGTGTTAAAATATTAAACTTAAATGGGAATACATATTGTTTGTCTACACTTATGTTAGCACAAAGTTTATTAATGCTAATTAGAATGTATATTATAGTCAAAGGATCGAGTGTACTTGATACAGATTCACTTAATACACATTGTTCGCCCACTTCATCCTAGTACAAGTAGTCCAGATAGAAATCTCAGTGTAATCGCTCACCATTACATTATGCTCCCTAAAGCATCACAATACAGATCCTATCTTACAGCTCTATTGTATCCCTGATTTATAGGCTACGCATTTCCCACGAGAAAGATAAATTATTGTACATGTTTTTGGTATCTTGCTAAAACAATAAAATTTAAGTAATAATTATTTTATATTATATCGGAAAACGTGAAAAAGCGTGCAGCAGAGAAAATTAATTTATATAAGAAACTGATTTATTTATTGCCGTCACTAAATAAGACATAACCGTAAATAAGATGTTTCACTAAGTAAAATTAAATAAATGACAACTGTTTTACGATACCCTCTATATGTATTTAATTCTAAGCTAAACTAATTTAATGTACTACTAATAAAATGGCAATCGTATAAATTTTTATGTACGTTATTACGACGAATATGTGCGGGATTACTTTCTTTTCATAAAATGCAATATTTTTTTTTTTGCGTTATGAACAGCATTTTAACACAACATAATATTAAATAGTTGACAACTTACAAAGCAACTTTTGGACACTATACTCGTTCAAAAAAAGTCTCCAAGATGACCACCACACAACAGACATCATGCGAACTCGCGCGAGCAGACTTATCTCCAAAAGAGGCACTTACGCAAGCTGCCCCAGAGTCCCAGTTTTTCTGGTAACAGAACTTCTTTTTCTTGTTCGCCCCAGTCATAATTTACCGCGCCGCCTGTATATCTGTCCCGGCGTCCGCCCCTGCTCGCATCACACTTTTTGCTCTCTTCGCCGGGTTAAAAATCGGTTTCCGCTCGAACCCGCCGAGCTGAGCTCGCCGACGCTTGTTCATGAAATGTTTGACGAGTCATGGAATTAGTTTCCTCCATAACATTTTTTGCTAGTTGCCCTGGGCCTTTCTCCGCATGCTTTGATGCCGTAACCATGGCGCATGGTGAGCGAAATGTTAACGACTCAAAAGCTAGCGAATAGCGTGAACGGTAAACGAAAAATGTAAAGGAACGATGTAAATTTTTTTTTTTTAAGTTATCTATATTGTGTAGGTGACGAGCTAGCCACTTGTTTAGTTATGCTTTTGGCTGGATGTGGTTAAAGGGGCCTGCTGCCCCTTTGACTCTGCCTACCCCTTCGGGGATTATGGGCGTGATGCTATGTTTGTATGTTTATTACACACACATTTTGTAATGGAAAAAATATATTTTAGCTTTGCCAGCACAAAGAATCATCAATAAATCATCATAAAAAGTGTGGACATGACAACTTTAATGTCAGTAAATGCTTTGTGTAAAGTCAAAGTCATAAATACATAAAAGTGAAGTCATATACACGTTAACGACATTTTTGCCTTACTGTTCTCGATAAAAGTTTAATTGGTAGGAAAGTCTGTCGCTTAACAGTTCATTATAATGGCAAAAAAAATATACAAAAGCGCGAAATATAAAAATCTCAGCGACATTCAGTCGCCTGCAATAGATAGGGCAATGGCGAATCTCGTAATGAGCTGTTGGATGCAGCTGGTTCCTCGTTTACGTGGATTTTCGTGTTCAATATTTCACGGCTGCTGGTAAATTGATTATTGTCCCGGTGAATACATTGCGTTAACTGAAAATGATTAACATTACTTAAATGTCGCTCGATCCGGCACATCCTCTTTAGACCCCGAAACATTCATAAACTACTTGGTTAACTCGGTGATTGCTGTTAATTTGCGAAACGGCACGGAGGGCAGGGCGGTCCCATAAGTGGTATAAACGGCGTGCATGAAATATTGTCTGTGTACCGCGCGTTTAGACGTGCCCTGCCTACACTCGTCTGAGAAATTGATTTGCTACAATAGCCTCGCGAGCTACTCGCAAATAAACCGCAATTTATTTGCGATCGCTATCCTTGCTTATAATATGAATGCAAATATAAGTCTGTTTCATTTTCCCATAGGTTTTTCAACATAGCATACTTTTTATCCTGCGATTGTTCTCGCGGGATGCATTATAAAGTCGTAACCGACCGAATTCTACAAGGACGGAGCCACGACAAAAGCTGTTTTTTTAGCTAATAATACCCTGTCATTTACATATAGAAACATCTCCGTTAAAATATCACATACTCGTACACGTGATGGAAAACTAATGTGATTGTGAAAGCATTTATCAATTATAATTGCGCCCAGTTGGCAGTAAAAAACAAGCATTCATCATTTAACTGATTCTATCAGTAATAAACCTGTCATTTACTACGCGAATCGCGTGCTATGTTAGGATACAATATCTACACGTGTGTAGGGAAAGAAATTAAAGTAAAATCAGAAGTTTATTTTCCATAAAAACGAGTTTCGAGAGCGTATATTTGAATTTAAATATTCTTTTATGAATTATTCCTGTCAACAAATAGCCGTTGTTTATTACCAACAATCCTTTGATAATTACAATGATGTTCAAAGTCAAAGACATCTAAAGAGTAAAACAAGAGCCCAGATCAAACAGATCCCCGGTTTTGGAATATGACAGGAAGGGTCACGGCTGGAGTTGCACCGTACAAAGTCCTTTGCATTGACCCCGCATCGCCTGAAGGGATTACAAGAATGTCGTTTGTTAAAATAGGCTCCGGTAAACCGCCAGGGAGTGATGCTGTGCACATCAACCGGACGTCCGGCTATATAATAGTTTATTGCCAAAATTAATAATATAAATATAAATAAATATCCGACGACATCACATACATTGATCTGACTCCGTGGTAGGTAGCTTAAGCACTTTTGTTACAGATATCAGAAACAACAGTGAGTGGTATTACAAACATATACTTAAATCATTAATATTAACACCCAGACACAGAACAAACAAAAGTATTAATTACACGAATATTTGCCCTGGGTGGGGATCGAACCCACAACTCTTGGCGCATGGGGCAGGATCACTACCGAATGCGTCATCGAGCCGGTCAATAATGAAAACAGTAGGTGCCACACGCGGTAACACATGAAGTTGGATAACTTGCCAAAACAGTTTTGTTAATTTAATGTTGCTTATGGTAAATTTACCCAAAGTTTATCGCTAATATACACAGTTTCCCTCACTAGCGCCGCGGAACCATTAAAGATCTTCCGCGCAAATGCAGCCTCTTACCTAACTACCGGTATCTACTTAACAAACAACTTAGCTCCATTACTTTTTACTCTGCCAGTAGACAGTTAGCGGCCCCCCAGACTCCACAAACAACGTCACTATGAATTTTTCTAAACGCAAACTAAAGAAAATAAACTCGAGGAATTCTGAAAGGTAAAACAAAGTCCGTCCATTACTCGGAAGAGTTAAGAAGTTTGGTTATTTTTTTTTCTGGGTTGAGTAAGAACTTATTAGTGCTTTCGTCTAAGCTTAAATCAAGTTAAGCGTTGTTTTGAATAATGAAAAACTTGATTTACGAACAATATGGAGTCTAAACATAATAATAATAAAGTTAAGAATCCTTATGCTGAACAAATATTATGTTTTATCAGCAAAAATAAAACTGCCATGATTTCATCAGATGTAAGTTTTATTTTCTTTGTTATATATATACTGTCTACAGACAAGTTTCATAGTTGTCTATGTATAATAATGATCTCTTAACTGCTTAGTTAGTAATAGCTTTATTACTGAAATAAATCATATGTTGCTATATGTATACAAAAAGAGGAAAATGTTACTTAATTTCTCATTCGCAGCTAAACCTGAAACTCTAATTTATTACCGTGTATTTGTCATTTTGCTAAAAGCGTCCATTTCCTTGTTGCATTTTTAGTGTATTCATTTACATTTCGAGGCTAAATATTAACGCGAGGCTCCCGCGAACACTCGACTAAAATATGGAATAACACTAAAGCAAATACAATTAAAATTCCACAAAGGAAAACGCTGCTAATTTAAAGGCAGCCACTGTTATAATTTCTATTTATTATTAAGTTCATAGTTGACCCAGCTCGTATTACTGCTTAATAACATTAACCCGACCTCGGAATGCAATGTGGCTTAATTAGGAAATAATTTAATAACAACCATCAGCTTTTACAGCGGGCGGTAATGGAAACTTAATTAATGTAAAGCAAGGTGTAGTAGGGTGACAGACAAGTCTCGTGGATGTAGCGGGGTGGTGTCTTAGAATGAATTGTTGTTGCATAACCTTATTTAGTATTCGAAGGTAGAATAATCGTAGCTGTAACTGTGACGTATAAGTGTCTTTACACAATTTCTTCACTTCCTTTTAATCAGTTTTGTTTGTTTACTATAGCGAAACCAGACGTATCCTTTCAAATTTAGAATACAAAAATTAGCTATCTACTGGCGATCGATTAAGCCCTCGCACCGTGTATCGTCGGTTCACACTGTGTGGCAACCATATTTCATAATTTCTCCTGAATTAATGTCCATAGTTGTGGTAATTTCTAATCTTGTCTGATCTCCGCCTACATTTTGAAATGAGGACACTCAAGGCCAAATACTGCCACTGCGGGGTTCTTGTATTACAGGTAATACTCTCACAGTGTCTTCGAGGGAATGTTAAATAGTCTTTTAAACGCCACTACATTTTATATCAAGTACTCTGGCTACAGCTGCTAGATTAGCGGCATGTATTCTATCTAAACATATACTACATATGATTGATTATTTTATTGTACGAATACTCTCACTTGTGATTACAAAAGACGTCAGGACAATATACACCTATTTTGTAACAAGAAAATCATTAAAATACATAATATAGATTATAAGTGTAGAAAATAAGCAATTGAAAATATCATTTAGATGGGCAAATCAAATGTATAAAACATACGAACCTCAGCACGACCAGTTCCTAACGCTAAAAAAATCAGTCGAATTGAGAACCTCCTCCTTTGTTTTTAAGTCTGTTCAGAATGTTTCTAATATAGAGCATACTTTGCCAAATATTTTTACATAAACTAAGACAGTGACTGCAACTGCCTCCGGCGAAGGCAAGTCGTTGCGGCAACAGTTAGTTAGTAGTGCCATTAGGGGGTCCCCCCCCCTGTCTCACGCCTAGTTCTCCATTAATGCTCGTTTGTGTCAAAACGGCTTAATTACTTTACATTAACTCGTTTTGACACAGTTTCCTTTAATCTCGTGAAAAGCACGCCTGTAAGAGCATGCCAAGTTTCATACTCCAAATGGTGTTTCCTCTAGGTAAGCGGCCATAGAGATACGGTTCAGACATAACCGTTGACATAATTCTTAATGCTTTTTAGCGGTTTTATGGCTTCATTATTTCTAATTACGAAATTAAATTCAAACATTTGATAACAAAACAAACTTGGCATAGCGCGGATCGCATTTTTGCTAATAATATTATTAAATTGCTTTGTTTTATCTGTAAACTATTATCATTTATACTATATAGAGTTTGTGTACTTTATTATACTTTTATTTACATTAAAACTAACTTTTCTAGTACTGGATTATTCAGTAAATTGTTCTAAAGCTTTTTCAAACTAAATGATACTTAACAAGCGATAACACGTAATAAATTATATTTGTGATATAGTATTTACCTTGTACTTACTGCAAGAAATTGAACGCTTAGCCTAGAATAACCTGACCCAATTTAATTTAGAAAGACTTCTTTTCTAAATGGACTTTTTATATCTTATCAATATCAGTTTTATATCTACGAGTAGATCTATAATAATGTTGTCCATTATCCATCTTTATATTAGATATTAATAGAAATAAAGCAATCCTATTATAGTTGTTTATTGAACGGATAACGTTCCGAATCTTATTCCCATTCCGACATGACTCCGCCCGCGGAACCTGCTAAATATGACAAGTTGGCAGAGACTGGAAACATTCTCGTCAAACTCGTTACAAACTCGACGACAACTCGCGGCGGAAAACATGGCAGTAACCGAGAGACGTTTCCTCGCTCATACGTGTTCTAGTTTGTTTTGGAGTTTGATTGTTACCTCCACTTGACCCTTTTGTGATGTAAACGCCGGCGCCGTTTATTGCTCCCGCCCGTCGTAAACTCGACTTTATAGTGGCACAAGAGAGAAAATCGCTTTTTTAATAGAGCACTAATGGATATTCCGTAGTCCGATGCCCCCGGGCCGCCCTCCGATAGACCCTTCATCCCACGTCAGTGCAGTTCGTTACGCTCGATAGCCTGTGTACTTTGCTCCCCAAACATTATTCCACCTTTTAGGTGATTGTGATATATGTCTCTGTCGCCGGTCGTGTTTAGATATTGGTTACTTTGCACCGTTTAGTTGTTTATTTTATCCAACTTTACTTGAATTTCTTTTTGTTAGTGGTACCTTTTAAATTAGGGAAATTTACTTTATGTGTTCATAAGAAGCGTAAGAAAGCTTGTCAATATAATAAAATGAGTTAACAGTAAACTGAGAACGTTGCGACAACTAGTGCTTGCTATTTCATTTACAATTAGGTGTTTCTAAGTATCCTGCAGGCAACCGTAATTGTGACGTACATAATGATAGGTTAGCATATAAGACAAAGTGACATCCGTATTATACTCGTATTTTGGGAGTTCACGTCAAAAACAGCCAATCCTTATTGTGACAAAACCTAGCGTCTCAGTTACGCCATTATTAGAGAAGCCCCTCATTAAACGAACCATTTTGTTGCCTCAATATACAAAAGAGAGAATTTTAATAAAAGCTAAGGTAGCCCCAGTATAGTTGTAACAGAGTAAAATTACAACAAATACTAGACGTACTGTAACTGTGTGGTAAAATACTAGACGTACTAAAGTTGTAGTAATATAAATGAGCAACACGTCGAGACGCGAGACACATGTCGACCATTTTCATTTCCCTTCTGTCACCCTTTTTTCTACCTACCTACTAGAATCAAGTTTACTAAACTGTGTGTAGTTTGTTGTATGATTTTTTTACATACTATAAAAGAAAAGTAAAATAAAACATCAGGTTGTAATCATTCATTTGATTGTTTTTTTTTTTGAGAGTGAGATTAGTGATGTTGATAAGTAAGGGTATCAATTATTATGCCTGTTCAATTGATAATATTGTATTGTAAAAATATATAAGTGAACGCACAGATTTACAGGTAAATTTATTATGAATTAAATTAATGAAATGTTCATTTAACACTGTTTCATATTATAGAAACACGAAACATCAAGTAAAAATAACTAAAGGCCAATTGAAACTCGTAGCCTATTGATTTTCAGTAAAAAAAATATGTATTCCGATTTTCTAATGTCAAACAAACCATAATAGTATGTGATTTATGGGTTTAAAAATATAATGTTTGTAAAAGTGTAATCTATCATGTTCTAAATGACTGTTTATTTACGCATCAATCACGCGTTATCATATCAATGGCTACAGAATTTCTCATCGTTACACCTGTCGCGATATCAAAAGTCATGGATATGATTTACTGTTACTCTATTAATGAAAACCAGTCGTCACCGACACCGTATAGCAATGAAATAACTTGTTTCGGAGTTGCTGATGTATTTTGTAATTCATTAGTAACTAGTGATCGCCTGGGAGTTCGTCCATGTAAACTTTATTTTCACGGTTTTCGTGGCAAAATAAACCTATGTCCACCATAAAAGTCCTTTCTTAATAATGTTGAAAGAATGCTTAGAGTTGTATAAGTAGTTTTTAAGATTACCTGCTACTTGGAAGCTTGCAAACTTTACCTCATTATAATATGTAGTAAGTAAAGATTTCGTACTAGCTTGTGCCAGCGCCTTCGTTTGTGTGGAATTCGCTTTGCAAAATAGTTTTACGCGCGCTCTTCGGGAACTATGCATTATTCCGGAATAAAATTGGCTTGTCTTAATACAGGTCAAGGGCAATCTGTCTGCCATTTGAATTTCATTTGAGTATGTACTATATTTTGACAATCTCGTTGGTGCAATGGAAACACGTCTTTATATTCGCATGGGGTCAAATACTTGTTGATAAAACATTTATTTGTATCTCTAATTTCCATATAACAACTGCATAAACCACTTGCAATGGGATTAGATCAATGTATGCGATGTTGTTTGATATTATTATTAAAGTACACAGTAAGTAGCCTATATGGCTATATTTTTATGCAATTCTCTACAGTCAATATCGATATTAACCGTAAGTTCCGACACTAGTCATGCGTGATTCCACAATTCCAAACGGAACAACTATACAAACGAAAGAATTGTCATTTGCCCAACGACTTCCACAATAAAGCCCGGCAAGTGTCGGTCTGTCAGTAGTTAGCCGAGTTTCAGCTGTGGCAAGTCAGTGCGGCCATTACAGCGCGCACCTCTTGCGCAGCGAGCTCGCAACTTTTGTAACACTGTTTACTGAGGATACTTACGACTCCCATCAACCGTGGCGGTAACTTTAATAGTTATATTGAGCCGAAGTCGCTACTACTGTGATATGTAGTGGTATAATTAGCTACGTCGGTTCATTTGTTCGTTAAGCATCAATTCTAAAATTTCGAGCGAGGAATATATTTGCCGATCGTAACTTTGTAGTATAATACTCGTAGGCTATCTATACTGTTCTGTCAACAATTGACCTTTAATTCAGTTTACTTGCTCATGCTGATGTGATCTACTACGAACACATGACAAATGATAAACGAGTCTATTATTTATAGAATCAGTAACTAAATATACATACATAGTATGCACAAATGCATGCTACGTATATTTGACTGGTTAAGTACTGCACGTACATATTGAAGTCCTTGGCATTCATCGTAAAAACTTCTAATCGCTTTTTATATAAAGTTCACTAGAGTCTGTAAACGTCACTGAAACGATTCAAATACAACATACCTAGAAGACAAAGTCGCTGGCAAAAGTTACTACTAAATAAAGAAACCGCAGCCCAAAATCCCACAAACTATGGACTATTAATAGTCTGCGAAGTCATGATGTTCACGCAATGCTAACTAGATCCTAACTTTGACAGTCAAGCTTGAAACATAATCCAGTTAGGAATTTGCTCAGGTCGTTAGTTTAAACATAAACTGATATTGTATAAGCGATTGCTTTTCAATTGTGACGAGATGTTATTATAAACATTGCCTTTATTGTTGTATTTTTATCCTTCTAAAGTAAACACGGGTATATTTATTCATTACTTTTGTATGATATCGCAAATATGGTAATAATAACAAAAATAACATTTGGAGTAGGCAGGCTAATACGTGACTCAGTAATAAACTGAGCAACTATTAATTGTCTGTGCTTAATGAAAATGTTGTTTAATCAACTTCTAGAAAGAAGAAGGTTCTTAATTTCTCATTTTGTTCAATGATAATTCTTTATAAAATATTAGTTAAAAGTAGTTAAAACTTATTTCATTTTCCTTTTTTAGTCAACTTTTTTGTGCTGATCTTTTCCTGTGCAGGATTCAAAATATCTAATCAAGATATTCAATACTCACTCCTATGCGTCAATATCCATTACTGCTAGTGGCAACCAAACAGACCGGAATTTCATTAAAAATTTAGTAATTATATGTAAAATCATCCTAGTAATCTAAACGAAAATATTTCACATTTTGGTTAAAATGTTAATTTTAACCGCAGCACAATAGAGGTCGCCAATTACAGTCTGTACGAAGCAGTATCTACGATAACCGTTGATAACCGGCGAATGGGCCGGGCTGGCGACGTGAACTCTGACATTGCCCCTTTATTGAACTCACTCGCGCCCCTTATCACGAATTAGCCCTCCTCGCATTCGGTTCACGGTTAGAGTAGGCCGTTCCGTGCGCTCTAATTTAAACCGAGCGCTCTCCCGTTTAATGGCAGGACACTAATTAAGGTAATTAGAAACATGTTAGCGAAGGCTAAATAGTCTGTGTTGCTCACGTCCAAACTTTACGAGCGTCGGCATACACAAACAAATTACAAGTTATTCGCGTTTCTGACTCGCCGAGCGTTATCAATGGCGAGCCAATTGCGGCCAGACCAATATGCGACCTATACAAAGTAGGCGCCGAGTGGTAGTTAGAGGCGCACCGGGGCCCACTGGGCAAATGCTATTTGCAAGTTGCCGCTCGCTCACCTAGCTACGAGTATGTAGCACTCTGCAGCTGCCAAATTGAAACGTACCTCAACTGGAGCAAAATGAAAGGTCGCCAATGAACAAACTTCTATAATGCAACATACATGTGTGTAGCAGCCCACATTCAGCTGACATACTCCCAACTCAAAGACCTGTAGAATCAGTTGATTTTTGTAAACGGATTGAAAATTGGAAAGTATCCGAAAAGGGAATGTTTGGACAGTTCAATTTTCAATATTGCCAATCAACTTCCACCGCTTGTTCTCTGTTTGAAAAGGGAAGGCCGCGGCTGCTATTTAAATTGTACAGTTTTATGACAAGGGTCGACCATCATTGCCTTGATTACTATTTGGTTAAGGTTATTGCTTTGAATTTCAACGTCGCTTCCTTTATGACTTCTAAACCGAATGGAGGGTTCAATGCCGAAGATAGCATCAAGATGATTTAGAATAATTATAATACAAAGGAAGGAACAGAAATGCTACTTGACTAATTAATTAATATTAATTTCAGCGAACACACTATATGCGATGCGATGTTTAATGTTTAACTAATCAAAGTACTTACCTATTGATTTGTTGCTAGCCATAAAATATTATACGCTTATTTTATATTCATACTCGGCGCGGGTTATTTAATAAAGATAAACAATTTGCGAGTATAACAGATTTGAATATTTATTATCGCAGTAACTATTCACATCATGTTTATTCACCGAGATAAGAGGGGCTGATACGGCACGCATAATAATATCTTCGCATGTTCGCTGTCCTATTTCTCTGTCTATTTATAACGAGCAGTAAAATATGCGGAAGCACAGACATCGCTTCTGTAATAAATACCTGTTCAGAAACCGCCGACATCTCGGCAATCTATGAAATTTCGTATTCATGTGTAATCTGTATAATTAATTATGTTTACACTATTTTGTTCGATTGCGGCAGCGGGCGTAGATCGATAAATATGTTCACAGGTATGAACGCGCCTCGGCTGCCGCACAGTAAATATACCCTTTCTGACATTACATACCATTAGAGCTAATGGCTCGTAGATTAAAAACGCAATGTAGTGCAAATCATAAATATAAAACTAGATGTTGCGTACTGCAGCCGAAGAAGGGTAAAAATTTTCATTTCGCATCAAGTCTGATTGGATTGGACAACGTTATTATACAAAATTTTCATCGAGTTTAAAATAACACTGAACACCAACATTTCGTCTAAATAGAATTTATATCGGAGTCGACAAGTGTCAATATTAGCCCACGCCTACGTAGAACTGTCTTTGTTATAAAAAAGAAACAAAAATATTAACCAAAAATTCAAAGAAATTCGACAAAGGGACTAATAAATTACGTATTATTTCGTCTAGAACGTTGTACAGCTGACTATCTAATCTCATAAAAATAGGTAAATGTTTTTATTTACTTACCTTAAAATACCCGCCGTAATAAGGCGTCGTGTACTTGAACGCGAGAACTAATTAAGCGGTAAACCGATACGGAGAAATTGGTTTCAAGATATAATACCATTATATAATTCAAATTCCTAAAAACTCAATTACGCTTTGGTTATCGAATAGGTAATTTTAAATACCGCTCGAAATTTGAAGTACACGGCTTGAAGCGCGGTATTAAATGTCAACATTCTTATTACTTTATTTTTGGCAATTAACGCATGTAAACCAGAAAAGATAACGATTTTACACATATCACGCCTGCAATGCCGTAAGAAGTAGACAGAGCCCACGGAGAAGCAAACTTCTTTAAAAACTTTCAGCCATAAAAAAATTAGTTGAGTTAGATGGAAAATTTTGAAAAATGGTAACAAGTAGCTATCTTATCGCCTATAGGTCACACACCCAATACAAAATTAGTCGCTTCTTATGTTGACATGCTGGAAACACATCCTTTCCATTCCTTTCCATCGCTGGGTGGTCTTATTTTTACTCATCGCAACACACCATATTGAAACTACATATGTTATGTAGTTCAAATCCACGTTTGGGCTTGCGTAAGTCTACCCATTCTTTTACATGCTTTCTGCGACTGCCTGGCTGTATCCAAATAATCTACTGATACCACCTACAGATACATCTATTCTACAGAGTAACACGTAATAAAAGTACATTATTATGAATTTACCTGGTATTACAGTCAATGAGATCTATAACACATGCATAGTTAGCTTAAAAATATCAAAACCAGCCTAACATACCATGTCTGACCTAATTTTATCAACGGGTATAGGTTAAGAAACTGGGTACTGCTCTAAGGTGTTAAGCATGAATATATTGTCATCTTCGTACCGTCAAATTCGTTTTTAACTGGCTATTCGCCTTTTCCCACGAAACAGTTTGATATATCATGTCATGGAACTATCGGGCGACACCAAATTTATCATTTCCATGACACAAGTTCCAAACAGACGTATGGAATATCTTAAATTAGTACCTTCAACTCGTAGCGTATCGAATTACGTCTCTTCGCATTGCTTCAGATGTCACGATATTGTAATTAGCATATGATCCCGATATATTAGAAATGGAGCCACCGTCACAAAATGATAAATACGCGTGCATTGATGTTTATAGTTTGATATTTAATAAGCGATGAATCAAGTCTCACACATGTTCAAGTGGCAGGTCATTAATTAGAAGTTCTCTGCATTTAATAGACTAACGCTGCTTCCACTTAATTATGTTTTATTTATGTAAGCTTTTATTAGTTTAATAAAACTTGATATTATTATAAAATATTGCTCATTTACGTTACGACCGGATGGGAAACTATTTTCGTGTGAAAACTTAAAAATATTTATGTTGATTAGATTATCTTCTTAATCTACCGGGCGTTAAAAGTACCTACCGCAGAACAAATTTCACTCAAATAACTGGTTTTATACAACATAAAATAGAGCAAAACATAAATGCTAATCATTTCACAATACTATTATTAAATTACTAGCAGTACTTTGCCTATATATTAAAAAGTAGAACACGTTAAAGTAAATGATATGAAATGTGAATGAGCAAGTGTTATAGTGAAATTCATAGTTGCTTATGAATGTGCCTTTTCTTTTCAATTTTCATATAGTTGAATTCTTAACACAATTCTTGCCCTTGTCTTTAGATTTGATATGCAGGAAGATTTATGATCTTACTTAATAAACATCTTGAAACTTCAATCTAGTCTACCTAATCTAGTCATCTAGCATGTCGCTGACGACATCGCAGCAAAAAATACTTTATCACTTAATCCTCACAATTTCCTCGCTGTTCCAATTATCCAAATAATATTGTTCTAGGAGTAAGCTTGATTTTAACTGCTCTTTAGGTCCATCGAAACTTAATGCTGTGTTTTCTTTTGTCGCAGGTACAAGGTGGAGGTCGCGGGCAAAAGCCTGCCCGTCCTCACCACTTTGGACAAGGGGCGTTACGGCGTAATAGTGTTCGAGTCTCTGTCGAAATACGCGAACATGGACAAGTGGAATCGAGAGCTCCTCGACAAGTACTGTCGCGAGTACTCGGTGGGCGTCGTCGCGTTCGCCACCCCCGGCGAGGAGACACTCGTCGGTGCACAGCTAAAAGGATTCCCACTTTTCATGCATACAAATCTCCGACTGAAGGCGAGTATTTTAAAAGTTAACGCGTAATGCCGATTTCCAACTCCAATTTTTGAATCAACTTTTCTCTTAACCTTTTGCTACGGCTAATAATGAACTGGGTAATTATTGCTAATGGTAGCAGTTCAGTTCAGTAAGCTTAATGTTTCGGAATATTTACTGGTCTCAGAAATAGTCATTATCAGCGCGCAGTTCGCTCTCTCTTTATTCTTATTGCCTACCCGCCTACCCAGAGTTGTTATTCGTGTCCGTAATATTTTATTTAAAAATGACATAACCGCCGTAAGAGGATCAACTAATGATGTAGTTGTAGCTTATACTCCAATGCAGGTACGTATAGTATACACATTCAATATGGCGAACATGCGTGGAATTATTATGTCATCCGAGGTGTGTGTGGCATTATTCCGTGACATTGATTTGCTGAATTATTTAACGATTGTTATAATATGACGACAACCGCTTTGCCAGTCCTGCAGAAGAAAATTTGGCAGGATTGAATATCACAGTACCAATAATTGAATGTAATGACATTGTTTGTTGCTGAGCGTCACAGTGTCATAAATATTCATCATATTTCATAAGTAAAACAAAGACCTCAGAAAGGAATCGGAACACGTTTACCGTTCCACTGTCCCTTGTATTAAATATGATACAAAACAATTGCATTTTGTATCGTGTCTAGCGCTAGGCAGTGAACCTTACCATACCATTTGAATGTCCAGGATGCAACGCTAAATCCCGCGTCGCCGGTGCTCCGGTTGGCCCGGGCCGGGGAGACGGCGTGGGGCGCGCTCCCCGGCGACCATTGGACTGTCTTCAGGGCCAACAGCTCCACTTACGAGCCTGTCGCGTGGGCGTTGCGGCAGAACGAGTACGGGACTACTGGTGAGTTGATTGTGTAAAAAAAGATATTAAAGAATGGAATCTACTCAGATTAATTGGATCGTGTGAAAAAAAATTGAAATATAGATAAGTAAAAATTAACTGTCTGTTAAGGTGTAAAGTCAAAATAGGTTATCTCTGCTACTATCCTTTTTTTTTTTTTTTTACTTGGGGAACTCCCACGAGCCGTCACCCTCCGGACGGGGATCCAGAGGGCGGTGTGTCGGACTCGAACCGACTAAACCCCAAGGTGGCCTCCATCGGCGCAGTTCCGGAGGAGCCGGTATCCCCACTGTCGGGACTATACAACAGCTCCTCCGGTAGTGCGCGTGCCGCGCTGCGCGGCTCACCTCGCGCGGCGGTGGTCGATGCTGTGCAGCCCACGCCATAAGTCGTCGGATGCACAGCACCGAGCACGCGCGCGCGTCGAGACATGCCAGGCCACCCAGCATGTCTCAACTACTCCGCCCAGGATTCAGACGCCGATCGTCCCCGAGACCGGCGTCGTGGGCCCACTCTCGCGCTGTGCCCTCTGCTAAGCCAGAGGGCACGCAGAGAGCGTCTCGCCAGAGGGGGCCGCCTTCCACCCGGCGACCCAAATTGAGGGCAGAGCCCTGTCGTCGCGGAGGGAGAGCATCGAGACGCTCAATCCCTCCGCGACCCACCACGACGCGACCCAGCGCGCCCCTGTCGGGTTGCCGAGGATAGGGAGGCGAGCAACGAAAACACTCCGCTCCTCCTCTTCCTCGGCAACCCTGGTCCGGCCGCAAGGGGTCTGGCCGTACGGCCATACGGCCGGACCGCCGCAACTGCCCGGATTGCCAGACGTGCAGTCGCGGCTCACCTCGGGGTCCCTCTTCGCTTCAGCCCTGCCATGGCAGGGCCTACTAAGCCCCCCCGGTACGACAAACCGAGGACCCCGGCGGGGGGGATCTCTGCTCCTATCCTAGAGAATAGGCGTGAAGTTAGTTAAGTTTAAAGTCTAATTGACTTATTACTGAAATCATATTTATGTTACACGGTACTTCAAACCAAAAAAATATATATTTTTTCTATTCTGTTTGTTAGTTTAGATTACCCAAAATGGCTTAAGCGACTTACACGACAGTTTCACTGCAAAATAAAAGAAGTGTTACTAGGAATAACGCTACTTTTACTTAAGAAAAACAATTAGGATTAAAAAAACACTGTTTGTTAATTCCGGCCGACGAAGTCGCAGGCAACAGCTAGCTCAAAATAAGTTTCCATATGCGCCTTATAACTTCTAAAGAAACAAGTTTAGTTCAGTCCAGGCCAATCCCACCTTAATATATATATTACTTAAAGTTGGGATTAGTCCGACGTGTGGAACTGGGAACACCCAGTGCGACAGTATAGCGTCGTCTATCGTGTCCGCGTAACTTTTAAGGGTCCCTACTTCATCAATAATCTACCATACAATAAATAAAACCGATACATATGAAGAATATACTTACTGTAGCTTTGTATTAAATGGCAGAAGATAGCTGCAATTCAAATCAAGACTTAGAAAAAAAACTGCATCATTATCTTTTTAGCCTTATGTCGCTTCCTTCCTAGTCGAGAACGGCTTGGACTATAATTCAGTCAGTCTGTTATCTGATCAATTGGTAGTCCTTAGAGCAGATTAGAACATGATTACATATCCATAGTTATTGTGTACATGTAAATTGTCTTACTATATTGCCAGTGGTATACATAATGACATTGATTTTTTAAATACTAAGTTGCCTGCTCCGTCTTAAAATTCTGTACCAGAAAAATAAAGAAATAATATTCTTGACACATCTGTAAAAAAATATTTCTTAAAAACAAGTGGTTACATCACGTCGAAATGAAACACTAACGCATTTACTATCCTTATAGTTGCATAAACTAGGATTCTGAGTCAATGCAATAAATAAATGTGGTCTGTTTGAGAGATAGTATATTTCAACAATAGCAAATAAATCACAAAGTAATGGGGTCATTGCTGACAACAGCTATTAAATCAAAACCTATGGGATCAGTGGTTGACTTAATCATAAAATTTATCCTAACGTAAAGCTTCATCAGAACTTAAGGGAATTGCGAAACACTTGAGTTCTGTTTAAGTCACGTTTATCATCTTTTTCATTAAACCAGACCTTTGAGTGTAGGTGTCAATTTAGAGGTAGTAGATGGATACTTATTTATAGAGACATCTTTTTAAAGTAAAGTACAGCCTGCTCGCAAAATTCGCTTGTTATTCTTTACTTGTAAGTTATTTCTTATCTCAATCAACAAGGTAGTGTTACTTTGCTAATCACCTGTTTCTAATTACTAGGAAGACGTGCTTAAAGATCGTTTACAACATCACAATTTAGGAGTCGGTTTGCTTAGTACTAACTATGCACAATAATTTGACTAGCTCGATGGCGCATTTGGTAGTGACCCTGCCCTATGCGCCAAGAGTTGTGGGTTCGATCCCCACCCAGGACAAACATTCGTGTGATGAATATTTGTGTTTGTTCTGTGTCTGGGCGTTAATATCTAATATTTAAGTACATATATATTTGTAATACCACTGTTGATTCTGATATCCCTAACACAAGTGCTTAAGCTACTTAGCTCGGAGTCAGATATCAATGAATGTGATATTGTGGGATATTTATTATTTATAGATAGGGTTCCCATACTCCTTAGACTGTGTTAGGTATTTAATCACCCAGCCACACCTGTATAAATAAACACACAATTTTGCCTTATTTTGAGAAGCTTATATCCAAAACCATGTGCTTCTAAATCCCACACAAATACTTCGATAAATCAAATAATAATTACATTATTAAGACTAACACCAATACCATAACTCCAAATTAACCATGTTTACTGATATTATAACGGATAAGCATACTAATAGCATACGTATATAAACTTCCATGCGTGAGTTAAGTATAAATCACCATATTCATCACATAAACATTTGCACTTAGCGGGATTCGAAACTAAGTGGTGTAGTGACCGAAGTCGTTAATCACTAGACCAAATGAAATGTGTCAATGACCTGTTGAGTCAATAAATAGAAATAGACATCTTAAAAAAATCAGTCAAATTGAGAACCTCCTCCTTTTTTTGAACTCTGTTAAAAACATCTTCCTTGCTCGTGTATAATGTCCAATGGGACATTTTATACACGAGCAAGGAAGATTTAGGAATGCCTAACGGTGGCCCGTTTGCACCATGATCCTAGATTTGGCAAGTCTGATTTTTATATAAATGTAACTGCCATTTGATCTTTGTAACAATGAGAAGCGAAAACCAGAACTGTATTAAATCATTTCATCATTCAATAGTAGCCTGCGTGTGATACGAATTGAGCTATCACTGTTCTCTTTACACCAATAAAACAATGGCGTCATCCTAAAATCTATTCCTTATCAGTGATGAACCAAATCTTATAGGGCGTGTTTCCAACACTGCATGAACATCATATTTATAGTGAGATAAGGAAGGTCGTTATTCTCCGTTATGATATGCAGGCAATAAACTGCGCTCAATAAGCATGCTTCCTGTAGCTGAAGGCTGCAAAATGAGCACGAGTTCAGCTTTATTTCTTTTTGAAGGAAATTGAACAACGCCCTTTCTACACCGCACTCAGTATGCCATGGAATAGTTTGGCAATATCATGTTTATGAGAACATCACTAGCGGTCGACTGTTATTTATTATGCATAACGTATGGTGAAGCTAAGTGAATAATTTTAGCAGGAAGTGAGCAGCCAAAATGTTTTGTGAAGTGAATATAAAATATATTGCTCATATCTTTTCTAATTTAGATTCCGAGTAAAATGTTTTCGATCGTCAATATCCGCAGAAAAAATATATAAACATAGATTTCTAATTAGCATGCCGAAATGTTTCGATATAAGACGCAGAAATATTTAAAAGGTACTTATATTTCTGGTTATCTGTAGACAGACCCGAAACAACAGCATTCTGTCTATTCTATCAATTATATTATAATATACTGAGAGAGAAAATCGTTATTATCCTGCCGATACATACCTTGTCCCGACACCATCTGGGGCTATCTATAACGTCCATTATATACATATGTACATCAAAATCAGCAGAGTTATTGTATCAGCCAAAAATCGCAAACACACGATAGCCGGAACTTCATAATAAATGAATATTATTAACAGGATAAGCTATTTTTAACATAAATGCTTTTACCGCCATAGCAATAATAGATTGGTGAAAATGTGGTAGTTATGTTCATTACATTAGTTTGTACTAACGAACTAACCTATTTATGATAGAGCATGTTTTACGACCATGATCCTATAGATATCAGTTGCTACCGCTTCGTTTTCATTATTATAACTTACATGGTTTCCCAAAATCCGCAGAATAATTTCCAGGCCGTTGGTCATGTCCATGTATAAATAACGAGTATACTGAAAGCTTTCGGTGTGAATATCGCAATATACAATATATTTGGACCTTAATAAATTCACTTGTTTGGTATCTATTTAAGTGGGGTATATATTTTTCTCAGATTCCATATTTTTTAAAGTTCGATTCTCAAAGGGACCTATCACAGAACTAATAAATTTATACTTGTATTCGAGCGATATGCTAAAATTAAAGCAAATTTATATAATCCAAGACTCACCGTTACATATCCATTCACAAGTACCAAGACTATTTAGTTACTTACTTTTACTTTCTTAATACCTCATTTAATTTGTTCAGAAGAACGAGTTCCGCTGGCGACGGTGATCCAAGACCACGGGCGTTGGGACGGCGTGCAGCGCGTCCTCTTCGGCGCTGGACTACAATTCTGGCTGCACCGTCTTTTGTTCCTCGATGCGCTCAGTTACCTCAGCCACGGCCAGCTCAGCCTCAGCCTCGACAGGTGGATACTCGTCGATATCGATGACATTTTCGTTGGCGAGAGAGGTACGACGTCAGAGAGTGTTCACGTTTGAGACTGGAACACACTGGATGCGGAGTAGATGTGTAGTATGTCTAAGCAAATGCATCCAGTGTGTTTGAGCCTTTATTTAATTTCTAACCAAGCGATATGTTGCTGTCTTACAAGATATAAATGTAGAAGTATTAAATATTACAATTTGATCAAGGTTTTACGTGTGAATCGCTAATATTAGGTACACATATTTCTTCATTGGCCTTAATACTTAATAAGCTAGTAATGTCTAAATAAAATTGTCGCGTGTTCAGTAGTTTTTTATATATATACCTTTCTAGGAGTGAAAATAAGAAAAGTGTTATCTTGGCATTAACACATACTTATCATTTCAGCACTTCTTGCCATTTGATAGCACTTAACATTCCCTATCATATTTGATTAATATACATAGATTAATTCTCTAAAAGCAAAACAGCATTTTCAACATCCTCGTTTCACAGACTAAACAAATTCGAATAAAAATTGTTGTGTTTATTTTTATAGTGGCTGGTGTGAATATAGTTTTTTATATTGCCTGATCTCTAAACGTTATATGGAAGTATAAAGATAAGGACCAGTCAAGTAAAGATTGAACTTTTTAATATATTACATCGCCGTATTATTTTGTCTATACTACAGTGATTTTCCTAACATTTTCTAAAAAACTACCAATAATCTACTACATGTGCCTACTTTGTATCGCTCTTTAAGTTACTTCATAGCCGTTTTACTCATAAACATTGTCTAAAAATAGAACAAACATTGTTGATTCATCGTGTAAGAAAATAGAATGAATAACAGAGTTTTATTCTTTGCGGATACACGAAATCAGCAATTGCGAAATACTACTGCATCTTCCTAATGTTGTGTCTTGATCCTTTTGAGATCCGCTTAACTGTGATCTTAGGTTTAGACAGTCTGGTTTTAATACTGAAACGATTGACTTTCATAATCCTTAGACAGGAGAATCAAATCAATTGAGTTATAGTTTACACATCTATAGTTGTTTGAATGAGCAGGTTTTCGAACCATATTATCTTTTCACGAAGCTCGTAATATAAATCCATTAATAGACTTACAAATGTGTGGTTAACACATTATCATATTTTAAATATAAGATTTATTTAGACATCAATTAACATCTTTATAGCGCTCCTCGTATTTAAGGCATGTATCCTTACCATCGATCTGCTGCTTTACTTACGTATTAGGCTTAGCCCAGTTATATTAAACATACAAGTATACTAAGTGTTAAACAGAAGTCAACAACCTAAGCAAATAGGCTGGTTTACTCAATTTTATTTTATGGTCTGTAAGTTAGATTATCAAAAAATATTAACACGTTTTTTTGCTTTATTTAATGCTCAAAAAAATACAAAGATACAGCGCTTCAAAGATCTAAAATGGGACACTTTACGTCACTTGGACGGTAAAATTTTATGCATCAAGTGACGTCACGCAGTACTACGCGGTTATCGCGCTGTGGTCGCACCATTTTTGGTTTGCTTAACAAAAGAAAAAATACGTAATCAATATTTTTTTGTAATCTTAATGATGGAATTTTTTGAGTAACCTAGCCTATCCCAAATCTAGCACTACTACTATGGATTCTACCACCAGGTACAAGGCTACACGAAGAGGACGTGGCGGCGCTGATGGCGTCCCAGGCGGCCCTGCAGCGGCTCGTGCCCGGCTTCCGTTTCAATCTCGGCTTCAGCGCCAAGTACTACCACCACGGCACCAGCCTCGAGAACCGCGGCGACGACGCGCTCCTCAAGAATAGGGAGCACTTCAACTGGTACGTACAGGATGTATTTGTACTGACTTTTTGTTAACATTGGGAATTAAATAAGTTAAGAAGGAGTAGTGGTTTAAATTTAAATATTTTCGGACATTTTTATCATAATTTACCAATTTAAAGTTATATTTACTTTTAAATAGAACATTTTGGATTGATTTATCCTAATAAGGGGGTGGTATAGACGTAAATTAGGGGCGACAATGCAGCAGAGTAATTGCATTCCGGCTGAAAACCAAGCCGCGGGACTGTTGACTGAAATTTATCTGTTTCGATACTTGATACCGGTGGAATTACCGGGTATCTGTACACACGGGATGTCCATAAAAATAATGATAATATTTTGCCATTTTCCTACGGTACCCTGAATAATTAAGCCGTGCCACAGCATTTTTGACACGTATTTTACCATAGCGACCTGCCGCGGTTTCGCTCGTCTGCAATTTACACGAAACGAAATAAAACTTTCCCTATGTACTTCGGTAATTGCTTTAAACATTATATTGTGTAATATTTTGTCAGTGAAAAATTTTTGTCAACTTTCTGTGGAAAGAAAAAACTCAGGAGTAACTAACTTTGGTTAGATAAAACTAAACAGATTTATAAAATAAAAATCTATTAGCGAACGTCATTCGACATTTTACTCATAAAGCATTTTTTTTTTTAAATAATAGGTATTGTGATAAATCAGATTGTTATTTTGACTGACTTTCGAAAAACCAACCTTTAAACACAGTTTCAACAACTACATTTTCGTCGAAATATATTCGCGATTTGAAAACCGCCGCACGTCTTTTGTTGCTTGCAGCAAAATATACAAGTCGGACAAAATATCACCCATAAGGTTTTGCATTTTACAAAGAGAATTACTGTCTCGTCCGACGGCTCCCGTGCCAGCACTCCGGCTCACCTCAGAACACCGCGCTCATAATTCATTTTATCACAGAATCATTTGTTTACACCTGATAAAGAGTTGGCATCGCGCCTAGTTGGTAGCGCGCACTCGGTGCATATAAATTAGTCTAGGCTCACAACTCTGTTTATATGTACTTGATTTTTACCTCTTAACCTTCTACTTGTGAGAGAAGCTAGCCAACTGTTGTCTTTTTTGGAGTATTTGCTTCAGCGTCTGTTGTAAAACCTACGTGTTCGCATTTTTCTACTGTGTTGGTCCACTTATTTTGGAGATTAACGAAAACAGAAATCGGAAATATGTCTGTTATTTTTAACCGACTTCAAAAAAAAGGAGGAGGTTCTCAATTCGACTGAATTTTTTTTGTCACTGAATACTACATACTCTTTGAACCTGGCCTGTTTGTTTATTTGTTTTGCAGTATACACTGCGCAGTAAATATGCTTTTGCTGTCAGTCTGAAATCTATCCATTGATCTCTATCCAAAATCAGATCTCATATACCCATTTGCTATAATTGTATCGACATGCATTGCATTGTATACGCTGCATGCGTTACATGTTAATTTACAATAATTGTATGACAGCCTGTGACGTCACATTTGTCGTTACAAATGTGACGTCACAGGCTTTCAAACTTGCAATCGTGATTCAAAAAAGTCCTGACTGACCAACTTTCGTAAAAAATAAAATAATATAACAACGGGCAGACACCCAAGTGATTCTGTGTTTTCAATTTGTGCGCGGAAAACGAAAAAAGGATAAGTCACTTTTTCATCGCAATAGAAAACAATCGTAAAACAATAGCAAGTGTTAACAAAAAGCAAAAGGTTGCCGGGATTTATTCGGAAAAACCGACCGGCCAACGGACTTCCTAATTCGAGACCGACTAAATGAGAATTTGTCCGACCTAGTGAGATTTGTTTTTGTAGTTTCGCTGCAGCGGGCGCTGATCCTTGCAGTTAATAAACAAGGTTCAGTCGCCAACTTTCCTTTTCTGTCCGCGCCGGTCAACGAATTGAACTGAAAATGTGATATTCGCATCTGGGAACTGAGACCTGATCGGATACGAATGTTTGTTTTGCAATTGGGAATTTTCGAGCGGTCGTGCTAGACGAAATTAGGCCCTCACCGCATTTGCGTGTAAAATTACCTGCGGCTGGGAAACTGAAGTATATTGGTTCGGTTTGTTATAATTAACGTTGTTGTTTGTACTTGGATTTAAAGTTGTAATATGTTCAATTGGGGCGAAATTATAATTACATTTCGATGCCTAATATTGGTATGATGTTGTGATATTCTTGTTATTTTATTTATGACTCATTTTCTATATCGTGCGGAAATTTTAAATTTTTCGACAAAACGCTAACTTACGAAGATTTGTCGCAGACATTTTTAATTCACATCATCATATTTATCAAGAGTTGTTACTATTTTTGTATATAAACTAACGGCACACGCTCCTCTAATAAATGAATCCACAGACATACTATGAAAGACAGGTTTGTAGTACAAACACGTCTTTTATGTAAAATGACGCCAAATGTAGTAAAATAGATTTCTCTATAAAATACCTAATTTACCGCCTTTGCCCACCAGGTTCTGCCACATGTGGAACCACCAGCAGCCGCACCTGTACAACAACGTGTCACAACTAGAAGCAGAGATGATGCTGAACAAGCAGTTCGCGCTGGAACACGGCATCCCGACCAACTCGTGCTACTCGGTGTCGCCGCACCACTCGGGCGTGTACCCAGTGCACGAGCCGCTGTACGAGGCGTGGCGGAAGGTGTGGGACGTGCGCGTCACCAGCACCGAGGAGTACCCGCACCTGCGCCCCGCCAGGTGACGACGCCTATACACACACTGTTTATAAAACAATACTGTTCAAATTCAAATCTCGCGTCTTGAATACGATCTGATACGAGTTTTCATTACGAAACATGCACTTCTGCATCGCACCTGCTTGGTCTAAAACCAGCTTTAAATAATACATGATGACTTATTGCCTTTAAGCGAGCCTTTAAGCATATTACCGTCTTTGAAGTATACATGGTCCATTCGGAGACTTAAAGTTTGCACAAGCACCGATCAAAATTCTTGGCTGCTGCATGAAACAATGGTTAACGGTATGCACCGACAATACCCTACCCTACCATATACCCTTTTTTTATAAAAAAATATTACAAAAAATAATCGCAACATCACATTCCTAAATGGTCGCGAGAACACAATGTACTCATTAGTCCACTATTACAAGTCGCTCGGCGTCCGTCGGCAACATTATCGGCGGCAATAAGAGTCCACGTTAACTGAAACTGTCTGCGGATGCGGCCGCCCCAAACTCCTACCGACCGCAAACGCTGCGTTGCGGCGTCGCCTCCGACCGTGCACCGGGCCCGTGGCCGACAATGAAATTCCAATAATTGTAATACTAGAATTGAGGACATTAAGGGAATGTACCTAAACGCTGCAATGTTAATTGCAATTGCTGCGTACCGCCGGCCTGCTCCTGCGCGCTTTACGGATATTTGCCGATAACGTGTATAGGCAATAATAGAGCGTGAGGATTACAAAAGCGTGAATAAACATTTTGATCAAATCCCCTATGGCCCCATGGCCTAGTCAGTGTTAATCGTGATCCTAGGTTTAGCAAGACGTTCTTTTTTACTTTTTGAAGTTACTGCTTCAAATAATATTCTTACAGCAGTAAGAATATTATCTTCATAAGCCTTAGACAGAGGGACCAGGTTTTGATCTTGTTATCTATATTCTAAATGTCCATTTAATTTTTTGAGCTAAAATGTCTATAATAAATCAGTTTAAAAACTCTTATAAATATTCCAATAAAATACAAGCAGCTTGGAATGACATGTTAATGAGTCTTACTAAGCACTGAGAATATTTTATTTAGTTTTCCATTAAGATATCTATAATATGATACTAAAACTTTTCTGATCGCAATCTTTTTAAATTAATTAATAATAATTTAGAATAAGAGTCCTTCACGAATGACACGATGAATTAATAAAGGTCGAAAAATATTATTTATTTTGTAATGAATTTTAATTAAACCTAAAATTGCGTCTTAAATTACTCCGAACTTGAAACGTCAGTGACGTCCGCGCGACCCGAGTCACGCCTGTAATTCAAAATTGTCGAACTTATTGAAATTGATAGCCGATCGGAGTTTCACCCCGCTTAATAAGTCAAAAAGATTTTCATTAGTCTTTCTAATTATTCGGTAACTATCAAGGAAACTTTATAGGCTTGAACGCTTTTAAAACAAACTCCTACGCGACGGCCAATTAGTCGGGAACTTTTAATCGAATTTTTCTTTCGAGCTAAGTCATTTCACGGTAGCTCAATATAAAGTAATGATTGCGCGTGGGAACGATGGAATATGTCACACTATGGACGTAAAAGATGAAGGTAATCTTCATAATCGAATGCTTTTGTGCGCGATTTAATAAAAGCCTTATTACTTCCTTATTATAAAGCGACATTAACTCCATTTTTATGAATATAATAAAAACTATTTTGAAAGGATAAATGACGTGTAATATGGAAGTTACGGGTATGTGTGGTAGCATAGTCACTCGTCTTTAATATCACATAAGAAGGGCAATTCTGGTTTGAATCACGGTACAACCTTTTCACGAGTTTTTATTCTAATTGTTTGTTTATTGCACTTTATTTCCATTTACATATTTAGTTAAAAAGTCTAGCGGCATTGTTTTCCTTCAAATATTGTTCAAATGACTGCCAAAAATGTACTTCTGCGCTTTTGGACCGGATTTGATTATATATCAAATAATATGATTCATCACGTGACAAGACAATGACGCAATGTCTCCGACACGAACACGAGACCTCGCGGTGTTGTAAACAGTGCTACTCACAGGAATGTTATTATTTACGTCAAACTTAATCCTCGGCGTTAGGGTGCATTAGTTGCGAGCCCGCATTGCCCGTGTTTGATAGTACAAGAGCCGGCGGTACATCGATATTCACCTATCTGATAACTAAGTGAGACAAATGTCTCACTTAGTTATCAGATAGGTGAATAATGATAACTAACAAAAAAACTGAAAATGATAACTAAGTGAGACAAATGTCTCACTTAGTTATCAGATGGGTCTTGGGATTTGACCGGCTTGATGGCGCATTTGGTAGTGACCTTACCCTATGCGCCAAGAGTTGTGGGTTCGATCCCCACTCAGGACAAACATTCGTGTGATGAATACTTGTGTTTGTTCTGTGTCTGGGTGTTAATATCCAATATTTAAGTATATATTTGTAATACTACTGTTGTTTCTGATATCCATAACACAAGTGTATAAGCTACTTACCTCGGAGTCAGATCAATGTATGTGATGTAGTCGGAAATTTATTTATTTATTTTTTATTTATTATTATTTGGCACATGTTGATCTGGCACTCGAAAATAATGTACCAACTGTGTTTTTGTATTAGGCGACTAATAGTGCATGGAATTCTGGTTTTGTTATTACGTAGGCGACGAGCTAGCCACTTGTTACTGCTTTTTCAAAATTTTTCATCTAATAGAACAAAAATTTTGGCTGAATGTGATTTAAGGAGCTTATCGCTCTATGGACTCTGCCTACCCCTTCGGGGATTACGGGCGTGATGGTATGAAAGACATAGTTTCTCTAAATATAGTTGATTAACGAACACCTTTGATAACTTGCCTATAGAAAAGCTGTCTGACTACTTTTGATAAGGGTTTTTTGAATTAAAACATCCAAAAGATGGCGTAACTGTGACATGCGGTCTTGTCACCCTTGTCATTGGTTAGTTGTCAGAACAAACTGACATTCTGTCAACAATGAGCCAATAGTGACAGTGATAAGACCACGAGACTCCCTCGTGTCACCTAGCGGATTTTGTATTCTTAAAAACCCTCATTAAATTACTCTTTTGATAACCTACCAAATTTAATCGGAATCTTTAGTTCCAATATGTAGAATATGCCTAGGGAGACTTGTTTCATTTCGGGATATGATGATATGTAAGTATGTTTGTCATCTGGTTATCAGATAGGTGAAGTTCGACCTACTAACGGCTCTTAGACCATGAGTTCAACCAACGCGTCGTCGCGGCGGGCTTAGTATGATTATGCCGAAACCTCGCGTTCCGCTAATGAACTGCTGTAATTGGTTATCCAAAGAGTGAGCACACGTACCGTAACTGGGGGATTTCGTTTTAAGCTTTGCGTGCTGGAAAAATTATAATTATTATGTTGACTTGATCAGGAAATTAAGCAGGTTGTTTCTCATCAGGTGTTTTTGGTAATTGGATTTGGTAATTTTGACTGGCTCGAAGGCGCATTCGGTAGTGACCCTGCCCCATGCGCCAAGAGTTGTGGGTTCGATCCCCACTCAAGACAAACATTCGTGTGATGAATACTTGTGTTTGTTCAGTGTCTGGGTATTAATATCCAATATTTAAGTATATATTTGTAATACCACTGTTGATTCTGATATCCGTAACACAAGTGCTTAAGCTACTTACCTCGGTGTCAGAACAATGTATGTGATGTCGTCGGATATTTATTTATTAACCGACTTCAAAAAAAAGGAGGAGGTTCTCAATTCGACTGAATGTTTTTTTTTTTTTTTTTTTATTTTATTTTTTTATTAATTAGGTAAAGTAACCCAACAAGTGTAGAGGCTATACATAAATATATTTTATTAATAATATCTATACTTTAAGTGTAAAGCACAATACACACCAAAGCTGACCCGCCAACGCTGCCAGCCAACAACACTCGGCTGAAGGATTCCGACTCCTCTGATAATGCTTCCCTGATGGAAGGCCAAAGCCTCCATCGCCGCAGTACCGGAGTTAGTACCGAGTACCGAGATTATACTCTTCCGAATGAGCCAATTAGGGATTTTTCTAAAGAAAACATACCTCTGCTGCTAGGTTTATTTATTCCAAATCGAGTATTTTCTATTTTACGGATTCCTTGAAGTCCTCCTTTAGTGCAAGTTCAAAATATTTTAGGGTCCAGAGAAGTTGTCCAAGAAGAAGTCCCTAACCGTAGTACATGTTCCAAGCCTAACCCGCCATTTGTCGCCAGGTTGCGCCGCGGCTTCCGTCACAGAGGCGTGATGGTGCTGCCGCGGCAGACGTGCGGGCTGTTCACGCACACCCTTCTGCTGGAGCGGTACCCGGGCGGGAGACAGCGGCTCGACCGGTCTATACAGGGCGGCGAGCTCTTCCAGACGGTCATCAACAACCCGGTGAGTGTATTAACATGTCAGTATTAACTTCTATCTAGAACTATTAAGAGATTTTATTTAAGGCGAAATATGTACTAGTTGACTAAAAATGTTTATATATAGTATGCCAGTTAAATTATTAAAAGTAAGTATGTATACGGATACTATAGGTACGTATTTTGTTTGGAAAAAAAAAGACGAAGATAGCTCGTTAAAATTTCGTGACGCGAGTCGTCTATTTTAGAGTTTAGTGACGTACTCCAAAACTTTGATGCGCTTTATCTTCGACTTATTAGATTTTTTTAAATCTAACTGAGGGCCTAAATATAATCAATTTCTTTTCTCCCACGAAACTTCCCAATTGCTGTTGTACATCAGAAAGCCGCAATTTTAGGTCTTTTTAAACTCATTTGGAAGTTAATGGCTTATTATAATATGTAAACACATATTCTTATGCATGAATTTAGGTTTTCAAATGCCCCTTATGGCGCATAGTAAGATAAAAATAAGGCCTGTATCTAAATCATGTAAACAATACATTCTTTTTCCTGCGGTGTTCCTTGCTCTTATATATTTTTTTGTATCCCTCGGGTGTGTGTTTTATTTTCTGCACCCCTGACAACATGGAAAAAAAATGATTCAACGTGGAAAAATTACACTCAAACGTGAGTAGTTAAAACGGGATCTGTCACTTCTATCAAACAAGCTTATATATGTATTTATAATTTAAATCAACATTCCTTACGAAAATTAAAAAATTTTAAAGTGTGATCCGAATAATAATATTTCATGAGTAAACATCATAATTGACACTACAGCCGTCCAGATATTGCGGTTACCTCACATTTTGAGTCTAACCTCACATTTTCAATTGGCTCAAATTCCCGGCTCGTAAAATTCAAGCTTACAACAGGATGCTGACCCACATTTCGCAATGATGTTGATAAAATAATTCTGCTTGTAAAATAAATGAGCCTCACCAACTCGATTACATTCTGTTTCACTTAGTCACGCTTCACGCGGCCCCGGCTGACCGGGCCGAGTAGAGATCGCTCCTTTAAACATATAAATAGGTATATATTATAAAACGCTCATTTTCAAGTATGGTTTTGTAGTATATAGATTTAAGAATATATTTAGGATTTATAGATTCGAGGATCCATTAGGCGGCAAACTGAGGGTTTGCCTTTTTATACACATTATAAGCGACAAACAAGCTGTTCTACCTCCCCATGTTGGTCTGGGACTCAAGAATATACCAACCGTGTTCTTTAACTAGCATGTCGTAAAAAGCGACCGATAGTGTATTGAATATTAGGTCTGTGATTTTGTAAGCGACGAGCTAGCCACAGCTGCTTTTTCACAATTGTCCATCTCAATTTTATTTTTGGCTAAGTGTAATTACCGCTGCCCATGAACAACAACAACAATGTCTTTTCCCTTGCGTCAAAACGAACTAATAAAATTATATTGACAAGACTGCTAGTTACAGTTATCATCTGATGAATATTGTTTGCCCTTTATTTTAATCACAATTCAATATGCAATCGTAATAACCAACCCATCTTATTAATCCGGTAACAATAAATCCGCTGAATTGAAAATAATGCTTTTATCAATTGGCTATAACAATTTTATTCCATATAGGATAGAAAGGTACGGTTAAGGTTATTAATTTTATTGTACATTATAATATTATTATACCGTACGAAGGTAGTAATTTACCGCAATTATCAATGTAGCAATTAAACGTTATTAATTTGTAGACAAGTTGTAGATATTGCGTATCAGAAATTAAATGTAAAGCGGTGCACACATTACTGCAAACGGAATTCTTTGTTACGGAACAATTTTATCCTGGTCATTATAGCACAATACTGATTTATGCAAATAATACAGAGCCGTTATTATTTGCATAAATCATCGTTATATTGTGGAATTGAGTAATTTCGGAATCTTTCGTCATAATAACTGGTTTTGATATCGTTAATGACTCGCAAAACAAATTAAAATAGTAGAATAGTAGACTGATAAACCTAGTTTCAACGGATCAGGGCGCAATACATTCCCCTAAGTCAACATAAAAGGAACACGTAGGAGGATTTTTACGATATACCAAATCAAATTTCACCACGACCAGTCAAATGGGTTAGATATTAAAATGTAACAGAAAGTCTGACAAAAGTACTTTAGCACTAAAATTAGTTAGGATATAATATATATATATTAATTATATTAGATTAATATATATTAGTCCCATGGTTAAACGCTAGGGAAAGTTTCGTGAAGTTTAGTTAGTTAGTTAGTTCCATGTTTGTCTTGGAGCCCAACTCAAATTATAGTTTTTAGCTAAACATAGTTTAAGTAGCTCCTTGGACTCGCTTTTTACGATGCGCATGCATATTACGAAATACTCGACAAGAAACAAAGTTGGTCCGTTCTTTTTAAGTCCCAGACATCCATATTAGTAAGGGCAACATGATTAAATCGATGCCTTGCCCCCAGATCAACGTGTTCATGACTCACATGTCGAACTACGGCAACGACCGGCTGGCGCTGTACACGTTCGAGTCGGTGGTGAAGTTCCTGCGGTGCTGGACCAACGTGCGGCTCGCCTCCGCGCCGCCCCTCGCGCTCGCCGACAAGTACTTCCAGCTGAGGCCCGACGAGCTCAACCCGCTTTGGGGGGTGAGTAATACTACATTTTTCTTAAAGAAACATTAGAAGTCAGATAGAAACACTGGATGAAAAAATGGATCAATATTTATAGAACGTTCTATGTCTTCGACATTTCTCTTTCTGTTTATCACTCTTACTCTCTTCCGATTATTCTTTGGTTTTTATGTTTAACGATAATCGAAAGCATTTAACAATTGTTTTTTGAGCTATAGAAAAATCGCAAATGTTTTAGGTTCTCTCTAAGACTCCAAAAATTGTATCATGTTATATATTTTTTTCGAACATTTTTATAACTACAAGTTCTGTTTGTTAAAAAATTTTTGATAATCTCCAAGCACTTAAAAGATGACAAGCATACTCGCAGTCCATTTATCAGATACTTGTTCTCCTTTTCTCTTTGTACTTAAGAACCATCCATTTAAGAAACAAACATTATATTTTCAATATATTTTTCAAAAGAGGCACAGAAAAAAAAGATAATGAAAGAGGCAGAAAATCTTTTCTCTTTACTATACTTTTCGACTGGCTCGATGGCGCATTCGGTAGTCACCCTGTCCCATGCGCCAAGATTTGTGGGTTCGATTCCCACCTAGGACAAACATTCGTATGATGAATACTTGTGTTTGTTCTGTGTCTGTTAATATCCAATATTATTTAAGTATCTATTTGTAATACCACTGTTGATTCTGATATCCGTAACACAAGTGCTTAAGCTACTTAGGTACCACGGAGTTAGATCAATGTATGTGATGTAGTCAGATATTTATTTATTTAGGTATTATTTATACTTTTATTTCTATCATTCGTTTTGATGTTTGTATTTGAGGTAAATTCGTCCAGTCGGGTCCAGCACCCGAGTCTAAGTCGCTAGCCGCATTGACCGATAATTACTTCAGTCTGCGGCCGCCGGCCAGACGGAGTCAATCCGCTTTAGGAGAGTAAATAGTAACTTTTCGACCATATATATATATTTACTATTTCTATATCCACGTGTACTTCATTCTCTTAGCCTAAAAATAATGTCGTGATGACCAGTTATTACTTTAGAAATCGCTTGTTACATGGGACTAACTTCAACAATCACTTAACTGATTGGAAATAATCTGAATAATAGGTACTTGTTTGTATATAAATCTAAGTTATATATTATATACCTTTAATCATCATCTTTCTAGCGTTATGTCCCGTGTTTAGACGGGGTCCGCTTAGACCATGATCCAGGATTTAGCGAGTCTGGTAATTACATTGATGCGACTGCCGATCTGACCTTCGTAACCCTAAGATAGGGGAACCAGACAATTTTTGGATCATGGTTACAAATCCAAAGTTGTTTGAATTTTCAGGATTCATCACGATGTTTTCCTTCACCGTCGAGCTAGTTGTATAAATACGTACATAGATTTAAAAAATCCAGAGGTACGTGCCCAAGTTTGAACCCGCACTCCTCGGTTAAGAGGCGCATGTCCTTACCATTGAGCTACCACCGCTCTTATATACCTTTAATAATGTCTTAAAATCCATATTGTATTCATACTAATACTAATCACTTAATTTACTGATGATATGGTTAAAACCGTTTCATATTCAGCCTTACACTGCTATCTGCCGTACAAATTAATTAACACCCCAGCGTCATTATTAAATACGTATCAAACTAAATCTGTTCATAACTAATGGTTTCAATTTAGATTAATGCTATGAAATAGCTTTTCATTTCGATAACATACGAGAACGGCTTTGAAATGTATCTACGGCGGTCTATAAAAGATTCTAGAGCCACGCACGGGCGACCTCGCTTTTGAATCGCACGAACTAGCCGCAGAAACAATATGAACGACACACCGGCTTTAATATTTTATTGTGCCGCGAGATATCTGGAAATATCATTGAAGTATGGTAAAGAATTGCAAACGTATTTCGTGTAGCTGAATGCACACTGTTTATTGTCCGAATGAAATAATAATTCTGTGGTTGTTGTTTCGCAAATACGAATTTTGAACGGGCGCGGACAGCGTGACTTCTGCCGTTCACAAATTTAATTTAAGTAATGGCGGAATAAGTATGAATTTTCATATCATTCCGCGCGTGTTTTCGACAATTTTAATAAAGCGACACTTCAATCAGTTGCACGGTGCACTCCGCTATGTCATGTGCTGTTTACACGTTGGTCGAATATTTTGGTTAAATATTTCGCTGCATTTCAACAGGGTGTCATTTGTATTAAACATATCCCGAGTTCCAGCAAGTCAATCAAAATTTCGGACTGACTAGGTAAAATGTCTGTGTTTTAATACGCCCGATTTTGAAAGGTTTTGTAGACTTTACAATTAATTTTACTTTTGTAATACTTTTTACAATGTTTCTTTTCATTTATGAATTCTCTTTCCAAACATGATAATGACTATCATCCTATTTGTTTAATATCAGCGAAATGACGTTGATTGGTGAACTTCTGCAAACATTTGTCATAATATTCTCAGTATAGGATTTATACGCCTTAAAAAATTACTGCGACTTTCTCTAAATCCTGGTCCTAATAGCAGTCTATGTTCTCAGAATATAATCAAAACAGTTATTGAAAAACTGCAGAAAATATATTTTCTACTATTCGGAGCAGAGATGAATCAAAGTCTTTATAACTAGTTTTATAGTCCAGCCGATCTTGAGTTACAAGATGGTGTAAACAACCTGACTTAATTTTATTTAATATAAAGGTATAAATAAGCGTTTGACCATAGAATGTTGTTTTAGAATCCATGCGACGACATCCGTCACCGACGCATCTGGTCGAAGAGCAAGTGGTGCGGCACGCTGCCGCGCGTGCTGGTGATAGGGCCGCAGAAGACGGGCAGCACAGCGCTGTACACGTTCATGGCGATGCACCCCGCGCTCGCGCCCAACCTGCCCAGCCCCGCCACCTACGAGGAGCTGCAGTTCTTCAACAACAACAACTACCTGAAGGGCCTGGACTGGTGAGTGGCTCCCCTGCAGTCCGCGATACCTCTCGAAGCTGGCACCCATCGAGGAGCCGTAGATGTTTATAACAAGAACTATCGGCCTGGATCGGTACTGGCTTTTTATTGACCATCATCATTAACTTCCTAGTGTTATATCCCGTGCTTAGTTGAGGTCCGCTTAGGCCATGACCCAGGATTGAGCGAGTCTGATTATTAATTACATCCATGGGCACCATACCTCTGAATTGAAAAATCCAGATGTATGCGGCCGGGTTTGTGTCAAACCGTCGGATGCGGTTCTGAAGCTTCCACTGCTCTTGGCATATCCTGGAGCAGGTGAGTCATTTTACATAAACCCTACCTGTACCTATTGACGGTGTCGAACCCTTACATCCGTTAAAGTCTTTTTTAAGCATAAGCCATAGCAAATTAATAAATCATTTACATTCATTTGCTGGGGTAGAGTTTGTCTAAAATGCCCCACTACAGTTAACACACGTCAAATGACCTAATTCATCGAACACTTTAAGCACATTCAACATTCATTACAGAACTCGAAATTTATAAATACATTAATACTGATTATATTAATTCCACTTTATAAATTATGGAAACATATTGAAATGCTATTTTTATAATCGATATAAACCACGGAGTTTGCTTATGTTTGCCTATACAATGCCATTATATTCTATGTTGAGAAACTTCTGCAATATCGTCGCAGAGTAAATGCAACAGTTACCACAATATAACACTTTGTGAGAGAACCTCTTTAGTTATTCCGATCACTTCTAATATAAATGCAATATGCAAATAAAAAAAAGTTTAACTAACCGTGTTGAAAAGGAAAATCCAAGTAAAGGCGGAATATATACCTAGAATGGCGCAGAACATGGAATATCATTTGTCAAATTATCCTCAGGTTACACAGAATCAGTTAGAGAAATTCTCACCCTTTGCTAAGATGTATTCTATAAAATTGCTACATTTGACACGTACCTAAAATCGACCGCTTTTACACAATCTTATAACAAACGAGTATATACTTTTATAGTCTGATTTTTAGTTACATTAACTTCATTTGAAATTAATTCTGCTTTAGTTCGGCGAACATTGTATTGACGAAATGAATTGCATTTATAAATAAATTAAAGAAATAGTTGTAGAAATATGGCCACGTAATTCTTTGTTTTGGTAGGTACTTTATACAAATAATTCTGCGGTTACTAAACAGTTTATATAGGGAGACGTGTTGGAATAAAAACGAGACTAATTTCAATAACTTGTTATCATTGCTGACTCATGAAGAGAAAAAATTGTACGTGTAATTTAATTACCTTCATTTTAAAGACTACAGAAAGTATTTGAGTGTTCAAAAATACGCCGACCGTCAGTTGTTATGGATCTCGCGTCGTCCTTTATTCGCCGCTTGACGCGAACGGCTTTCTGGCACCTGCCCCGATATATAAACTTTGTTTCATAACTTCCCGCTCATATTGCCCGCCCCATTGCGCTCGGGTTAAAGTAGTAATTGAGGTACGCCACGAAAATCAATTTGGCAACGTATTGGCGGATTTTATTAACCAGTTTACGGTTTACATTCGAAACTAAAAACAACTTTGTTGGCGGTGAAAAGTGTTAAGGGAGCTTTATACCTGCCGCTCCAAATTGATTCCGGGCCCGCGGCCGCCGGGTAGATCGCGGCGGCAGTAAAATGTCCAAGAGCAAATGTACCGGCATTCTGGATCCAATCAGTTGTCTTGCGCGCGCTTCAATTTTACGGTTTTTGATCCCTTTGATCTGGCGTGGCGGCGAAAGTACTTTGGGGCCGTGTACGGTGGATCCGATTGTTGGCACGTACATCGCACTCGACGCCGATGGCTATTTGCAATTTCGGCTTTTATGAGGGACAGCGGTCGGTCTCGGCGCGATTTTATTAATGAAATCGTGTCAATAATGTCAATATAAAAAATTAAGATGAGTCCATTGGCCGTCTGTTCGAAGTCTTTAATATCACGAATGATTTTATTTATACATGCCAATACTCCTATTCTTTTTGATAGTGTCATGTTCCATTCGCTGCGAAAACTTGCTTGGCTCCGCTATGATTTTAAATTTCATAAAACTATTTTATTACGTTGAAGAAACTGCGTAGGGCCTTCGTAATCCGATATTACACGTATAATGGTAGACTTGAAAATAGCTAGTTAACACTAACCGTCTTCCCTGAAACAAGAAACTAAGAGGATCCCTTCCGTTCCCGCGCACCTATAAATAATAGTACCTACCTATACGCTACCAACTAAAGTTTGTAAAAGTTTGTCACGCTCTATATAGTTTAGAAGGCACCCTCCGCAGTTAAACGAGAGTTGTTGCCGTTAATACATTGCTAGTTCAATGCGGTGTGAGCCTGGTAACCTAATTTTTGGAGTTGCTCCCGCCGTGCAAGCCTCCGACGTTAAGACCACAATTGTATTAAGTGCAATTCATACTTGGTAACTTTGTGCCCTCCATCTTAGATGAAAAGCAATTAATATGTACGTTCCGAGCTTATCTCAAGTGGAATCTGGGTTACCACAGTGTTCCTATATATCTAGAACAGTGAGGAGATTCATTATTTATTCATACTACTTTACACGGTGCGATTTCTTAAATACAACGTTCAAATGGAAGCACAATTTGAAGTTAAATCAAATTTTAAGGATATTTTTTTTGGATAAGTATAGTCTTTGTTACTTAGTGATAATGTAGCATTATAATTGTAAAAGAATTTTTAAACAATTCCAGTAATTTTTGAGTTTATTCAGTTCAAACATACAAAAAATCTTTTTTTTTTTTTAACCTTTACCACTAGGACCACAGACCACAGTAGTATAGTTCCTAGTATTTGTGCCCATGATATACAGTTAATTTTTTTGTCGCGACAGGTACCTGAACTTCTTCCCGCCGAGTTTAGGCAACACCACGCAGGTGACGTTCGAGAAGTCGGCCACGTACTTCGACGGCGACCTGGTGCCGCGGCGCGCGCACGCGCTCCTGCCCAACGCCAAAATCATCGCTATACTCATATCACCCTCAAAAAGGTACGTCGTAAAATTAGTTTCTTTATTTTATTTAAATCAAATTCACGCCTTTTCCCTCTGTAGGTGGAGAACCGAGCGTCATATGACACGGTCCGTACACACCTCACTCCTAACGTCACTTTCTGTTAAAACACGACTTATTTGATCGTGGTGGACGAGTCGGGGCCTTTCTCGAAACCTGTATCCTTCCCCTTTAGCGTTGTATATCTGCTTAGTCAATCTTTCGTCTCCCATTCGTTAAATTTTTTCTTTTTTTGTTTTATTATTTATCCATAATTTTATAGTGTACAAGTTGAGATCTAAAATGGTAATAAACATTTTGTTATTTACATGTTTTGCTCTAAGCTCAACTTCCTTCTTATTATTAAACAAGCGACGCGCCCCGCCCTTTAACACGGTAAAACATACCAACATATAACCTTCCTCTTAATCACTATCTATTGGTGAAAACCGCTTCAATGTCCCTTGTATAGTCTAAAGGATCTAAGCGGTAAGACAAAAGCGGCGACAATGTCTCATACTATGTAAATATAAGGACTTTAAGAACATTGCAAAAATGAAAAACTAAGTGAATATCTACAAAAATGATGTTCAAGACTGTTTACACAAAAGAAAAGAAAACATATAAAAAAAACTGTACTGTATGTTCACGCTTTGAAAAGTAATTAAAACTGTAAATATAAAAGATTCGTGATGAACAGCGCATATTGATTGTACCATATTAATTTATTAATAAAATTAACCAGTACAGTATAGTAGTGTTGGTCGGTACATCTGAAATATTTATCTTCAATAACAAACAATGTTTTGCGTTTTTCCCCAGCGTTGTTCTAGAAAAAAGTCCGCATAAAATTATATTGAGCTATAAAGTTAGCAGATAACCTATTAGAACCTCTGGCATTAAATCGTATTGACGACGTTGAACTGTTGCGCGCTATCGGGACTGTAGCCGCGCGCACTTGTTATTTAAAAGATATTTTTACTCTCACTCCAAATTTAAATTAAATCGCCTCTTTCTCCCGTCTCTTCTGACGTAGTGGTACAAAAAATACGAAATGTAACGATATTTTCCATGTAATTTTCTAAAATCCAATATCTGCTTCTCGACACTCCTTCTAGTTAATACTTCAGGGGTAATGTTACCCTGTTAATATTTTTATCTTTGAAACCGAAATATCCTTCACGTAACCTCCGGCGGCGAGGTATAATTACCTCGCGTTGTAATAGGACAAAAACAGGGAGGAGTGAAAAAGTTTTTTCATTTTACCAACAAAAATTATTAGTACAACAAAGGCATTTAAATTTCATTATGTAGTAAAATAATGGGTAATTTTGCAAAAAGACGTACCTACTTTGTTAATTTAAAGAGACCATTTGTACGGCGCGTTATTTTAGTATGCACAGTGCACGCTACTGGTAGTGTATTAAATATTCACGCCAATCTCTTTACAGTGTCTGTGTTACAGGCTTCGGATGACCAGCGCGTATTTACATTAAAAGTATTCCATATAGTAAAACCTATTTTAATATTCGAATATGCAGTTTGAAAAAACTTATAGTAGCCCATTTAGATAAGTTTCTCTAATACAACAAACAGAACTCAAATAAATATTCCCTCCCCCTAGTCTATCGATCTGTGTGTTCATTACATGTTAACGCTCGAACGCCTATTACAAATTTATACACAACCCAATGTGAGATTAGAATTCTCTAGATTAAAATTTAAATAGATGCTACGCAAGTTATGTATGTACCGCGATTAAAACCAGATTAAAACGTGAAATAATAATGTGACTGACTAGACGTTCACCTTCAAACGTCGTGGATATAATGCCGACGACCTCCCGTAACTTTGCCAAATCTCGATCGAAAAAGCAATAAATTGATTATCCCTTGTTAGCCTCGTATGTGCACACTGGGTGGAGGATTATATTGGTTTCAGTCCCAGCATTAGGCATATAAAGATTATCTACAGACGTTTCTTGATGAGATGAGCGCCCTTTAGTCAAATTACTGAAATGTAATGAACCGACCTTTAAGCGCGGACTATCGCTGTACGTTTTTCATTGCTATTGTTACTTTAAAACCAAAACCAGGTAGAAATTGACGCATGATTGGCGTGTGGAACGAAAGTTTTATTTGTATAGATTGTATATTTATATAATTATCGGCCATGTCGTAATACTTACTAATATTTGCTCTATATTTCTGTATTTTTGTTAATATAAGCCCTTGTCTATAACTTGTCCAATAATAGTATTTCTATTCAATATGAAAAACAACAACTCTGTAGGTACGTAGAATAAGTATTTTTTTTACGGAATCGTACCTATGCTGGGAAACTCTAGTTCTAAACCTATATTTGTAAAAGAGTTAGTTACGGGCAGCTTTTTGCTTAGTATTAGCAAAAAGCAGTTTTGAAATGAATGGGACATCATAACAACACTTGCTAAATTTGTTATGTTTATACGGAGAGTTTTTCAGGTTACAATCTTTGTATACTTATTTAATGGTTTCTCTTTGATATTAAATATAAATAATAAGTGAATGATAATTAAAGCGAGCTGTATTATAGTTATACATTATATTCCCGACAACTCTTACGTGGGTAAATACATACATCGTTGTCTTATTAGAAATAAGCTATCTTGGAAGTAACATGACTTAACGTTTAGCTCTGATTCGTATCGTAGCCATGTCAAATGAGTTTCTAATCGAAAATGTATACCACCCCTGGGATACATGTCTATGTTACTAGGGAGACGCCCCGGTGCGCCAGTGTCTGGGTAACTGCCAATTAGAATTCAACTGTGCTTTTCAATCCCAGGGGGAACTTTCAGCAAAGTTGTTAGTGTATGAATTCGGTTAACATTAAGAGTCAATTTTACAATCGGAAATGTTCGCCGGAATTGTTCGTATTGCGCTAATCATAAAATTTATCAAAAATTTTTAGTGTGTACCAAGCTTATTGTGTATCTCATCATCATCCTGGCGGTAGGTATGTCCCGTGCTTAGACGGTGTCCGCTCGGTTAGACCATGATCCAGGATTTAGTGAGTCTGGCAATTACGTTGAATAGACTGCCGATCTGACTTTCGTAACCCTTATGTAGGGGAGCCAGACAATTTTTGGATCAGTTACATTGACATATCCATAGCTGTCGGAATGCAGGTTTCATCCCGATGTTTGCCCTTATCGCCAAGCTAGCGGTATAATACGTACATACATTTGAAACAGCTCTAACCGTAAATAATATAATAAGCTAGTTTTATTTTAATCAAGCCCATATTGAGAAAGGTATCGTCATTTGTATGTAGTTGTAAACCGAAAAATGCTTTTCCTGAACATTTTACTAAATGTCAGATACGTCAGTTAGTAAAACAACCGACGATATATTATATAGAGTTTGGTGAAAACATTTATGAGACCGTCTATCTGACCTTAGATTATATCATAAGTCTTTAACTTTTACGACACATTGACATTAAAATCATTTAGTACTTTTTACTTCTAAATAATAATTTGTCCTATGTTGGTCTGGGACTAAAAGAATGAGCTAAATTTGTTCCTCACCTAGCATGTTGTAAAAGGCGACGAGCTATCCACTTCTTACTTTTCACAATTTTCCCAGCGCAGTTTTATTTTTTGCTGAATGTGGTTAAAAAGGCCTGCTGTCCCTTTAACTCTGCCTTCCTCTTCGGGGATAAAGGGCGTTAAATTATGTAATTATTATTCGGTTCTCTCTGCCTACCCCGCTAGGGAAGTGGCGTGACGTTTAGTTAGTTTTTACTTTTATATAACTTTCCTAATAATCCACCGTTTTACGCAGGGCCTACTCGTGGTACCAGCACATCAGGTCGCACGGCGACCCCGTCGCCAACAACTACTCGTTCCACGCCGTCATCAGCGCCAACGACTCCGCGCCCAAGCCCCTCCGCGATCTACGGTAAGCATACACCACTATATTGAACATTAATTTATAAGGTTTATTTTTTAATGCAATTTAAGATATTAGTCGCCAGAGCTATTGCTCTGGACGTCTTAACAAAATATTGTACGTTCAGAGACGAGATAGATGGAGGATGGAAGTTAACATATGTTATTCATCTGCTTTCTTTTTAAAGAAAGGAAATAGTTTATTCTGAGAATATAAACGTATGTACATATTTGATGTGTATGTCGTAGAAAATTGTCTACATACTACTGAAATGGTGGCCACTAAGCTTATGCCATGCCTTATATTGGCGATGCCGTGACACTGATATTCTGTGGCACCAGTCAATGTCACGCAGCTTTAGACTATAAAGTAAATGGCTTCCTGATACATCCATTACATAACAGTATACGTATATTGAACTATATAGAGACTGTAGTTCTTATGAAATCGATGTTATTGTATTATCATGCTGAACAAAATGAAGTTAATCCTGGATAATTAACAAATATAGAAACAGACTAATGTTGTTTAGGTGATATGTGTTGAAGAAGCTACAACTTTATATTAAGTTCCATCAAAAAGCTTCCCAAAAAATTACGATGTCGTGTTTCTTAACAAACTGAAGTTATCTTATTAAGAACTAGCTGTGCCAGCGGTGTAGCGTGATGAAAAGTATACTATAACCTGCCCAGGAGTATGAATAATAATTGTACCAAGTTTCGTCCTGGAGTATCTGCCAAGTTTGCCTTTTAATCAGATTTTGCTATTTTTTTTAAATGACAAGCTATTAATCGGGAATTTAACTATTCATGTCTCTTTCTTAGATCAGGAACATTATAAAATTAAACCTAATATAATACGCACTACAGAAACAAATTAAGATTTAATATGTTTTGTGTATCGGGCGTGTAACCAATATATAAAAGAAATAAATTGTAACTATAGTCTAAACTAATTATACTATATCGTGGTGTAATGAATATTGTCGCCGCTCCTTCGTACAATAATTAATATATTGCCATATGCGGTCATGATGTCTGTACTGTCATTGACCTACGCGATTTTTTCAGACTATATTATACCTACTTATACAGTGATCTATACTGTGTTCCTTTCTTTTATTAACATAAGTGCTATTCTAAATCTAATAGGTGTATTAAGCAAAACAATTCAAATTTATTTTGCACATCTCAAAAATAATCATCCTACAGCAATGCGTTTCGGAACCGTGTTCTCTACTTGTCCATCTCTTTCTGTCGCCGAACGATGTCGCGATACTAACAATTTACATACAAACGCGACTCGTGTACAATATTTATCGTGCTCTGATCTAACATCGGCCCGGGACGTTTAGCGCACTCTGTAAATGGAAAGCAAATTTGCGTTCAATTTATCACTAGTCACTATCGATTGCCGTTGTCAACCGGCGTGGTATGAATATTGTAAGTGAATTCGAATGAAATATTGCTTTAAAATAGACAAATTATCGGGTCCGCTCTGAGTTATCAAATATTTGTTATTGGCTTTTGAAATAATACCAATTCTCGCTTCAATAATTACCGTGTAATACTCGAAATTAATTAATACGTTTTTGGGAAAATACTCGGGAACTTTCAATAACAACGCGCTATTCGGTGATAGATAATGACAATGAAATATCTCATTACAAATTGACATATTACATTATTGAAAATAGTTAACAATTCGAATGTGAGGATACCATGCCATATGTGTCTGATTCCGTCTGATAAAACGAATAATTTATGACAACCATTATACTTATTATCTGCAAAATCAATTGTCAGGCCATCCTGAAACAGAACCTACTTAGCTAGACGTTTTATAGTTATAAACTTGCACATTTGAAACGTCCAAAATGATTGTAACTTCAGGTGGGCCAACTACTGTAACCTGGCCACTCCATCTTGGTCGGAGAGGGGTTCTCTGTTGCAATCAAATGCATTTTCTCCATATTAAACAAAACAATGGGCCAACCACAGAAGGCCTAAAGGCCGCACGTTATAGCTGGACTATGCTCCCATGATCTGGGACTTAAAAATAATGGCGACAGTTTTCCTTGCCTGGCATGCCGTAAAGGGCGACTAATTGCGTATTGGATGTTTTTGGTCTGTGATTGTGTACATGATGAACGAAACACTTGTCACGAAATATGTAAAATTTTTGGATCTAAGGAGCTTTATTGTTAGGACTACTTTGATCCTGCATACCTCTTCTGGGATTGCGGGCGTGATGATGTATATTTACCAACTATTGTGAGAGAAGACGTGTTACGTGTAATTGTCCTTGCGCAGCAACCGTTGCCTAAACCCGGGCAAGTACAGCCACTACCTGGAGCGGTGGCTGGCGGAGTTCAGCACGCACCAGCTGCACATCATCGACGGGTCGCTGCTGCGCTCCGACCCGTCTAGCGTCATGAACACGCTGCAGAAGTTTCTTAAGCTGCAGCCCCACGTCGATTACAACAAGCTGCTCAAGTGAGTGCCCATCTTTAATTGCTCATGCTCGCGTGAGCGCGCGCCTTTACTTGATCCCTGATGTTGCGACGAGTTATTGTGAATCAGATTTTACTTCGTAATTTACGAACATTTATTAAATTTTTTATTATTTAATAAATTTTACTTATTAGAGGCGAAAAGCTTATATTAATAGATCCAATTAATGTTTTTTAATATGATATATATGTACACTCAATGAAATCTAGAATAGATCTGTATCGGTAAAAGATTTCTTTTTTTAAATTAAATATATAAATTTTAAAAAATCATGTTGATGTTGTACGGCAGCCGGTATATACAATTATAACTAACATTATCGCCCATTACATCACCCACCTAAATTATCACCATAGTGATAAATTGAATAAGATTTATAGATTGGTTGTGGGACCCTAGTTCACGTCCGTCCAATTTATCACTAAAGCTAGTTTTCTTCGTCAGGTACGATGTGAAAAAGGGTTTCTACTGCCAAGCGGTGAGCAACGAGCGGACCAAGTGCCTAGGCAAATCGAAGGGGCGCGTGTACCCGCCCATGGACGAGGCGTCGGGCAAGTTCCTCAAGCGGTACTACACGCCGCACAACGCGGCGCTGTCCAAGCTGCTGGTGCGCCTGGGCCGGCCCGTGCCGCAGTGGCTCAAGGACGACCTGTCCAGCGGATAGCGGCGCCCGCGCCGCGCCCGGCAGGCCCCGGCGCCCGCGCCGCGCGCCCTGCGAGCGGTCTGCCTCGTCGCCGTCCCCTGACGCGCCAAACGTAAACCGAACATTGCGTTGTTTTCAAAGTGTTTCGATGTGAGAGTATCTTTGTTGAAAATATCTTTGTCTATCGGATTCTTGTAATATAATGTTTTAAAAGTGATATTATAAATGACTTAATGTTCTTGATCTGTTCGTTCGACATGTGGAGATATAATTATTATAGTTTTAATTTTTCTGTCGATTAGAATAGTGGATTATATGTTCCCGACGATGTTGGAGTTTAGCTTTGCTTGCCTGATCAGATCGTGCGGTTATGTTTCGAGTGGAGGTGAATCTGGCAGTTTTATTTCACTGTCGGTTTAGGTGCTATTTGTTAGTAGAATTTCAGCTCGAATCGTTCTCTCGTTTATTTCTGTATTGATTTTTCTTCTATAGAGAAATCTGAAGATGAGCTTTATGTCAATGCCATATATACTTGCATTTGTACAGTTTTTTTAATGGCGCGTTCTCATTCCACACTTATACATGCTTATTTTAGTGTATATTTTTACAATGTACGTACCTGATGGAATTTTGTAATGTTATAGTTAATTTTGTACTTTTCGTATTGAATATTTAGTGCTAATATTATTTTAACATTCTACGTCTACCTGTGCCATAACTCGTATTACTAACGGCACTAACACAGTAACAATTTCCGTTCACCCGTAGAACAAAACGCATTATTTGAACAATTGACAAAGAGCTAGTCTTTAATTTTAATGCAAGTGAATGCAATGTTTTTTTATTTATGTCCCCAACAAAATATTTCGCGACTTTCAGTTCAGTTACCGTGTAGCCGTAAGAGTTTTTAATATACATTATAAATATATGGCGTTATATTTTAAATAAATGATATCAATGACACAATGAATGAATCATAAATGTATTTGGTATATATTTTGATATGGATGAATTTATCGGCGAGGTGGCTCGGATAAGAGAAGCGATTTGTAAATGACAAGATCACTTTGTGACATTTTCTTATCCTTGTATAAACGATTACAAGATTAATTTTTACGTTAGCCTTATAAAATGTATTGTCAAAAAGTTATGAATGAAATGAAAATTGCATTAAAAAGAAAATATTTTTGTGTATTTCCCATGCATAATAATTATATTAGGATAAGGAAATGTAGTAGATGTCGGTACTTAAAATTGGAGTAACAATTTTTTTCTCTTCCGAATAGAACAATACAGAAAGTTGTAATACAAAATTTATATAATAGTGTTAAATGTTTTGTAGAAATTATTCTGTTCACAATAATATTTGTTTCATGTAATAAAAATCGGTTTAGTTACTCTTTACTCCATATGCATTGATGTTTCGTATATAAATAATTGTCAACCGTGTGTTATGTAGAGATGGCCTTATTTACGGAGTTTTAGTGAGATGTGTTACAGAGAACTTGTTATAGTGTTGCAGTTGTGAACGTTGTGTATATATAACATGTGCACATGGCGTAGCATCCACGCTCTCATAGCCTCAGAGATGGATATGTTCCTGCGGAACGGTTGTGTTTAATCGGCAATAAATATGTTAACTCATTCAACTGATGTCCATGTAACCATTTATTTCAATTCAAATCAAATCGTTAATTTTATTATTACATTATGTATAAATATTTTTTATTGATACAGCCAATGACTGCTCTTAAAATGTGTTCTTTATAAGAAATTAATACATCACTTATTTTATTAAATGATTTAAAAAAATATATCTCTTGTCTCATTTAGCGTAATGATAGTAAGTAATGCCCTAAACTAAACTCGTAACGATGGATGACGTAATTGATACAATGCAGACGGTATTCAAGAGGGGCCGGTATTGTGCGGCGGGCGGCTAAGCTGCGGGGCATTTAGAGAAATAGTAGACCGTCGTTATCCGCACGGCAATATTCGACTAACGTGCACCGGGCCGCACTCGAGAAATACAATCTAACCTCTCTGAACATCTTGAAAAATGTATTATTACCCTCGTAGCGTATTGTTCGATACGACGCGCCTCGCGAAATACTTTACATGCAGCAATAATTTTCGATTTGAATGGGTGCATCCGTAAACAAAGTTCGCTGAAAGCCGTAGACAAAATACGAGTGAATAGGTAAGTGAAGTTCGTGCTAGACTCGGCTAACTCGTTTTATTCCTTATTTTACTATTCGCGTTTTAAGACTCTGCCCTCGCTTCTGCGAAGTTGAAAGAATCTTACAAAGACTTACATAGTACCTACTTGTGAATGTATTGCTATTAGAAAATGGATAACATCCACTTTGGCACTGGTTCTTTATTTATAAACGGAGTCGTTCAGTGTAAGCCTTTTAAGATTGCTCATTTATATTAACTTTATTATTACCGAAGTCTGAAGGTTGTACACAAAAGGCATGCATTTCACCCTTGTTTAAAAATACGAGAAGAACGGCGAATAAATTAGGATATTCGATATTATCGGCGGAAAGTATATTCATCGCGTCTAATAAACGAAAACAAATAATGAGTGACACTGAAAGGAAAGCCGGAATTACAAAATGTGGCTTAACCGTTAAACCATTGGGAGGAAACAATCTAATGTGCTTTTTTGTCATTATATTAAGATTTTTACATCCAATTATTCCGTGACTCATTAAATGGGGTTGTTAAGTTACATAAATCTAGAGTAGGTATTATATAAGTCTGAACTTTAACCGGAACACGTGACATCACATAAAAACCGCTACCTGCTAATTAAACTTATCTGCTAATTAATCAAGTCGCCTAGAAAGTTACTTAAATGAAACACTTAATCCCTGTTCATTATTGATATAAGAAAATATAATAAAAGTCTTCGTCTGGTGGACCTTCGCTTAGCAATAAATTTGCATTGAATGAATATAATTGGATCGGGACGACGCGACGATGGAGGGAAGAGCCCAAGGTTCATTATTGCCTGCAGTCGCTGCGACGTCGCTATTTCAGTTAGTTGGTGATCTTGCACTTATATAATCTTGGTTAATACTTAGATTAACATCACTAATGGAAGTAGACTATTAATTTACAGAGGTTTAATTTTACTTTGATATTATTTACGCGTCACATAAATATTTCTGTTTTATGAAATGAAATGAAGTTTTCTTTAATTTCGTAGGCTTCAAAAACACACTTATAAATCGTCGAAATGAGATCAATATTTACCAATTCAAAAATTAGATACTACCGAGAAGAAACCGGCAAGAAACACGATAGTTTTTAAAATGCCGAGTCTTAATAACTATTTACAATTTCTTAGTCAATGTTAATTTAGCAGGGCAGACGAACCACCTATTCTGTAACAATTTTTAATATATACCTAATTTAAACTTAGATATTATGTACAAGTAAATCAACAGAGACTTTGAGGGGTAAAATAAGTATTGAATATTTGTATACTTAACTCAATAAAGGAGTTACCACTCTTATTAAGTCTGTGATTTGGAACAGCAAGTCTGTATCTATTTATAGTATTAAAATAATGAGTATCTGATTTATTAAGGAATATCTGCATGCTCTTGTAAACATACATGATATCTACATTTTAAAATGTATTGTGAAGCTAGTGTCAATATATTGATTTTTCTAAACAGTTCTTGTGAGTGAGGATAAGTGAGTGAATCACACGGTCTGAGGCTGTATAATTATGGTTCTGACGGCTCTCTTCTGCAATATGAAAATAGTCTGAATATTGACCGCAGAACCCCACAGCAGCAGACCATATGACATGTCACTACGAAAATAACTGAAATATACCAATCTGGCCGTTTCAATATCAGTTATGTGTTTTATTTTCCTGACTATATATGCAGCGGAGCTAAGTCTCCCCCTGTCAGGGCTGCAATATAATAATAATAATAAAAAATATAATATGAGCCGATTGTAACTCTGAATCCAAGGTGATTCCGAGAAATTCAGTAAATTGACAACTTCAATTGCTTCATTATCTACTTACTATAATGCTCGGGCTCACCTGCCTTACGATGGGTAATGAAAATTCAAACATTTTGTTTTTTTAGCATTAAGTAACAGAGGAGGAGTTCTAGACTGATTTACAGTCTAGAACTCCTCCTCTGAGAGAGCATTATTCACGTCGTCAAAAATTAAACGATGCTTTCTATAAGTGCGAGTAATGTATGCACAACCATTGAGCACAACCGTTGTACTGCGCCTTGAGGGTGATTTATAAGAACGGAAAAGGAGCCAGTTTTTCTCCGTAAAAAGAAAATTGTCGCTATAACATAATGTAACTTATTCCTTTTCCTTCATTTGTATCACTAATTGCTATCGCCGATAGCGTAACGTCAGCAGTTTTATTTTTACTGTTGTCTTCAAATACAATAGTTATTTCATACGACCACCTATTGAACTATATCACATCCATATCTTATATCTTTGAATGTCGCTGAATGTATAATTTCCGATACTCAGAGAATGCTTTTTCTGTTATTAATCAAACAATCACACGTGGCTTCTTTTTCAGTGCTTCGTCTTCATTTTTATTATTAAGCTAATTGCACTGTGCAAGCGCTTGACACGGCATTACACTGAGCAACGTCTGTAACTCGTTAAAATCGTGATCATCCTAATTAAAAGTACCCACACTACATACCTACACGAGTCAGTAGAGGAACAGAGTAATTATACAATACAATAATCGCGTAGCATTCACTAACAAATTCATTGGTGAACTGAGGTCGAGTGTCGGCCGCGATCAGGGCTGACGTGACCCAACTCGATCAGTTGAGTAATCATTTGAATAATGTTCTGCGACCGACCATAAATCAATCAGTTCCCACTTAACGGTTCGTTCCACCCATTGTGCCTTAACTGGACAAGTCTTCATTAAGCCGCTTGAGACACCCGATGTAGGTACGCAAAATAAGGGACATCCCGTCATAACAAACTGTTATTTCTGAAATACACTTGGAACAAAGGAAGCTCATCCCCGTATATTGCGCTTAGGTTTAGAAAAAACATTGCCTGGATGTTACCAGATATATTTATTTTTGGCAAAGATTACTAAGTCTCAAGTTATGTACCCTAAGTTCAAGTTATGTACTTACTAATGGAGAATATAACGTGGGTGTTTGTCGTGACGCATTGTTTGAATGTGTATTTCCCGTAACGGCTGAACATGTTAAGGGAAAATTAGTTTCGAGAACCCATTACATTAAGTGTTCCTTTTTATTTAGGAAAAAAAGAATTTTCGACTGATTAAAAACATATTAATAGTACCTACCTATCTGAATCCGACAAAGACAACGCTTGTTAGTTTTGATACAAATATATTTGGAAACTGGTTCAGTTCCCTAGCCAGTTTAACCAGTGATGTTTGAATCCGGAGTTTTGGTTGTTATAATGCCATTCGGCTTGTATGTCCCGCATCAATCCCGATTTTATGCAAATCAGAACTGGCAACAGCGGCGCCCGCGTATCTAACCCTACTTTCCACTGTATGATTTTAATCCCCATTTGGGCTTTGATGATACAAAAGCTTTGAATCCGAGAGCTATACGTAATCTATTCCATTAAGAGAATAAAGGTTAGTTTGCAATTCCAATGTTAGTAGCCTCCGATACCCAAGGATTACGATTAGGTAAGTGGAAAGTATAGGGGCACCAACATAAGTATGTTAATTATATGTAAGTATACAATGTGGATATAGTCCGCGCAAGCTCTTTAATGCGATGAAAATTAATGTTTCAGTATAGCCAACCACATTTTTGCCTTGTCGCGTATATCGTACTTATCTTACAACATGGTATAAAAATCTTTTGTAATCGATTATATAAACGATTCTGCGCAAACAGTTTTCAGGTTACGTTTAAACCTATACTAAAAATAAGGTTGTATATGTTCATAAATGTTACCTTTGTAAATACTACATACAGCTCCGTGACTAATTCGGTACCTACACAATTTCTTATCTCTCTCTTATACCGCTGCGCCCAAGTAGACTACAGAGCAGTAGCCTAAGCCGTTCCGGTTATCTCCAAATTTGCCGACATTGATGGATGGTGCCGAAGATGTATTTCATTCATCTGCGATTAAGGACCACCGCCGTATGCTGTTGCGCCGGGCCGCCAATGACGAGGATTTTATTATAAACCACTGGAAGCACTAAACGTTAAAAATAACAAAATTTACCACAGAAACCCGAGGCAGATATATATATATATATATATATATATATATACCTACCAATATTTTGATCCACTCTCACATATAATACAGTGACCATTATGCATCGGTAATTTTTTTATTTTATTTAGATGTCTAAGTATCTGAATTATGTTTTTCAAAACCGGTGTCATTATGGATATTGCTATGTCTACTAAATAAAAACTTCCAAGGAACGCAATTGTTTTAATTTACATTTGTACAAATATGCTATTTCATCTGGCACTTTAAGAGTCGCATCAAATCTTTTATCCAGCAGTTAGATATTTATTGGTAAAAACAAAAAGTAGGTCAAAAGCGTAGCTCTAGCCGGCACCAAACTTATATTTTATACTTTACCAGGATTCAATATTATGGCCAACTTCTACCAAACTAAACTTCCGAACTCAATAGTCATTCAACCAAAGACACGTTCAGGCATGATAAAATAAAATTCAATTTTACCACCTAATAAATCTGTAGGAGCATGAACAAGTGCAGTTATTAAACGGGGAATATAAAGCGAAATTAAAGTGAACGGTGGTTTTACATAAAATGATATTAGCTCTTTTTACCTGTCGCAATAAAACTTCCCGGTAAGATGCAGGGGTGCATTTGCATCAACCAATTACAGGGGCGCGATATATGCGACATTACGGACGTATCTATTTCCACTCGACGTGCGGAGAAGATATTTTGCCATTTTATGATGTGACGGCGGCTCTGGCTTTATTATACGCGGCCGATACCGAGTGCGGCGCACGTAGATTCAAAATAAAATTGCATCTTATTGTGTGGAAATAAGGTTGCCGGCCGGACGTGACCCCGCGCGCTCCCTGATTTGTTAGTGCTGGTGATAACGCGATTCTGATGAGCTCCGGGACACTACCGCCTGAGATTTATATCGGTTTTACGACTGAAAAGGGAAATACTTATTGAAAAACAAAATATCCTACGTATTGAAAATAATATGCTGATATAATTAAAATTTCCTTCATGTTCGAATATGATAAATTACCTTGTTAAGGTTACCTTTGTATATGTAGTTACATACCTATTGAGACCCATTTCAGGGAATATTTTCTGTATATAAAACCCCGTTTACTTCCATAAATAAAACTTATTGGTACCTATACTTCAGGCCTGACCAAGTTATAGTAATAAGGCCTTTTACTCATATCGTAAAAGCTACGTTACATATAGATTGTTAAACATCCCTATTATATATATCAGCTAGTTTTCAGATCTAAAATAAACAGCATGTTTTAACCTTAGCGCTCAATTATGTAGGTAGCCTAAGAAACACACTTGAGCAACTATTACTGGCAGTTGTAATCTAGACGGAGCGCATCAGAGTAAGTAACAATGAAGTGGCAAAGTGAGCAAAGCCATGGCGCGAGGCTAATACGCCCTTACTCCTTTGTTTAGAAACTTGCGGACTATAAATAAGGCGATACGAATGGGGTTACTCCTCTGAATCGCATTCACTTCGAGGAGGTGACATCTTTTGTGAGTATTCAAAACGACGTGAAGATGCCACTGATTTATGTATACCCATTACTCTTACTTACACTGACATAAACACATGCCGTTCATTCCGAAGACACAGTTCGCACCAAATAAAGGGAAAACGCGAAGTATTTTCATTACATTTTTTACACGAGTGTGACAGGTCACGTATGGCTGGGGTTGTGTTCGTTAGTGACGTAAGTACGCGTCAACTTTAAGGAAAGTATTGTGTTTTATTAATAAATAATTGGATTGTTCAGTCAGATGCGGCGTTTACCTATATAAGCGTGTAGGTACATGTACCTAACTCGAAAATAGGAATACCGTAATAAACTTTCATTTTGTTTATGGGTAATCGTTACTTAAAAAAATGCAATGAAATGTAAATAAAGACTGTTAAATTCTATTGTATTGTATTGTATTGTATTCACTTTAGTAAATTATTTCATAATTTACTAAAGTGAATATGAAAAAGTAATGAACCGAAATGCTACCTGCCACGCTAACCACAATTTACAAAAGGTAAAATATATAATAATCTAGTCATACAATGTTAATAGAACCAACTCCGTCCAACACGTACCTACTGTACGATCACTTTACTCGTATAAGCTTCCTTTAACTACCAACGACTACCACTTAACAACCATTAGACGTCATTTACATTAACACAACTTCTAAAGTAGACGTTGTTCCTTCGCGAAGTGAGTAGATAGGTACGTCTACGTAGCTACTTATTATTAACGCGTCTACCGGTCCATGCATTATGACAGTACAAGTAGCAGTAATTACGCGGAGGTAGCCCGCAGCACAAGCCACAGCAGAAGGATGTCCAACAAACAATATCTAAGTTGTGTCGCTTTGTCGTAATATTTGCCGAGTCCCCGAAGCCCGCAGAGTTGAGCGACTTCGCGGGCTTATTACTGTTTGTGTTGCCAAGACTTGTCTCTGCTCTGACGGATAACTGCTAAACTATTTCGCTGTTCAAAAATATGCTATATTCACATTTGTCTTTGTTTGTTTTGTTGGTAGTTTCATCAGACTGTACTCTAGCTCAACGAATAAAAGTTTTAGGAACACAATGTTGAGAAAACCTAAAGTAATCTAGTTTTTAGAATTTGCAAAATTAAACTCAATAATCGCAATAAACTCTACTGAGTTTATAACTTTTCACAATACTTTCCTTTGCTTAAAGCTGTAATTAATTATAAAAGATCATTAGATTGAATTGAGCAGAACCACAAACATGAAAAGTGATTCGTTGTAATTATCGCCCTATCCTACTATTATTGTACTGTAAGAGCCAGATTAAAGCCTTATAGTAATAAAAAAAATAAAAAAAATTCACATAAATAACAAACTGTAAATAAAAATCTATCGAAAAGTTGTTTTGTTGGACAGTTTACCCTATTGCCTCCCAGTGCCAGCACAAAATCTGGTCAGGCCGATAGCCAAAATCCCTTTCACATTGAAAAATAGTTCCACATTGCATCGGCCGGCGCACTCGAGGCAACCACTCGGCAAACCGCGCGATCGGCGCACTTACCCGATACCCTCATTACCGGACAAGCACCCATCCATACTCGTGTTGGTTCGATTACTGCGCCAAAGTGCAATTAATGCACTACGCAATTAAACAAAGGCACATTAAGGCGTGACGAATAACATTGAACTTTATTATCTAATAAATTATATAAATGTTTAAGAACAGGTGCTAATAAACTAAACGAGAAATATTAAGTGAAATTAAAAGATGGACATAAGTGAGATATCGTAGAGCATAATAACCTACACTCTAAGTTAGTTTAGCAAGTTACATTAGAGGGATACGAAATTTTATGAATAGTTACTAGTCGTTTGCGTGTAGTCAAAAAAGAGAAATTGCTAAGTAAAATACCTACGCAAGAACTTTGTAGACTAAAAAAATTGTATAAACTTTTTTATATATCCGAATCCATACTTGTATTGGATTTCAATCACTGCACCGTAGTACATCAAATGTATACTTTGCTGTGTTAAAATAGAGGAATACATTTTATTGCGCCTTCCTGTCACTTTTGAAGTGTTTGCTCCTTAGTAAAAACGGTCATTTGATACTTAAACCATCTTTAAAAACCAGAAGCGTGGCGTGAGATTTAGCTACCCGGGGCATCCGAAGCTTAAATCAAATTGGTCCCGCAATGGCGGGAGGAGCACTCTGAAGGAGTTTTTGCTCTCTTGATGATACATGTCCATCACATATCACCGTCCATATATGTCAATCTAAAATAAAATCTCCAAAAAAATTCCCGAGAAATTCCTTTTAACAATTTTTTGAGCAAATATTTTTACTTCTTCCGCAACCAAATCCTCGACTTTAATCTATTTTTTCAGCTGCAATGTTGCTGCTTTATTTCGTCCAATCTCCTGTTTATGCAATTTTATAGAAAGTTCCTAACTTCGCAAGTAGATACAGCTTATCTAATATTGGTTACAACTGATATGCGAGTGATCGATGTAGCAAGACAATTATATAAAGGTTCGCTGAATAAATATAACATTTATGCTGATATATACTAATAATTCATTATTAATTAAATTCTTACAATCATACAAAAGCGGCCAAAATATTTGCATTCCAAATTTGCATTCGCCATATTAATAATGCTGGCAACAAGTTTATTTATTCCATGAATGTCCATTGCAAGCAAAAGCCTGTATTTAAATGATAAGTCATCGCCACAATTTCGCGTCTGGCTTAATCACCGCACTTTTCACATTTAAAGTAGCAGGCACTACAGGTAATGAAATGGCGATTCAGGGGAAATTATAAGTGTGCACTCAATAAATTACGAAACATTAATGAAATAATTTAATGTTGGAAGCTTTAGACTTCAGTGATTTAAACGTACTGGGTATCCGATAAATGGCAGCTATACCTACGCCCAAGGTTAGGTGACCAAATTTTCTGAAATGGTGCTTAAGATTTCACAATTTTCCATCTGAACCAGCCTGGTTTTATTTTTAGCTAAATGTGGTTAAGGGGGCTTGCTGCCCCTTTGACTCTGCCCACCCCTCAGGGATTAGAATGGGTGTGATGTGTCTGTATGTAGGTTAGAATGGGTGTGATGTGTCTGTATGTAGGTATGCTAAAGAACAATGAGAGTTGACAACTGTACAAGATATTGAAACAGGCAGTGCATAAATAATGTTTTCAATATTTTATTTCAATAATATCTTCACACACATACCTATTTAAATATTATTATGATATATCAAATAATCGGCAAATATTTTTTTGTATATATTAATATGACCATACATGGTGGAGTTTACCATAACATTGGCTTGGTTGAAAAACCAAGAGAACGTAATTTTTTTTATAAATCAGAGATCATCTCTGCCCTATATATTACAGCTGTTATCTAAGTACCTTAGTACATGTCAATACCATACCATACGTAAATATTGCAACTAAAGCATGCACAGCATTTAAACCACACCACACTAACCTCAAAATAAAATCCCCGCATGCAAACGCGTGCGATCTAAAACTGCTGTCCACTTCATAGACGCAATTTATCACTGAAGTTATCAAGAGCGATCTCGGTCACGAATTAATCCGCTCAGGTACAGTCAGCCGTCAGTTTTTGCGGGCTCCGACCGGTATAAAGTTGAGCGCGGACGCTCGCTTCCGCCCAATAACACTGCAACAAGCAACTTCACTCGCGCTTCATCATAACTTTTTCCGGAGCTGTATATTTGTAAAATTACTATCTAATTGGTTTTGATGTTTCGTTTCTATTTTAAACGGACTGCGAAATGAAAGGTTTACACGGATATTATTCTGTTTCTTTGTGTTTATCAAGTTTTTCCATGGAGAGATGAAACTGTTTCCGCGTAGCGATTGGAATTCCCTTGTCGTAGTTATGCACTCGTTTTCTGCTCTTATTAAAATGATCTACTAATTAATTGCCCTTGGACTGCAATTATGATAACAACATAATTCTGTTTAACTTCATTCAAAATTTATTTGTGTTTTTAAATAAAAAATGAGTAAGTATGATGTGCATAATCAGGTAGATACCTAAAACAAAACAGCCATTTTTATTCATACAAAAAGTAAACGTTTACCCTCCTGTAATCCTTTGAATAACATGCAACTAAGATATCTTCTTAAGAGTCATCATCTTCCTAGCGTTATGTCCCGTGCTTAGACGGGGTCCGCTTAGACCATGATCCAGGATTTAGCGAGTCTGGTAATTACATTGAAGCGACTGCCGATCTGACCTTCGTAACCCTTACATAGGGGAACCAGACAATTTTTGGATCATGGTTACAAATTCAAAGTTGTTTGAATTTGCAGGTTTCATCACGATGTTTTCCCTCACCGTCGAGCTAGTGGTATAAATATGTACATAGATTTTTTAAAATCTAGAGGTACATGCCCGGGTTTGAACCCGCACTCCTCGGTTAAGAGGCGCGTGTCCTTACCATTGAGCTACCACCGCTCATATCTTCTTAAGAGTAAAACGACAAAATCCAAGTTTGTATAGGCTAAGGCGAAACAATCTTATTTTCTCTTTTCCCCTTTTATGAGACCTAGCTACGGTCTCGGTCATACAATAAATTGATTTTGTGGAATAATTTTGCGAGTCAAACATTGTTTAAGAAAAAGGCCCAATTTTTCGCGTCCCTTCGGAAGGGCGAGACTCTTATAAACATCGGGGCTCGGCAAACTGCTGTTGGTGCCGTAATCTCCCAAAAACGTAAAGGCGTATGAAAACTTTAGTGTCCAATAAATTTTGCCAATACAGGCGCGGACGGTGGATACTTTAGCAAATGGCGTGTTAGCGCGAGGCTGCGGCGCAGATCGTGCCGGCCCTTTGTTAGGTGACCGCGGGCGCCAGTTCCACGGAACAAATTGACTGTTCCTCATCGTGCATTGTGTAGGTAACTCACTTCGTCCCTTGTCATATTTCTATAATATACTACCCACATGTCGTCGTGTTCCTTAAGGTAAAGACACAGTTCTGTATTTCATGAAAAAAATCATTAGATATTTAAATAATTGTTAATTAAGTAGGTACTCACTAACCATAATGAATGTTAAAATCTATTTAGATTGTGTATACTTTTTTATACGTTTAAATAAAAAAAAAAACAGATTGATACAGTTACTTTTTCAGCCTTCAATTTATAACGTTGAAGCATCCTTCTTCTTACTTAAAATAAATAATTTTTAATTTTACAAAATAAATTATCCGGTTTTCTTTATTTACGATTTACCCAATTAACTTCTTTTAGGAACCCAAAATATAAAAATGTTCCAATATTTATTAGTGATCGTTTGTGTTATGTAAGCACAATAAGTTAATAGATGGTTAGTTTGAGCAACCCTATTCTATACTATAACCACATGCTCTGGTAAGGTCAAATAGTGAATCAGTGTGTGTTGGGCCCGCCCAGGCGCCGTCCGCCCGCGTAAGCCGTATTTATCCCTAATGACACCTTTCTGTAACGATTAGATTTACGTAATTGCGTTCCCCGTATACTCGCACCCTCTATATTACCTATTTATCTTCAGGTGTTGTGCCTAAATAGGCTTAGTGCTGTTTAGAACGTCTATTAAATTGTACTCTGAAATAAACGGAGATTCAAATCGTTAAATGGGCCTTTCCCCTCAAAATCAGGCCAAATTGGCAACATGTCGTTGAGTCTCGTGATTTTAATGAAATAATTAATTAGAATTTTACTGAAATGGATTTATAAGTTAGAATAAATTAGACTTTAGACTTTGAAAATGTGTGTACTTAAGTGACTTATAGTTATAAATATTAATAACGAATATATGTACATATCTGGAAGAAATTACCTATATCTGTAATAATTCATATATTTCACGATCATTTATTTGAATTTGGAACACCTACGACTAATTTTTCAATCGTCACATGAAAATGACCGATAACGTTTACTAATTTTTCATTGATAATCACTCATTTGTCATTCGATAATTTACTAGGTGAGGGCCGATTTTTCAACAGTCAGATAAAAGATAACAATCGAATCAAACACAATCCGGATGATTGTAAAATGTCATTATGTACCTACCTGTTTCCAAAAGATACCGCATGCGTAAATTGGTGACTGTAAACTTAATGAGTCGGTTAATGCACGGACCATTGAAAAATCGGCCCTTAAATTTGCACTTATTTTTAAATAGCTGACTGTTGAAAAAGAAGACTTTAATGATATGTAAATGACAGCTTACAATGCTGTCAGGGTTTTGGGCATAGATTTAGAATTTTTTGACTTAAATCTATGGTTTTGGGTATGTGATTGTGTAAGCGACGAGCTTACCACTTGTCACTACTTTTTTAAAATTTTTCATCATACCCAACCCAGTTTTATTTTTGGCTGAATGTGGTTAAAGGTGCCAGCTGCCCCTTTTACTCTGCGTACCCTTTCGGGGATAATGGGCGTGATGCTATGTTATGTTACAATGCTGTAATTGTTTTTTTAATTAAAATGCAAGAAATTACTATTGTTTTAGTAGCTCTATACCACTGAGATAGTAATTGGTATATTCCTCTACGAACACGGACTCGGCGATGACACACGCTACCTCAAAGCTGAAAGCCAAAGCTTGAGCCCTAGGGTTCGCACCGCCGAATCATACAAAGCGACTATTAACGATCACGAACATTCTGAAATGCAGCCTTGATTCTGTGTGGCCGGTGCAGCCAATTGGGCGCAGTGGGGAGCTCGTCAGTGGCGTCATTAAGCCAAATATTTCCCTCCGTTCCGAGTGCGACTGTCCGTCTGTCCTGCCGGCCGACAGCGGGCTATTAATTACGCCGTGCAATCTAATTAACCCGGCCGATCAATCGATGCAAGTGGACTGCGATTTGCATTCAGTCTTCATTTTTAGAGTGTACCTATTCTTTGAAAGTACAATTTAGTGAATGGTACCTACACTGATTGAATGTAATTCTTATTTGTAAAAACATTTCTACAACATTTGGTGTAGTTCCAAATAATATTGAACTAGACGTTTTTCTTGCTTATTCGTTTGTGTTAATGCAATTTTTTATATTTTCAGAAATAGAAACATAATTTTATCATCATCAATGACAGAGAGTAGAGTCATTAAACGTAAAAACGTATGATACAAATTAATAAACTCACTTTTGTATTATTTAGAAGTAATACTCTCTTTAAGCTAAAAGCGTTTCCTTTAAGCACTTTTTGAACAAAACAATGTAGGTAATAACTTGTACCTAATTAAGTACAAGTACCGAAAAGTCGATATACAAGGGTATTTATTGAAGTATGATATATTTAGTTACATTAGTTTTTGTACATAAGTTATACAGTATTTTGTACGCTAATCTCGCTTGCCAATGTTGGTCTGGGACTTAAAAAAGAATGTGCCAACTGTTTCTTGCCTACCATGTCGTAGAAGGCGACTAATGGTATATCAGGTTTTGGGTATGTGATTGTGTAGGCGACAAGCTAGACACTTGTTACTACTTTTTTACAATTTTCTATCTAACGCAGCCCAGTTTCGTGATTGGCTGAATATGGTTAAAGGGGCCTGCTGCCCCTTTTACTCTGCCTACCCCTTCAGGGATTGTGGGCGTGATGTTATGTATGTATGTATGTATGTATCTCACTTGCAATCGAAAACTTCCTCGCTGGATATTGTAATAAAACATAACAGCGCCGAAGAGATTAACATGTATGTGCCACATGTGTTCGTGTTAAAAATGCACGACTGTCTTCACGTCTTCGGGTCTTGGGCAAGTAAGTGGCAAAATCATGTCTTAATTTTATATATTTGTAAAAAAGCAATTAAAATATATATACAATTACGATACGATATGAACGCATCGGTGTAATTTACTATTCTCGATCGAGAAACTTCATATTTATTCAGAAAGCGGCGAGTATTACGGGACTAATCTAAGATTTTTTATTAAAATAACGCTTAATAGTACACGCTCTGCGGGACTCCAATTAGAAGCTATTATAAAAGCGCATGTTTTCCATATTTCTCTATGTGTTTTATTGACACACATCGTACACAGGCCTCCCGTGCTTAACTCTGGTTATTAATTATGTACAGAATATATTATGTATGTAATGTATAGAATTAGAATAAATAATTAATTGTCAAATATGGATATAAATCTTCATGTTATGTACATTCAATAAACACATTATTTACACAAAAAAGTAACAATTTCGCTAATTCGTTTTTAATTGTGTTTGTTATTGTCAGAAGGTTCTTGTGTAAGAAAAAAAATAAAAAAGATGCGCGGAATAAAAAAAAATGGGTATTGAAAATCCGAGAACGGGGCGTTACGAAGTGCGCCGGGTCAGCTAGTATAATATTCCGAACCGGTGGTAGAATCATATCTCTTTCAACTGTTTTTGACGATTTATAAGTGTTTCTTTGAAACCTATATAAATAAAGAATATTTTGACTTTGACTTTGACTTTGACTTAATATTTGTTTGCTTCTCGTAATATCGTCAAATGTAGTCCCGATAAGCATGACGCATTTGTTTTTTGATTAGTCTCAGATTATTTGCTGCTTTCTATGGTTTACATATAGGTACTATGCATATATTATACTCGCAAGATATTACGTAAACAAAGGATATTTTTTGTTTTTCCTTGTGTGTTTAATCCTTACAGGCCTTCCTTCATGCTCGCTTCGATCATTTTAATAAGCCGCATGCGGTAAACAAACACGTCATTATTAGTTGGCAACACTTTAAAATAAGCTAAGTATCGCCAACACACAAAGCATTAACATACACGTGCTAACTATGTTTTTTTATAAGGTATTGTTTTCATAATAGCGTCTGATTGATGTGTATTCCTAAAAAATGCCTAAAAATATTGTATTATTCTTTAGAATGCTTAGATATATTATACATATAATGTGTGACGGCACGGAGACGGTATATGCGTTTAGAGTGAGAGATGTTCGTTTGTTTTGGTAAGAACACCTATATATATGTTACGGGTGTATAGTATAACAAGATATCACGTAAACAAAGATCATGCTTTGTTTGTCCTTGTGTATCATATGTGTTTAATCAATAGAGTCCCCTCTCTAGCTGCTATCTTAATAAGCCGCATGCCAACAGTCACGCCAATACTAGTGGTCGTCACGCCTGTATGCGAACCGTCACGTCAGTAGGTACTAGTTACTAGTGGTCGTCACGCGTGGGGGTCACGTCCGCAGCGCGCGCGCGCAACCCGCAATATCAACTTGCCGACGAATATTGCTGCAATTGTAATGGACTGTTCGCACTCAGACCAGAGCAGCTTATGAGATAGTCATCAGAGGTGGGAGTGCCTGTGCCTCCCAACATGTTGAGTAATGCTGAAACTTTAATTGTGATAACAAGGTTGATCATATTAAAGAAGTTTACATAAACATGCAGCCTATTTTTATTTATATAACAAATGTTTTATAATAAATAGTTCATTCCCAAAAGTGCTCTTAATAAACAATTATTATAAAAATAAGTACACCTATAAGCGGTAGATATATTTGCTAGTATTAAATAAATAATAAAAAATACTTACTTAATAAAAAAAGTTTCAAATATGTCATATTCGCCCTGTTTTTAAATTCGTACCTATATTTTTCATGGAAATTATGCATGCAATGTACCTAAGCCCGAAGGTTGAGTAAGAGGCATTAAATTAAATTACCAGACCACCTCAACAAAATGAACAAAAAAATAAATGTAATCATATATAAATTATGTAAACAAGGTTCGCTATATTGGCCTTTATAACAAGCACTCGTTAAACTATCCAGTTAATCAGACAACCGTTTGTACTAATAAGCATTCAGCTTTTTGACTCCCACATGCTCGTAAAAAAGCTATTCTTTTTCCTCCCAACCGGCACAGAGCGCTTGTAAAGCTACAAGTCTCAATGCCGATTTGTAATTCAATTATGAGTAGTGGAGGGCACAATTCGTGCGACAATCGACCGGCGACGGACGACGGGCGACCGGCCACCGCTTGCAATAAAATTCATGAGCCCCTGTTACATTCATGAGGGAATTGGGAAAAAAATACTGTGTAAATACCCGACCAATATACGCGATGTAGATTTTATAGCGGCAACGATTTTAGCCTCAATTTTTTAAAATGTTAAATCCTTTTACAATATTGCGTTTAAAGTGGAACCAATGGACTGTAATAACGGGAGTGGGTTACTGGCTGACGTGGCGGAGTTTCAAAAGTATGGAGAAGTAGTTTGTTTGTAACCGACCATGGAATTGAGTGGCCAATTAGACCTGAACTTTTCGAATACTACTGAACTATTTAATTGGATATATCAATTAAATTAAATGTTTCCGCGTTTTATTGCTGGTTGGTTAATGTGGAAGTTAAATTGTTACTAAATAATAAAGGTTAATAAGTAAACAATTTCTCGGGATATGTGGAGATTTTCGTCACAGTACGGAAATTACTTTGATTATTGCGTGGAATGTTTTAACAAATAATTCTGAGAAAACCAATTACTGTGACAAGACAAAACGACACTTGTATTTTATTAAAACACCTGGTACCATCTGTATGTAGGTTCTTATCTTATTCAATTAACAAGAGTTTGAGCATTATGTTATAAAATTTATCTTGGCTAAACACCAGAGACGAATACTTGTCTCACCGAGAACTCACTGCTTGTACCGTTACAGCAATACCTACCTACCGGTAGTAGATACCGGCCTGTGCTGTTCTATTGAAATATGTACTACCTATCTCACGTTATATAATAATTCCTCACTAAATACTACGGCGGAATCGCCCAGGCACCCGCGTCCGTGCCCTAGTGCTATGTGCTACGAGGGATTACGTCCCCTTTGAGAACGACTACGACTACCGGTAGTGCTACGGTCCCATGCATCGTAGCATGTACTAAATAATAGTTACTGCGTCTTTTCAGTCACTTTCAAAATAACATCTCCCTTGATAAATTTAAACGAAAAAAACACGTGTGAGATAAATAAAATTTTGAATAGAGATATTTTATGATATAATAGATGTTGCTTGTCAATTAACAGCAACTTTATATAAAGTTAAAACCGTTATTTACACATTATTCCTAATATCTATCTGTTACACTTATATTAAATTAGCGAATGTCACAATGTATGATATAAAATTCAAATTGCTAAACGTATGCACAGTATTCTACAATGTTAATAGCGATTAAAACTCCTATTTAAGTACTAACATTCACCTTCGAAATAAGGCTACACCAGATCATGAAAAATCAAACAAGTTTGTATGTAAATGAGTCACATAAATTGCTTAATAAAATGGTAAAAAATATACCTATATACGGTCGAATTTAAAACCTCCTCCTTTTTTGAAGGCGGTTAAAAAGCAAGCCTAGTTAAAACAATCTATGAAGAGAGCACTACTCTACCCGTGGAGTGACCATCCTCGTACGTGCTACGGGACGATTCGCGCCTGTGGGACAATGGGTTCCTGCCGCGAGATGCGACCGTGCGCTCGTTTTTGCGAGCCACTACAACGCTTACCTCTCAATCCAGGTTCGATTGACCCAAATCCTATTTCATTTGATATACTGGTAACTCCACAATGGAAAGTAAGAGGTGTGTCAAAAAGAAATAAAAAAATATTTTACTTGATTCGTTCTTAATTCGTTTAAGTTTAATGCGTTCAAGTCAAAATAACAGCTTCTAACAATATTACATTTTCGTGCAACTTCAAACGTACTAGTGTTGGTAAATGTCATACGTTATTATAATTCCGTCCATAATTTATCTTTTTTTGTCGGGAACAATTTTAACTTAAAAAATCTGACAAGAACTTAATTTTTGATGTGAGTTTAAGTTTTTACATTGCTGTTCCATTGAATTACATACTTAAATGTCTCATTATAATTTATCAACCTCAGAGACGTCTAAAGAAATATCGGAGCGACAATTTGTTAAATGTCTAACACTTTTAATTGTGTACTTACGTTTGTTACTACTATGATTTACGCGACTTGTAATATTTTGTTATAAGGTCTTAGCGACGCCGACTTGTTTCTCGGGAAAGTTTTATGAAAATGCGCTGTTTTTATTATTCTCGGTCTAGGCCGCTTGCTCGTGGTTACCAAATTTATTGCTTGTAACGTATTTTAATTACAACTTCAAAGCATTCACAATTTCAGAGAGTAATCGCTGTTAAGAGTTTTAGAACAAAATAATAAGCTTACTTAAAACGTTGCTATAAGAAGAGGTCCTTCTTTTTTAATTTAACACAAAGATTCGTACATTCGGGCTGTAATTCTGTAAGCGACGAGCTAGCTACTAGGTGTAATTTTTGGCTAAAAGCTGTTAAATGAGCTTCTTTTACTCTACCTGCCTACATGTACATACCTACCCCTTTGAAACTTGAGGACATGATAATTTTTAAAAGAAGTTGATGACAGAATTAAACTCAATGCCTAATCATCGAAACAGGATATTTGCTCATCGAAACATCAAGTTATCTACAGCAATAACAGCCGCAAGTACATGCGCGGCTCCAGATATGTATCCGTTATGAGATACGGGAGCTGTAAACTTGTATAAGGTAAATACAAATTAAGGGGATAACTTCGCAACTACTTACGCATACAAACTCTGTTGATCCGTAATCTACGTTCGAGCACCGAGTCGCTGCGACCAAGGGAAATATTATAGTATGTTTGTCTTGTGTCAGATATTACATCACTCAGTACTATGACGGTAGGCCATAGACTCGACAGTAATTATATGCGATAATGAAACAAATATATATTTATATTATGCACAAGGAACAAAGACAGCATAGAAATAATTATTGTTATATGTTTATGTAACCTGTAATACGAAAATATAACTGGATATATTTTTTCATACCACGAAGGTGGCAAACAAGCGTACGGCCCGCCTGATAGAAGCAGTTACCGTAGCGTATAGACACGGCTGTGTTATCTTAACATTGCATGCCAAGAAAATACAACCGAGCTGCTGCCTACCATATCCATTCTCCCAATGAGCTCTGACAACCTTCCTTACTCGCAGAAACACAACATCAAGTTCCTTCACTGCGGTCTTCTGCAAGCCGGAGGTACTTCCCCAGACGGGCTGCTCAATTTGAGCGAGATAAACTCACTGTGCCCTACCTTTCTTAAAATATAAAGTATTATTGTTTTTTAATTAATAAAATATTAATGTAAACCATAAATGATCCAAAAGATATCTGGTTCCCCTATCTTAGTGTTACGAAGGTCAGATCGGCAGTCGCTTCAATGTAATTACCAGTCTCGCTAAATCCTGGATCATGGTCTAAGCGGACCCCGTCTAAGCACGGGACGCAACGGTAAGAAGATGATGATGAAAATATCTATGTTTACATACACACCAGACGTATAATTAAAACTATCAGATAAAAAATCTGCTGGAATGTTCGCCCTGACTGGGCTCAATCATGTGAATAAATAACTACCTAAGTATTAAATTATTATAAAATAACATAACATAACATCACGCCCACATTTGAACTCGAGGCATGGATGTTTATAACCGTATTTACGTATGCCTATCCGTTCACCTAGTAGCCATAGGACAAATTTATAGCTTAGTTTGGAACTAGGGAATTGGTGTGTCAGTCCGGAGAATTTATACATTTATTATTATTTAACTTACGTTTTTTGTTCGAATTATATTAAGTGCGACAGTGTTAGATACGTATGTACATATTATAATTATTATGTCTCTCGTGGCATATTTATGGGCTAAGCCTTTAAAGCTTGCGTGAGCACAAGGATGCCAAATGTAAAAGCCTTATAGACGGTTTTGTCAAAAGTGTAGATAACATGCACCGGCCAGACAAGTGTAGACCATACGCTTAAGATAAACATTATTAGTATTGGCGGTTGAATCACTTATTTGTATAATGACTATTTATATGTGCCTTTGTAAGGCCTACGTGATATAAAGATATTTCTATTTCTATTTCTACTATGATTTGTGTACTGTAACAGTAAACACATCGTAACATTATGTTTAAATATAGACTGAAATAACACAACCGAGTGATTTCTAAGAATAATGTAACATAGTTTATTGAAATAAAGTAAGTTGTGACCGCCTTATGCGGGCACGGGCACAGCGAAACGGCAACTGCATAATAATATGCACCGACCCGGCGCAGGAAAACAATTTTCATAAAAACGAAGACGAGCGTTCTCTCGTAAGAAATTCTACTTCATCGACTGTAGTTAAAAATGAGGTTTACCCTGTTTTCTTGCGCGTGATTTGAATATTTTAATGGGCTGTTTAAAATGGAATCAGGTATTATAGAACTTACTTGTTATTTCTAAGATTGGTCTTATTTATGCACGGTGGGCGTGGGAGGGTTAAAAAATGAATTTCTGTTGAAATAAAAGTGAAGAGTTTGTTTGTTTGCTTGAACGCGCTAATCTCGGGAGCTACTGGCCCGATTTGAAAAAATATTTCACTGTTAAATAGCCCATTTATCGAGGAAGGCTATATTACAATATTATATATTACAACTAAATTATCCATTAACGCAGGTGAAACCGTGAGCACAGCTAGTCTATTAATATAAGTGTACGCCGTACGGTAGTGATATATGCACACCTTCATACAGTAGGTATGTTTACTATTTGATAACTGTAATTCCTTTGTACCGTCTTTATAAAAACCCACACACATTCGGATAACCGTAGATATAATATAAACTGAATATGGCATGCCCTGTTTGAGGGTTATGTAGGCAGTCTAGATCCAAGTCTGCGCGGACCATTATCTGACACAATCGGAGCGTGCTCCGTACAAATACGTACACCGGCTAGATATATAAAATAAAGATCACAATATTGACTACCAGGTCATAACTACCCACCCCTCCGAACATAGCAAAACTATAAAGCAATTATGCAGAATCTCGGTGCTTACCTAAATAGCAGAAGTAGGAAGTACAGTTACAAATAGAAACCCGGTTTACAAACACAAGAAAGTTGGACAGGTTAAAACTTGTCGAAACTGGAAATGGACATAATTCGCAGCTCCAAGGTCATCATCTTCCTAGCGTTATAACTAACTAACTAACTTACCTAACTAAATACTTTAGACCATGATCCGACGATTTGGATGTAGCGAGTCTGATAATTACATTGAAGCGACTGCCGACCTGACCTTCGTAACCCTAAGATAGGGGAACCAGACAATTTTTGGATCATGGTTACAAATCCAAAGTTATTTGAATTTGCAGGTTTCATCACGATGTTTTCCCTCACCGTCGAGCTAGTGGTATAAATACGTACATAGATTTGAAAAATTCAGAGGTACGTGCCCGGGTTTGAACCCGCACTCCGGTTAAGAGGGTCCTTACCATTGAGCTACCACCGCTCCCATCGCGGCACCAAGGTAACAAATAAAAACAAACTTACGGCTGGCACTCATCGTCGCGTTTCTTTTAACGAGCACCCAGTAGCAGTCATTTGCTGCTAAGAAGAGGTTACTTAAGAAGTTTTCCGGAAGTATTAAAAGTTGGTACTTGCATAGATTTCGATGAGATCTTTCCGAATTTCAACTTTGTCATCTTATATTATGACACCGCTTGCTAATAATAGGGGTTGACAATATCTGTTTACCGACTCATTTTCCAGTAAAAATAACAAATTTATTGGATAAAATTGGAGAAATATCTTATATTTTCTAAAAGTAAACTTTTTTCGTAAGATGACTCTTAAAGTGTATGAATGGCGAAAAGTTACATTAAGGTGTTCTGGGCAAAACAATGTACGTAATATCGATGACAAACTGTATTTGAGACTTAAGTAAATCTCGTAATGACGGGATAGAGCGATTTTAAAACTATCAAAAGACTGAACTACAGACTACAGAATAATACGAAACATTTTTGAATTACACCTCGTCATAAAGGGCTGCGCTTGAAACGGCGGCGAGCGCGTTTATTTGCTAAAACAAGAGGCTGCGTGCGGCTAACAAGCCTTCACGGGAACAAAGCCAGACCTACCTAGCATACCAGTACGGATCCAGGGGACCAAATGCCTCGCACCCTTTTGTTATAATCTTTATGTCGCTGTTAGATCAGCCTTATTTATAAAACCTGACCTAAGACCGTAACCTTAAATTAGACATCATTAAGATGAAGATATTCAATAAAAAAAACCGGCCTAGTGCGAGTTGGAATTGCGCACAAAGAGTTCACACAACTAAATATTCTGTGAATATTTCAAGTGTCTACCTGTACACACTACTACACTAAAATCAATCAATTAGTTTGTTGTATAGGAGCCCCCCTTAAATATTTATGAAAAATTAGAGTGTCTAACTATCACAGTTCATGAGATACAGCCTGGTGACAGACAGACGGACCGATGGACAGACGGACAGACGGACAGACAGACAGACGGACCGACGGACAGACGGACAGACGGACAGACGGACAGACAGACAGACGGACCGACGGACAGACGGACAGACGGACAGACGGACAGACGGACAGACGGACAGACGGACAGACGGACAGACGGACAGACGGACAAGTATTCATCCTCGTACTATTGCCTTATACCTACATATACCATGTCCGTTGTTAACCTTAGTTAAATCAATGGTCATTAAATAAGCTACCTACCTCAACGTAACCTACTTACTTAATCTTGGTCCCAAATTGATTTTCTCTGATTAGCTCAATATAACCATACGCCACATAAAATTTACTTTATTATTGACTTCGGCAAACCTGATATGTTTAAACCTATTTTTGTAGCAAAAAGTATCTTTCTAGACAAAGCCGATATATATGTATGTATGTATATTACAAAAATAGTTAAATAGTAAATCAATTACAAAAAGTACACATTTAGACAATCAACATATAACCAAACAAATGTGTATTATATTATAATTGCTGAATATTTCTTTTGTAAAAAATTTATTCATTTTAAATATAATTTCACATTGTTAGTGATATTAGATCTACCCCTATGGTGGCGATGCATATCGTAGAGATGTACGAGAGGGCTTAATTGTAAGTCGCACTGAGATAACTGAAGCTGGCCGCAGTGCAGGCTAACAAGGCATTATGGCCGACGTCTCCCTCCGCGTAATAACTTGCAACAGCGTCTTGCAATTGCATTCCTATCGACTCTCCACCGAAATGGGCGATGTCAGTGATTCTGTCATTCCTGGGTGTTTCGTCGAAACTGTCTTCATATATAACTTTAGGATAGGGAATGTTTTTTTTTCAATACCAATAACAACGTCATTTCTATTTACTGATTGAGTTCAATCGAATTGTAGTTTTAATCCAATAATAGTAGTCAATTATATACCTATTCTGTTTACATAATGTGTGTTATAGTGAATAGAATATTACCAATATATAATATCAACTACATTATTAGTGTAATTAGTACTTTTGCATAATCTTGACCCCAAAAAGAGAACATTATTTAAAAACACATACAAACAATCTATTGCAGACAAAAATCAATAATTACTTTGAAAAAATATGATTTCTAATTTACGCCATATTAATTCAATATCTCACGGAAAAAATATTTGCACAGTCATGAAGGTCGTGTATACAAGGTGTGTGCAGTTTACAGCGCGCAGCGTGCACAGCGAGCGGGTGCATCGCGCATACAAACAGCGACTCGGCATTCATTATTTTCGCATTCACGCTCTCGGCGCCACCTCCCTCAATTAGTGGGACTAATCCACTCCTCCGTGAACATTTCGCACCCGTACCTCACTCGACGTCCCAATATTTTCGAAACTCGGAGATCCATAATTCCCTAGACTCACAAATTACAGGCGCCAGGCCTACGGCATAAATCCAACCTTTTCAAGTTAATAAAAATGATTTAAGTACGCATTAAAAGGATCTTTCGCCCACTGAGAACACGGAATTTATAATGGTCATAATTTCGACGATTGTCCCGTAATTGCGTACCAGAGATACGTACAGCTTGCCGCAAGATTCCCTGGTGCATCTATGCCTTATATTCTCAGTAACAAAGACCAAAATAGCCACGCACTGCTGACCCTACCTGTGGTAGACTGTTCTTACAACGATACCTTTACCGAATGTAACGTTTTCCGCAGTTACAAATTGTGTGTCGGTTTAACGGGAGAATATTTTCACATTTTTACGAAATTAAAGGGGAATCTTTCCAAAGATTAATAACTGCGAGATAAGTTCGCCGCAAACAATAGTGATTCGTTCCGTGCGGCATCAGAGGAAGAGGCTTGCGACGGACGCCGACATATCCGCTCATTCTACGAGAAACATAATGATGTCTCTATAGACATCGTCTTAACTGCGCCTAGAGATATTTCACTGTAAATTACTAACGTTATATTAAGAAATGTTAGCAACTAAAGCCGAAATTCCAACGAATAAAAAAAGTCACAAATGTAAATCAAGCGACTATTAATTATTTGGAAAAATATTAGATATATATTATTTTATTGAGAACTTTACATGGAAAAATCTAAGCGCAGAAACAATAAAGGCAGATTCAACAAGCTTTTTTGTATTCAGGCGTGATACTAAGAAAACATTCAGGCGTGATACTAAGAAAACTTGAAATATAAATTAAAAGGATTCGTGGAAGGGTATTTTTTACTTTTAGTCTCTTTTGAAGTCGGTCCTCTTTCTTGCAAACTATCCGGAAAGTATATTACCTTGCTCAACATTATCTTGGAAGTAAGATAATACTCGTATAACAAGATAAAGTTCCGTTTTCTCGTGTTTCATTGAAATTTGTGGTTCAAATAATAACTTGAGCGACCATCCTGGAGATGCGACCGCAAACCGCATATTATTTTAGGCGATTAGTCACATAAAAAAATAATTGTTTGCCTGTAACATCACATAATATTCAACCGAACAACTCATCATTTTCCTAGCGTTATATTCCGTGCTTAGACGGGGACCCCTTAGACCATGGTCCAGGATTAAGCGAGTCTGGTAATTACATTGAAGCGACTGCAGATCTGACCTTTGTAACTCTAAACTCAAACTATAATTATTTACGTAGGTTTCAAAAAAAGCACTTGTAAAACTAAGATAGGGGAACCAGACAATTTTGGATCATGGTTACAAATCCAAAGTGGTTGTAGTTGTAATCATTTTGTTATTTGCTGACCATTTCTTATCGAATGACAAAATTTACTCTTTCAATAAACAAAAATCATAATTCGTTTACTTACAATACTTATATGTGGTTTATAGTAGTATGTGTACTCCTATATTACTACATCTAACACATTAAGATGATAATATAAATAAGATGTTTTATTCCGAAAGTTGCCATCTAACCCAGCCCAGTTTTATTTCTTGCTGAATGTGGTTAAAGAGGCCTGCTGTCCTTTTGACTCTGCCTACCCCTTCGGGGATTACGGGCGTGAAGTTATGTATGTATGTTTTATACACAGGCATTTGTATACCGCACAAACACACTGTATCGTACAATTTCATGGAAGTTTCCCAAAGTTCACGCAGGCACGGCTCGGTCGGGCAGAAATATTAAAATTGTTGGGCCTTCGCTGGGCGCACGTGAAGAAGGACACGGATAAGTTTATCGGAAGATTTTCTTAACATTTTAATGTACCGAAGGCAGAAACTTCTAGATAACAATCTGTGAGCTCTCGCCAGTGCTCCAGGAAAGTTTATTCTATAGACTTAGCATGTTTGCGACGGCTCTGAAGACTAGGGTATTCTTTACAAACTAGCTAGTCTAACTTACGTGGTTTCATAAAGTCTATTCATAACACGTATTGGCATTCCATGGGATCTTTTGCAGAAAATATAACCATGTGCATTTAAATAATTTAAAATTTTCTATGAATTATCTATTATACATGAACAATTTAAGTTATTAAACTATTTAAAAAGCAAAATCAAAAAGAAAATTATAATACTAGATTTCCTTTTTAAATTATTTTTAAATAATAAAATATTATAGTTAGTAACTCAATAATTATAATTAATCTTATGCTAGTTGAGATACTAGTCCACCATCTATAATTATCTTTTTATGTCAGCAATAAAAAATTTAATGTTTTTTTTTAAATAAATAAATAAAAAATGGTTTATTGCTCTCATATGACATAAGTAAATAGTAACAGTGGCATAATCAGTAAATACATAATGTTAGCGATTGGAAGTAGATTTTTTTTAATGTCACATAAACAGAATATCCTAAAGGGAAATTAGTTTTAGCAACAACCAGAAGTCAAACCCCAAAGCCTACCTCATCTCGCCATTTAGAATGGGTCAATAACAAATAAAAGGTAGTTACAGAACAAAGGAAGCACCTTTTTCTCGAATTCGGCTCTTATTAATTTCAGTTTAAATTCCCCCTGAGCGGCCCTCGGCCGAGGCTCTCGGCAGAGGGTAAGCCGATCGGCACTTTCTTCCTCCTACTCCAAGTTTCTAATGTACCCACCTAATTGCCTGTAATATTTTAATAAGCTCTTAGGAAACATTTTCTCTAACTCCAATTAACGAGGCTATGAACGGTATTTAAAGAAAATCGATTCATTTGAATGCTTTCAAAACTTACCAAAGTCTCTATTGATGTAATAAATAATTTTAATTTGATGTTTATTTACGTATTGCTACGCACATCTTCATTAAAATTACATTACATTTAATTGGGTGCTTTTGGTTTGCAGTTCTTAATTTTCTCCTTAATGTCAATTGTCAACTACGTATGCCTTTTTCTACAAGTTTTTGATGTGTGAGTGTTAATTGCTTATAAATCCATCACCATTACCTACCTAAACAACATTCACTGCATGATACATTATTTCAACTTACATACGAAGAATTATTATAAAGGTATAATTGAATATTCATACCCATGGAAATCCTACTTTCGCTCTACTCTGCCCTCGTCAAACAATTTTTGAATAAAAACTCCAATATGAACCTTAATAAAATTATATGTTTATATGCCTTATTCCCGTTTGAATACCTACCAGCTTGCGCCAGCTACCATAATCATACCAAATAATGACATTTCTGTGTTCCGTTGAGCAAATCATTGTCAAATGTTTATTGAGGACATTTGAAACATGCTTATTTCAAATACAAATACCCTCAACTGTCTGATAGGCAGCTAATTTACTGCCTTGTTTCGTTTTAATTAAAAAGGGGTTTGTAGCTTCGGATTTCTTCTTCATATTTCAGGATTTTCTCTGGGTTATAATGAGATTTTTGTAGAATGATTAATATTGTGACGGCCCCGTTAACGCAATAGGGGAAACCTTTCTTTAGCAAATGAACTTTGTAAATTGCCTCAGGTCCGGGTCAGGGGTTCCGGAAGAAGCCACGCTAGAAGTCAAACCCATTTCTCATAGACACTAGAAAGTAATAAATAAATGATTTTATAGTTAAATTTAATTGAAAAATATTATCTTATTTAATAATAGGAATTAAAATAATTGATTATAAATTTTAATTTTTTATATTTATTGTTATATACGCAACAATGTCATTCTACTAGCGTAAGTTTGAAGTCCAATCGATAAAAAAAGGTATGTTAATAAATAGTACATTGTAGATAATAACTAATTTTTAAATTTATGTTCTCCTAAATATCAATTGAAACATTAAATACAACAATTTGATGTTTAAAAAAAATTGGCACATCATGGTAGAGAACCTAGGTGTGTTCCAAATAGATAGTTTTATAACAGAAACTCTCTTTCATTTTACGAAAAATAATTCTCGATGCGCGAACTTTTTTTTTAATCGTCAAAAAAATCTGAAAGAACAAAACAGACCTAAATAAGAAGAATCGATTTTCCGTAAACGGACATCCAGGCAAATAGGTACCTCACCAAATACCAATAACATTCCGAATCAGGCTTCGTTAAGCCGTTAGCCTCTTCGCGTTCCCGGTGAATCCCGGATAGTTTGCCAAAGTACATCTCCTCCGATGGTAATTAGCTGATCAGAAGCGGTTTAAACTGGATCTACTCACTTATAAAACGTGTTGTGAATGTGATGAACGAAGGCACTAGAATAAAGATATACCAAATAATAGGTACTTATACGTTACGAGAAATTTACTAATAAATATAATATCAACATTTTAAGTCAATGTGAAACACCCATTGCGACTAGTAAAATATCATAAGATTACTGTCACATCGTTTTTATAATCTAGGACCTTACGATAGTATGGACAAAAATATATACTATTCCGGTTTTACTTAATTCTAAAACCTACAGACAAAGTAGCGGGGTACTAGTTAGTCTAATTTACTTAATTCTTAACTAAACTTCGCCCCCGAGACCTTCTTATTCGGCGAAGCCTTCAGACTTCAGGCGTTCCAATTAATTTTCTTTACCTTCATAAAAGCATGGCTCTAATATTTTATTCATAGACAATCAACAATTTTATTTATATTTAATTTAACAATGTTAATAAGGATTTCATTTATTAAAATACGTAGGTAGTTCGGAATTCAGCGTAAACTTGCTTTATATGTTTAAATATTTAAGCAAGTTATTGTACAAAAATTATATTAATATTTTTTATTTTTGTGATAGAATGAAGGGTGAGTAGGATGTCACCTTATGTACTATTTTTTAATGCTCAATATAAATTTTAAAATTGGCAAATAATTTTATTTTAGCGAGACGGACTCTAACATACAAAGTTTCATACATACATACATAACATCGCTGTCATAATTCCTGAAGTGGTAGGTAGAGTCATCATAATCCCACCATAGTCACACTAATATTATACAGGCGAAAGTTTGTGAGTGGGTGTGTGTATGTTTGTTACTTCCTCACGCAAAAACTGCTGAACGGATATGGATGAAATTTGGCACAGAGATTATCCCGGAAAAATTTACAGTTTCTGTAGGATACAAAAATATTAGTCTACGCGGGAAAAGTCGCGGGAATCAGCTATACTATATAATTATATAGGTATGTATATTAGTGTTACAAAATATAATTATTCAGAATGTAATATGGCGATTTGAAAAAAATTTAACCAGACTGAGCCCTGATAGAAAAATAAAGGAACAAGTGAAATAATTTCTTACCATTTTTAACCGACCAAAAAAGATGTCGTATTTTTTTCTCGGTAACATCCCCGCGTTTACGATAAACAGCAATAAGCGAAGGCGTTTCCCGCCATTCGGCTTCGTCTTTGCGCGATTCAATCTGCAGTAACTTACATCTGGCAGGTTACGTAGCAACGGCCCGCTCCAAGAGGCATCATTATGCGAGATGTCAGCGAGTTGGATGTTCCGAGCATTTCAGAATAGTTGTACCTAGTCTTGTAGCCGAGCAATGCGCGCAAAGGCGCCGACCGCTAGCTAAAGCTAGCTCGACGCACTTATAGTTGGGGAATTTGACTCTTTCAAAGGCAAAATGCCGTGACGACATAGTCGAATTGTAGCGTGCCGTGGAAATCTTCTTTATTAAATAAACTAGCTACCGGACACATAGCCAGGGTGGTCAAAGGGTTATTCCGGTTTCCTGAACGAATTAGGTTTTCCGGCATTAAGCGTTACTTATGACAATTTATGGCTTTCTGGCTAAATCTAATAAAAAAAACTACGTTAAACCGCGCTGCTTCGTCACAATAAACATTAGATCACTGCAAATAAGTTTAAATTTAATATTTTTACACCTATCAGCTTTAATAAAATAGGATTTAATTTTACTCGATGATGAAATATTTCAAAACGAAACCAATTGATATCGTTTGATATTGTTGATTCATATGTGCAATTTATAACTATGTTTATGATTTTTGATTTAATAGTTTTCATTTGTCATATTCACAGGTAAAGTATAATATACGAATATATATACAAACTAAGTATAGCTGTCACCTTAGTAATGATCTCAAAGCTATTACCTAAGAAACTAAAGTAACTTGTATTAAACGCATCAAGTAGAGTACCGGCAGGATACGGTAATGGCGACGTGTCAGACGCAATCAAGAGGGCCAAAGAGCCTTGCTAATTACTTTAGCTAAGGCTGTGCACACACTGCCAATGCGCTACGACTGCGAACTATTAGAACTAGTCAGCGGGCGCCTTAAGAAGACGTCAAACATATGCGCAATAAGTTTTTATTCACAAAGGATCTCCATAAATCGTATGGTTGACGAAGTTTCTTTAAATATTGTATTGAATTGCTGAAATTCTTGCAAAATACTTGCTTAAGATAAACTGATGAGCTAATAAGCTGATGCTGATAAATTTACTGTAAACTAGTGCTCTCGGGTAAATTATCTGGTTCCAGAATTAAAAGTATCTCAATATGCACGGTCGAATTGTGGTTTGTATAGATTTATGTCACGTGTCGCTTTTTGGACGAATTCCGAGAATTCCAAGAAAAATTCTCAATTCAGCTTCGGATATATCTGCTTACAATCTAAAGTGGTGTAGATACACAAGCCTTTTTGAGAGTTTATCAAATTATTCCCATTCTATAAAGTACCTTCGCACAATAATGTATTATGTTTCCAATAAATATTTCTCGTAACAGAAACATGGGTACAAATAATCCTATCCTACTACCTCCCAATATATAGTATATTTTGTAAATAAATTGCAGTTTTTGTTTATTATAAAAATACCTGTAGCTGGGACGATTTTTGATAAGATAGGACGCCTGAGGATTTTTTTAACTAAAAACTAACACATAGTTCGCGAGTTAAATTTACAGACAAGTGAATTTCGGAGGCAAACAATTTCAATACAACTTTTAATATATTGAATACTGTTTTCTAAAGTATTATTATTTTTAAAATAAATCTTAATAGTTTTTCTTGTGTTGTGTTAATGTACTGTCGCAAACACGAATGAAGCTGATAACTTTTGGCCTCTCACCCTAAGTACATAAAAACAAGATACTTACATTTAGAGACTTTTGCTACCGACAGTACCAGTGACCAAATCACGTACATTCAATGTTGACTGATAATTTATAAAGGTAAAAATAATCCTGTCTGTTATGCCTTATCACCTAAACTACTTAACTGATAGCAGTGAAATTAGCACACTTAAAGTTTGACTCCAGAAAAAAGACACAGGTTACAATTTCAGGCCACGGGCAGCAACTAGTTTAAGTCAAGTCAAGTAAAGTCGTATAACTAAAAGAAATATAACTAATAAATAAACATATTTGAATGTACTCAGTAAGTAATATTTGTGCGCAAATGTCAGGCTGTACTTGGGAAAGTAAACGAATATATAATCAGCTAGAACAAATATTTGCTATGATGCGACAGAACAAGCGATGCTTTGATGTCGATTCGTAGACCTAGTATATTTATTTCGTGTCACTTCAATGTCATGTACTTATAATAAAATACGTAAACACAGTAATATATTTAACGATACATATTAAAATTCATTTTGTTTATTTGCATTATATTTAGCTTTAAGTATATCTTTTTTCATTACTTTTTTTACCAATATAATAGACAAGAAAATAACTCTTTAATAGATTACTTATACACTTACCTATACAATGTCTAATCTAATCTAATCAGCCAGACAGCCATTAAAGAATTAAAGGAAAAGAAAGAAAAAATATTTATTTAGTGACACATAAAATTAACAAATGTATAAAACAATAATGGTAAGTAACAACAACAAAAAAAAAACAGTAGAATTGAGAACCTCCTCCTTTATTTTTAAGTCGGTTAAAAAAGGCATCTACTCAGCATGTGTCATGGCAAACTGGGGGCGCCACGACGCTCGTCTTCCGTAGATACCCTGACGTGTGAGAGCACGGCCGTGCGCAGCAGCCAATTAAATAGCATTTTATAAAAAATTACAAAAACAACAGCTATATTATCCATTTCTCTAACTATATACATACGGTATGTATGTATATAGTTAGAGAAATAGATCACGCCCATAACCACCGAAGGGGTAGGCAGAGCCAAGGGAGCTGCAGGCCCCTTTAACCACATTCAGTTAAAAATAAAACTGGGCTGGGTTAGATGGCAATATAATCCATAACTATATAAATATAAATAATAAATAATAAATAAATATCCGACTACATCACATACATTATGTTTATACAGTATGTTTATGTAACCCTAATTCTGTAAGATATATATTATATTTATTCTCTTGTATTCTAAGGTACTTACTACACAGCTCTTTCATACAAGTTTTTGCATATCTGAGATATACTTTATATTTATTTTTAAAAGGTCTTGAGCTTTAGAGATTACTAATTTGTCAATCACACAATCTAAATAACATATGTAGAGATACAAGTGTTAGAGTTATCAATATCGTAAATGTATAAAATGAAAAAAAAATATAACCAAATTATCCCCTCATCCTCTACTTCTTAACACGATAAATATACACAAAGTTGTAATAAATTAATCGTTATTTCAAAAAAAGCCTTTTGTCAATGATAACACCAACTGAAGTGCCTCATCTAATACCTGTCACTTCAGCCTTAAACTAATTGTTACGCATATTGATTAACAAAAGAATTGCTACGGAGCCGACGTGCGACGCCGGGGCGCGGTATAGGAGGCGACAGCGCCCCACATTATTGCTTTAGCACTTAATTCGGTTCAGGCTTTCATCTCGGCGAGATAACCGAATTGACTTGCGAGATAATGCGCAGGTGGTAATCTAATAGCGACGCCATTTGCAGGTGAGGGCCAATCAGCGCTGACGCTACGCACTTTTAAATTATCGAATTTAAATGTGCCCGCCGTTACAATTAAAGAATAAGCCGCTTTCTTACTATATTAATAGAATAAGTACTAAAGTCGCTTTACGTATAACTGACAAGCGACCCTTGCAGCTCAATCTTTCAAAATTAATTACCTATTACGATAAAATATTTTTACAAATCAACAGCCCACTGACGATGCCTACTTTTAAATTATCGGATTTAAATGGGACTGCCATTACAACTAATAAAGGATAAGCCGCTGATTCCTATTAATTAGTAGCACTAGTACTCAGTGCAAAAAAAAAAAAAATTAATGCTGTATCACCAATATTAAAAAAAAATTACGATTAGCGCTCTAACTATGATCACTTTTAAATTATCGGATTTAAATGGGCATGCCATTACAATTATAGGATAAGCCGCTCTCTCGATATAGGAATACCTTCCTACTGATAAAGCTATCATTTATTTTTACTATTTAATACTTACCTACTCTTTAATTGTTGAATATTAAAACCATTTAAAATAAATTATCACAATATATAATCTTTAAAAAATTACCAATGAGCAGCGTGCTCATGCTGCCGATTTTTAGATTATCGGATTTAAATAAACGTAATATGGTTAAAAAATATGCCACTATCACGATACTAGACATTGATGGCGTTCCTATATCAGTAAATAATTTGCGTTACATCATTTAAAATGTCAATCACAATATAAATCTTATTTAAAAGAGTAATTGCCGCTCATATTTATTTAACATAATAAATTGTTTCTTCCGCGTTCCAAACGGCTTCTGATTTTGAATAGTATTAAATAACCTACATAATTTAAAAAAATCATCATAATCGGAACTGTTTCTTAGGACTTAAAAAGTCCTATATGGCTATATTGACTCGACTATATATATTCAATTAGTGCATATGTTATTACTATTAATATATACGATAGACCATCAAGCTAACTAAAGAAAAGACGAGCATAATAACAGCATTTACAAAAATACAAAATCCAAAACAAAAGCGAGAAATGTGAATAAAAGTAAGTCTCTCAGAAGATTGTTATTATTCACAAAGCGAACCTACATTATTCGATACGCATTTACATTTTAATTTATCAGTCTAAATGCAAACGTAATCTTGTAATCCTATTTTATTAAGCTCCATCATAATAAAACAACGCCGTGTTTTTATCTCCAAAACAGTATAAACCCATTTGAAATCACGCTGAAATTTAATAGTGCCGTAAAGAGCATCACGTGGCCGGCGCTGGGCGCGTCGAATTAAAAGGAGACTGTCGCTCCTTTCGCTCCTTGCTGCTCAATGTTCTACGTAATCCGGGATAAGCCTCTAATTTTCTGGCGGTCGCGATTTACTCGGTCGGGACCGTAAACTTCACTCCATAATTCGATAAAGAAAGGAAAGTAATTAAAACACTTTAACTGCCCTAGTTATTAAAAGGCGCCTAAAGTTGTATTGATATTCAGTATAGATATAGAGCGCGGAGCATTGATTGGATTCTATAGCATAGGTGTCAATAGATTACAAAAATCTGCTTAAAAAGTCACATTAAGCTTTTGATCCAACACGATTAGATTTATATTTTTGAGAGCAAAATTTGGTGAAAATGCAAATTACATGAATCAACATCGCCTGGTGTTATGCCCTGTGCTTAGTTGGGGTCCACTAGACCTAATGACTATACAAATAAAGAAAATCTATCGTCTATGACCTATCTAATACGCTGTTGCGAAACCCGCCATTAATGTAATAAAGTGCTTTAAATGCCACAATAACTATTGTTATATGCCACTAGCGGGGCTGGCCCGCTCCTTGGGCTGTCTCGTGTGTACACGCCGCCACTATCGTCACAGGGTTTATTGAGTGCAAGACATAACGAGTGCACTTTTATACCAGAGGTCAAGATGCGCGCGGGTCGCCTGAGCTCACAATAAAACAACGCAGACTTTACGGGACAATTTTAACGTTCTTGGGTAGCATCGATTGACCCCAAGAGGAAATTAACGATATTCTCAAAACGTTTCCTATTTCGCGGTATCTACTTTGATACTAATAAACAAAATGATAATAGTTTAGATATAGATCAATGAATAAAGCGTCTCAGAATGGTGAAATCCAGTGCTGGACTTTCCGATCAGTAAAATATATTTAATGCATCAAATGAATCATCAATAAAAAAAGGGGCATGATATTTTCTTTCGCCATTTGAGTCAGCTCTACACAAAAAAAATGCTGGGAATCCCTAGTGTAATGTAGCAATTTATTTATTTATTAGTTAGTCAGACGTCTCGTTGCGCGTACTTAGTAAATGTCTGTGTAAGAACATCTTCATTAGAGAGCCCAACCTCAGCTTTCGCGGTATTTTCACCTCGTTCCATTTATTACTGACACACCTCGACATCGCAACACCGCACCACTCATGGGAATATAACAATATTATTTTCTCCTGGAGTATGCGAATATGAAGAGGCGTTTTGTTGAAAGGTTTCATTGTTTTTATTTTCCTTTAAGCTTTGTTGAATAAAAAAATCTGCTCATCCGTGTGGTTATCGCGTAAAAGCAAATGAAACGGATACCTGTAATGGAGCTCAAATGTAGGTTGATTTTCAAATGGGTTTTATATTTTGTTCGTAATTGTTTCGTTTTGTTTTTCAATTGACGTCAACTGCTTTATTTATAGGTTACCTACATATAAAAAATTCTTTACCAGATCAATGTTTAATTGTGCACCTTAAATAATAATTTTCATGGGTTTTATTTTACCTACTAAGTATTTCGAAGACGTATGAACATACATTAAAAGGCCACAGCTTTTTCGCTTTTTTTAATTTTAATTAGCCTCTAATGTTCTGATATCAATTTAAAATAATTTTAAATCCTTACTAACAAAAAAAAATTAACAAAGCTGCTAGAGAATCGCATTAAATAAATTGGTAAGGAATAGCTTGCATTATTTTGTCTGAAAAATCATCGATCATAAACCCCGGATTCTTACACGGGACACAGGAAAAAATAAATCGGTAAGTTTAGCAAAATCAGGCTAACTTTTGTTAGAATTCCGGTCGAGCAGAGTATCGTCAAACATTCATGAGCTCAAGCAGTGCTAATTCAACTTTAGCTTTGATATGTTAACAAGCTCGTCGCTTTAGTCTCGCGCACGGGTTATATACACCAGTGCTGTCCTCTCGGGGTAAAAAGTTGCATTATTTCCAAGTATGTGTCGCATTATAGTAGGGTATTTTACTATCCATTAACTCTAGAGACAGGACGGGATTGTAAATCCCAAGTCCCGTCCTATCTTCAATTTAACATTTCATAGATACTAAACGTAATTTAAATTAGTAATTAAACAAATGATTTTAGAAATTAGAAATTTATCATAATTAAAATTTCAAGTTTTTTTTTGTCGGACTGTTATTTTCTGTTTGTTGAATATAACACAAAATTAAACCTTTAGGGTTTAATTGCATTTACAATAAAAAAACTTTAACTGCCTCTTCGGTGCCGTGGTTTAGAATTTAAGCGCAATATTTTAATGTTTACTTGGCTTTATCAAACATCTACCCTTGGTATTATACCCCGCCCTGCCTAAACCTTCCAAAAAGCTACAAACAATTTAAGCCTCTTCGAACCGAACCTACTCAGTGAAGTGAAAAAAAAATGTGAAATGTAATGACCGCCCATGGGATGTGAGATGAGCATGGGTATGGGAGATAGGTAACGCTGACGTCACCAAAAGCCCCGATAAGGAGGATTATGACCCGCTATCGGGCCTGCTATCGCCCGGCACTCATAACACTCCCGAATAATATATTTTCTCGTTTGCAAGCTTTATAATTATTCAACTGGATAAACATGATGTTTTCCGTGTTTTGCATAACAACCAAGTAGTAAAACTCAGAGGAGTATGTAATTGCAGGCTTTATGTGTCCAAACAAAGCAGAGAATAACAAGGCTTATATAGAAAACCCTGTGGACATGAAACAGTTTGTGGATATGGAACTCATTTACATAAAAAAAATCAAAATTTTTTCGTTCAAAAGTGACCACAATTTTATTATAAAATATTTGTTCAGTACAAATTTGTAGGGATCGACCCATGTCTCATGTGTTTGATTCGTTAGAATCGTTGCACCAACGGGGCTGTCAATATTATCGGTTAATATATTTGCGTCATAAATACAAGTAAATGATATGGAAAGATTTATGTACCCTTCTCATTTATTGTCTCTGCCTTTCTCTTTTACTTTTTAAATATCGCTACTTATGCGATCGCTAATGTCGTAGAGATATCTAACGAATCATTACGTTCAGCATGCGAAGCCTTTGTCGACCAAAATATGAGTGTTTCAATCACAATAGTTTTAGTTTTAGGGGTAAACTCCCTTCTCGGTTAGTGAAATTTTCATCCGTACTCCCATTTTATGATGGCTTTTCAGAATGAATATCCATTAATAATACACTTGCGAAACTTTCTGCAGGATATTATGCAGCTACCTGCCCGTACCGGACAATAATTCCAGCAACTAATTTCGGAGTTTCGTGTAAAATTGTAACGAAACTTTATTGTGACATTCGAGCGCGTTTTATAAATTGATATTAAAATTGTTGGGGGATTTCGAAAAGTGTTATATTCTGAAGGTGAATTTACGCTATGACGAAATGATAATGATATCGCGTTAGACACAAGTTAGAGAAAACAGGGTCATTTATAATTTAGATACCAATATTCACTTCACATAGTAGGTATAGATTAATAGGGAATCTACAATAGTCTATAGTTGTTTGCTGTAGTTTATACAATCATATATACTTGTGGCCCAGATATATAGTAAAGCTTAAACATTTCTGTACATTTGGGCTTAAATTAGCGGGTTTATTGCGGGTTTATTTAACGCACAAACAAATAAACTTCTTCGCTTTATTATATTCGAGTATATATGTTTTTAAATGTTTTATAGATAAAACTTAATTTATAAAATAGATATTCGCTTTAAAATTAGGCTGAATATTGATTTTAAATTTAAAATATTTAAAATCTACTACACTCAAATTCACTTTTGTAGATTCGCTCTCCAGAAACTTTCCATATCTAATACAAAGAGACTTTGTCGGAACAACATGAACTCGGCACACTTCTGTGACACAGAAAAATATGTGATTCGCCATGACAAGATCTGCACGCAATGTTTCTTAATCGGGGACAGGATGAATAAATTTACCATAATTTCGTAAGCCTTCCCGTTGGCTGTGCAGGAAGACTGCGGTACCCGGGGAACTAATCCGGGCAAGTTCCCTCGACTGACGCACGTGACCGGGCGACCCAACTAACGTCACATCTATACTTGCTCGAACGCGAGGTACTTATATAATAAGTTGTTTGGGAGCAGTCAGCTTGTCGCTGGAACTTCGTTTGTTGCGCGTGAGAGCGAAAGCCATGGGACATCACGCGTCCGCGATAAATAGACAAAGTTAACTTACTTTGTACGATTGCCTTTTTTATTTAAGTCCTAATATAAATTTTAGTTATATAGCATCTATTTGCCGTGTTAATAAGAAAGCCAATAAGCCTATTTGCCGTGATTATTTTGTTAATGTCATTTATACGGATTTTTTAAAATATTTAGCTGTACTATTTACCTACGCTGTCCTAACAATTGAGCGACTCCGCTGATAAGTGCGAAAAGGCGATGTCAAACCTAAGACACTTTTGTTACTTGTCAGTCAACTATTCGATATGCTAGACTTTTATCGGTCTCATTTAAAGCACGTTAAAGGGAAGTGAACACTTGTTCACCGATAAAATTAATTCTCGGTAGAAGCTATTAGTTTATCTATGAAAGAGGCTACAATTTATTATCAGCGATAACAATGGTCTACTTAATTAATCAATATCAATGTTGAAAGCTTTTACTAACGTTACTAACTAACTATACCTATCTTATCAAAAGTTGAACACTGATAAAAATAGAGTCGTTTAACTGAAAAACGGTTTTGCGCAAATCTGTGTTTTAGCATCCACCGAGGTGCACATTTGCACCGAGCCACGGCATAGATGTTGTATGTTATTATGCGTACTTTTATTTTTACCTACATATTCTATAACGGTTATAAATACACGTTTCTAAAAATAGAACATAATAAATGTACCTTACATTGCAATCTTACTATATATATAAAGCTAAATTATGTAATATAATTAGTCTTTACGGTCTATTAAAGATTAATCAAAATGTTTTGATTTACATTTTTGGGTGTTTCTTCGAGCAAGGCATTTTTTATTGATTTGCGTGGCAATTTTCAAAATTAATATATTTTTTAAATTGATATCAGAATTTTAAAATACACGTTTGAGGTAATTTTTTTTAGAAAGCTCTTCTTAAAATTCCTTTATTTAAAAAATTCTAATGTCAATTAAATAAATCACCAAAGAATGCCTTGCTCGAAGAAGCACCCTTTTATTAATTTGATCTTAATAAATCCAAATGGGTATAGGGAAACACAGACTAATAATCAAGTACTCAGGATAAACAACATCGACAGACAATTAGATCTAACCTAAGGCTACTTACATCAGAATAGACTGCAGTTCTACACCAAAGTGTTTCCACATGACTTCAGTCTTTCCTTCACAAGTCAAATTTTCCAAGTCGACATCCAGTGCGTCGCATGAAAGTTCTGCCGCTTATTTTGTAATGTATGACACGTACAAAGTAAAAGGCGCTGAAACAATACACCGAATACATCACGGAGGGCCGCGCTGTGTTTACTTCACAAACTTATTACACCAGTTACCAACTAGTTATAAAATTCACATCTTGTTACTACACTTAAGTACTCAGACGCTCTTATTGTGTTATACGTAACTAAGATTAATAGTGCAATAACTAGATTGTGTTGAGTTGACGACGAACATCTTGTAATGGGAAAGCATTAGTGTCCGAGCGAACATTGAGTTCGGTTTCGGCCACTTTCGGCCATAAATACCTCCATCAACCAAAACTTCGTTTTCTGGCGAAGAAGAAAACAAAATTTTAGCCGAAACCAAAAGTTTACAACAAAAACCGAACTCAACGAATGCACGGTAATTTTAAGTACTTCGGCGTTTATTTACAGTCAACATATACTATAATCCAATTTTTATTAAATTTTAACATCTTAACAAGAAGTTAAACATTTAATTCGGCCATAAATGGCAATTACTGATTCACCTACACAGCAATCGATCTTTGGTTAGGCATTTAAATAGAAACCTAGGCCTAATAGAAACTCGTGTTCGTTTACATTTATTCTTAGAAGAAATGATGCGGTAATTATGAATGAACCTATGTAATCTGGCTAGAATTTTAATGTACCTACCTAAGCAATCGTACCTAATACTTGCCCACACTCACGGAAAATCCGTAGCTTATAATAGATATTCTCTGCCGCCCTTATTTATTTTATGAAAAGAAATTCAATTCGATGAAAGCTCTGAGCGTAACGAGGGCAGATGCCGGGTATCGCATAAATATTTATGTGCAGTCCGCACTTTGATGACGTCACATGGAAGCAAAAGTGCACAAGGTCAACAGGGCATACGAATGCACCAGGGAACTGACGTGCCCTGGACCGTAGCCAACCCGTGATCGATGCCTCAGGATTCCACCGGATTTACGGCACACGATGCTTCTATGCAAATTTCATACAGGATTTACCAATGCCGTTTGCGAAGATGAGGTTTTGGCATCTAGCAAATGAAATCCCTTGAATTACGTTATGCCAAAATAAAGTTTCACAGGTTGGTTTAAAATTGTACTATGACTATAAAAAGAAAGAGACTATAAAAAATACCCTGAACCGACGAGCGTGTATGAAAAGACTGTCTGAGATCTGTGCAGTGAACAACGGAACTAACAAACACCCTTCTCCTATTAATTTATACTCTTAGATTTTATAGAATACATACGTAGTGTTTATTTACCTCAAAAGATTATAATATTTTGCATCGAATGAACACTTTTAATAAATCAAATTCATTTTCAAAAAACGTCTCGTCACCCTGGCTGAAAATATGCTGTTGATTTTTGCGGAAGAAAATTCTATGAAATATTTCGAGAGAATTGAGATTGCGAAGGTCCGTCAATCATGTTCACGTACTGGCACGAATCCGAGGGAGATGACGCGTGGTAAACTAGGTCTAAATAAATATGAAATGGCTAGGACATGTAAAAATGTCCTCAGTTAGTTAACAAAATAAAAACACGGATCAAAGGTCAGCGCACTTAACGAACATACAAACATACATACATATATACATAGCAATGTTATCGTCACTCTGCAGTTTCTTCAAGATGCACTACAGCTTAAAAAGTCTCCTCAGATTTACCTAAGCTTTATCAGTCTTGCAAAACATTTTGATTAATTATTTAATTACGTTTATTGATAGTCAGATATTACAACATAAATATTCAATGGGTCAAAACTAGTTTCGACCCCTTTGAGGTCACGACCCTTATTGGGAGCCGCAACGTGTTCAATAAATAGAATCTGCACACGTTTATGCACAGCTTTTAAAGGTCATACACAGGTGGTGATGGTATTCTGTTTTATTTTTTACGTTTGGGAATTTATCCATAGTCACAGCATTAAAGAGGTTATGAAACTCTTAGCTTGCGTTACACCAGTAATTATGTATTTTTAAACAACCTTATCAATAAATTCATTAACAAACTAAATCATTATTAATCCTGTGGCCAATATCTTATTTCTATAAATAATATAGAATAAATGTAGATTTGGACTTTATCCTGGATTTCACTGATTTTGATTCGTTTGTTTGTGTTTCCAAGTGTTTCATTTGTAACAAATTGTTTACCTTCTCCCTGGCTCCACTGAACGAACAATAATTCATATTGCAACATATCCTTTAGTTCTCAGAAAAAGGAAACGACATGCACAATTTGGACTCAGTAGAGGCATATACTTGACGCGCCGCCCTGGAGGCCCGCCAGCGCCTGCTGATCGATGGCCCCCGGGGTCCGCCGGCGGGTATGCGAAAGCGATAAATAACGCAAATATTGCCGAAAGCTACATTTCGACGATCAGTTGGCCCACTAACACGGTGGCCATTGCGGACCCTACCTTCCCGATCAGAATTGAGACTAGTGGTGCCAAAAAATCTATAGTTTTGCAATCAATAGTTGAACGCTAAAATTATCTATACGATCGATAGGACAATCGATAGTATCGATAGTATCGAGGTCTCTGTTAGTGCAATACTAGCGGTGAAAATCAATGCTATCGATAGTATCGAAAGTTTGGATCGCTGCCAACTAATGAACTATCGATACTCTCGATCCTATCGATAGTATATCTCTTCAATATCGTATAGACTATCAATAGTATCGATTTTCTTCAACTATCGATAGGCTATCGATAGACAATCGATATTGGCCTTTCGAGCGGCAACACTAATTGAGACCGATAGTGGTCTGATAAGCGAGACCACGCAAGTGAGACCGCTTGCGTGTGGTGTAGGTTCGAATCTGAATTCGTATATTTTGATTGTTTATTGCAATTGAAATTAAATGAAATTATCTTTATTTATGTAGGCTTTAATAAGCACTTATAAATCGTCAGTACATACAAATGAAAATTTACCACCGGATTCGGAAAGTAGCTTCTGCCGAGAAGAACCGGAAAGAAACTCGATAGTTACTCTACTTCATCGCCAAATTTACAATAAATATCAATAACTATTATCATATTCTTAAATTACCATGCTATACAAATCTATAAAAGGTAAATATGTATAATAGCTATTACAAATATTTGCCATCAAAAAATATTCTATAGTATAAGAAGCCTTTCTCATAAGATACTCTTTAATATGTAATTGTGAGAGATTGTACGGCTAGCTCGGCATTGTGAGGACTTTGGCATATTTAGGCAATTTGGCTGATCTGATATATAATAAGTAAGATAATGAGATAATAATTTAAGCTGAATTTAAACGAACAAATTGAAAATTTACTTCATGTTAATAACATATAAATGAAATATTTTTTAAGACTAAGTTTATTTCTAATACTTACATAATAATAAAACTGATTGTGAGGATTCAACGCTGCTCAAAACTAATAAGTCTTAATATGTATTTATTTTACTACGTGCACCAAATTGTAATAGATAGGTACATCGCTGCACTGTAAGAGCAGTGGCTATCTGCCTCAAAGGCAATATCTTGAAAAGGATAGTCAGAACTTAGCAAGCTGCCTCGGGGTAGCTAGACAGCATATGCCGTGCAAACTTCATCAGCATAGAGAAAGGGGCAAGCCATACTCTCGCTCGCCTCTATTTTCATTACTCCTTCCCGTTCCAATGGGCACTGTAGGTACATCAATACAAAAGTAACTTGTATTAAATTACTTTTGTAGTAAGTAATCGAAGTTTAATTGCTTAACACCAACATACGCTGGTATAGGGATGATGACTGCATTAAAAAACTATAATTCTATTTAGTCCATCAGTTAGATTATACAAAAATTCTAGACACATATTTGTCGCTTTATCAAATTAACAAAAAATCACAAAGATAAAGAGCATTAAAGTTTTGGAGTGGGGGCTTGCGACGTCACTATTTGATAAAAATTTTACGAAAGTGTGACGTCCCGCACAACTTTAATGCATTGTATATTTGTCAATGTTTGTTTGACAAATAAATAAAAAATACGTGTTCAATATTTTTTTATAATCTATCTGATGGACTAAACAGATTTTTTTTAGTAATTTTGCCTATTCTGTATCTACATATATAAATATTATCGCTTAACAAATCATAGCCACGATGTATCATGTAACACATAGGCTAGCTTAGGTCAAACCCCATAGAAAACCATTTAATTGATAATATGAGTAAGCAGGCCCCTAGAAAAAATACAAACATTACATACATTGATCTAAATCCGATCTCCGATCTAGATACAACAACCCTGTCGTCTATCGACTAACTGAACACATCCTGGAAGTCCAGGAACTCAGTTTTTCATTATTAACGCCACTCCGTCTTTTCCGGCAAGTGTCGGGTTTACCGGTTCTATTTATCCGTGGACAGATCTGACAGCACACCACATGCAGGCATGCCCGTTTGACCACAGGAGCGCCCAGGAGGCCTGCCAGCCAAGCTAACTGATCGATGTCCCCAGGAATCCTTAGGATTTAACGGCACACGCTCCTCTATGCAAATTTCATACTCGATACAATGTTACTTTGAACCACTGAAATATTGATACCCGCATCGTTGTAGCGGAGCCGAAAGCAACCTCCGTATAACTAATATCGTACCTAGACTTGCGAGCTCTTAACTAAACTATATTCTGAAACTTTGTTAAAATTACGTACATATTTAGTTTACGTAAAGAGCATAATGAAATATTATCTTTATCAATTTACTTTATGTATTAAATTTTCGAAAAAAAATACATGGAATTCAATCAGTTAAAGTTTTAATATAGATATTAAGCTTAAAAGCGATTGTAGGTTTTTAATTAACATTAAATTAATCAAAATGCTAAAACACATTTTTATAAACTAAATCAAGTAACGTGCTTTGGATAAACTGGATCTATTAAATATAAGACAATTGAAGTCAGTGCAATCTAAAACGAGTAAAAATCAATTAGGCTGACCCAATATATGCCTGAATATTCCAGCATGAATTTTACATGCCAATATATCCCATGAAAAGCGTCTTTTCCTATGAAACAGAGTTTTCAAAAGGCTTTGAACTGGGCTTTGACGAACGAAAGCCACGTTGAAACCTGTTCGGAGAGAAGGGCGTACCTCCTAAGCAATTTTTCCTTTATTTCACAGAAATTAAATACACTAGCGGTTTATTCCATTAACTATGAAGTCTATCTTTATATATGTAGGCTCGAATAGATTTCACAGTACTACTATGTTAAAGTAACCTGAGTTAGTTTCGAGATAAATAAACAACACCTATTATTTTTCGATGTGTAAAGTCGGTTACCCAATTTTAAGTTTGAGAATAACTTTTTAGGAGAAAACTTTAATATACAATCCAATTCTTGATTATGTCCAGAAAAATCAAACAGGACTGTGATAAAAATGAAGTCGTACGTACCAACAGATACTTGGAAATGGAGGCCCTTGTATGTATAGTCGAGCGCATCAGATGATGAATGAATTGGATACAGTCCGCCGTAGCCCATCCCGTGGAGAGATCAGGAGCCAGGATCACATTTGTATGCCGGGGGATTTACACAGTTTATCTCCCGCCCCCTTTGTGTCTTGTTTGGCTTCCAGCGAAGCCCGGATGGATATACAGACCATTTGAACGGGAACAAAGTGACGCCCGATATACGTCGTATTGGTATGAACGATCGTTCTCAGGATTACGCCCTATTCGTTGGCATACGAGGATATTTTTTCCTGTTACGATACGCCACTCTTCATAATAATGTGCCGATGTAGCAAAAATCATTGTATACGTTGCTATATTGGTAGATACGCAATAAATTGATCATAATATTCGTAGTCTTGGGAACGGAATGTGATTCCTATCAAATACAAATTCGGATGTATTTATTCTAGCGAATATAATAGGTATTAGTTTTGTAGCTTTTTAAGTAAAAAGATATATTTTATCGCCAAAATTGACGTTCATTCTACATTGTAAAAGTACTTTTCAATCTTTTCAAACTTCAAGGTTTGAAAGGCTTGGCGAGTAGAGTAAAGGGTTCATCATCACAAAAAGTAAATAATGTTCCCACGAAATGTATTTCTCGTGTCTGCTTTAGACAAATTACGCAAAAAAATACAAGGTAAAGCTCCTATACAATAAATCTCACATCCTGTACAACAGGATGCGAGAAAAATTGTATAGAAACTTCCAATGAAATAAAATACATTCTATTATTTGTACTGCTTGTCACTTACAGAGAATATTCGCTGAACTCGACAAGTTCAAAGGCGCACACCGAGAGGAAACGCCAACAAACAAGCATAAACGTTTAACTTCCGAACAAACATTTAATTTCAAATGTACTTTTTCGAATAAACATAAAAACTTCCCGATGTTCCGCTTTGAAACTGGAAAATATTAAGGGGAATGTTTTTAATTAAACTTGTGTGATGTTGTGCATTGATGAAAGAGCTGGCCGAGCGCTCCAACTAAGTTCATCCTTCCTTCTTTGCTAGCCCTTTTGCGAGACCCAGTGTGCAGTTAATTGGGCTACGTATCAAATGTTCAACGGCCAGGGTTCCGACGGTTGCTCAAGCGGTAGGACGCTTTCGTGCGAAAAGTTGGGCGTTCCAAGCTTTAGTTGAATTGAAGATTCAGTTGCCATCATTACAACTTCGGTTGTTTACAAAATTTTGCATTTCATTCTTATTTTAAACAATTAGTTTTTGTTTACTAAAAGTGGACATTACACTTTTTATTCAGAATAGCAAATGTGGAAAATGTGTTAGCCATTTAACCAATAAAAATAGTATCTATACTAACAGTGAAAAAGAGAATCAATATTGAATGTCACATAGACGAGATTTAAGAGTTTTAAATAATTTGATTCGACCCTATCTATCATAAAAACAGATATTTTCGTGGAAATAGGTTTGCATTTTACATACCTTTTTCTTTCAGTACCTATATCAATTTTATTGTTTTTTTAATTATGAGTGCCTAAATAAATCGTTCGATAATTCCAAAAAACAATTGTGGCTTAAGCACCTTTATAATACTTTTAACATGAATCCTATGAATTAGATTGATACATATCCTCCACTCCGGATCAATCTCAAAAATCTTCCTAATCTCTGTCCCTTAATTATAAGTCAGAGAAGCCTCACATCCTTCTTAAGGACTGACCCTTCGTTCTGAAGTTTCACGCCAATTAATTAACTGACATTATCAGGTATCTACTTCCTAATATTTTAATTACAACGCTATTACTAGTAAGATTTTTAGTTGCTACTCACGCGTAACATTTCTAGTATTTGTATCAAACATGTGCTCGTAAGTGGCTAGCGTAGCCAATCTTGGCGAGAAATGGGCCGGCGAATAAAGAGTAAAAAAAAAGTGGTCACGATAACCGAAACCGGTTAGGAACCATTATTATTATCAACAATGAAAATCATACATAATATGTATCTGATCAATTGACATTAAACGAATTGCACCCAGTCATACTGCATTTTAATGGTCTTCATAAATCGTAAACACAAAATCATTCGATTGCCTCATTCTGTATTTATGATCACACATGCTGTGTTAGAAAGGATAACTTTTTATTGTTAACCGGCCATAACAAATACGTGTAGGCGGGTAGGTTAATAAAATTTAATAAACTCGCAGGAGCGAGTGTTCATCAGTTGAAAATACTGAAGTTCATTTTATGCCCAATAAAGTATCGATTACTCGGGACGCGAAAAAAATTACGGCTTGCTGTATCCAAGGTATTACGGATTTTATGTAGTTTTTATACCCGGCGCTGAACAACATAGTACGGTAGGGCCGACCCGACGATCGTTATATTAAACGCTTTGAATCTAGGGTATACTCGTGTGTTGTACTATATAGGAACAAAGTGGTCATCGTCTTTATAGTATGATGCCCCTTTCTTAATTGAGGTTCGCTTGGACCATGACTCTAAAACCATATACAGTGTAATAACCGTATTACACTGAACCGACTACATCATAAGAGTTTCGTAGCAAGCGAACGAGGCAAATATTTCTTAAGTATGTATATTTCCTTTTTAATGAAAAACCTTTCAAACATGATAACTATCTAAAGATGAATACCTACCATGTATGGCTTTTAATATCTCATGATATTGCTACAAAATTTTTATTAAACATATTATCCAACAAATTTATCTACACATAATCTTGTTCGCTACTCGCCCTAAGGGATTAGTTAGAAATCTATTTGGGATAATGCGTGGACTTGTCAGCTTAGGTCCCGGTGCTATTGGCCCAGAAGGGATGACCTCATTGAGTGAGACCTTTTCTAACTTCATAAAACCTGAAACCGCCGCATGTACCGGCGCACGTCTCAAGCCTAAAAATCTCTATTATGTCCCTAATCCCTTTTCCTTAAGCACAAAGGGTCTTCTTCACATATGCGCCGTAACCACCTAGCCATATAATATATTCATGCGTTTTGTCGACGCAAGTTTCTGAAACATGCAGTAACAGATGTACGAATACCTGCCTAATATACCGGAAAAATTGTGTTGAAATTGACGTTCCATTAGCAGGATAACGTTACATCTACAAATGACCTATATTACAGGTGTTATCTTATTATAATGGGATTATGTTTTAAAAGTATTGAATACTACCTTCTTTAAGTCATAAAAAATAAATGAGAATCTATAATGATTCAATGTTATACATAAAGATGAGTCTTAAATCTGTTTTTCTGTAACTTATGTGTTTTTCAACAAAAAAAAATATCAGACGATATCACGTACATTGACCTGACTCCGAGGTAATAAGCTTAAGCACTTATGTTACGGATATCAGAATCAACAGTAGTATTACAAATATATACATACTTAAATATATTAGATATTAACACCCAGACACAGAACAAACACAAGTATTCATGACGCAAATGTTTGTCCTGGGTGAGTATCGTAAAACAACTGGGCCACTTCAGAAAGCGCCATCGAGCTAGTCTAAAAAATATTTTACAAAAAAACACATACATTATTATGTGCTTATTTTATATTTAAGCTATGAACATATACGCCAAATACAGTAAATGGCAGCAGAAACTTACGCAACTAACTATACACTGTGAACGCAGAGTAATTATAAATGGTAGATAAAGTTCCTCGCTGAGTAACACATGCTGACAAATATCTGTAAAGTTGCTCCACGCGCTGTTTCAACTTCTCGCGATCACGACATGACACAAACTTCCTCGGCACTGGTCCTTATTCCTAAAGCCGTAAGAGCCAAAGTCGCAGTGCGGCTAAGCGTACGTGCCCCGAATGTGTGCGGTGGAAGCCCGCGGACTCATCACAAATCACTCTATTTTCATATTGAGTGATTTATTCCCGCGCGCCAGTACGCTGTAGACCCTCTTTATACGAGTAAATCCGGCCAATACTAATAACTCTCATCTCTAGTGTAGGTTAGTGCCACAGGATAAATAACAATAGCAGTAGTGCATTTTGTTGCTAAAAAATTATGTAAATAATTTAAATATTTTATTAAACTTATCAGAAAAAATAAATAGCACCTGTGACTTTATAACGTTGACTTGACTTTTTACTAGAGTAACCATTTATTAATATGGCATTAATTAGATCAATATACATATCTCTGATTTTGCTGCTTTTGCTTTAAGACGTACAGGTCATATTTAACATGGCTTTTTTTATCTTACCGTCCTATCTTTGCATGTTGAAAACACTTCGAAGTGCTAAAGGGTTTTACCAAAAAAAAGAAATATCTTTAATTTATAGAATGTCCCATATAACTAAATTCTATAGAATTACTTGAAACCACTATCCCCAACTCAAACTGTCCTACCCGACTGATTCTGACACTGTCTTATTTTATAATGAGAAATTAGACAATAAATTTACCCCACTCACCTACCCAAAGCGGATTTATAAGCGAAGATTCAGTATAATTAGTACCCTACACTTACATACCCCTAGTTACCTTATATAGACACCGTACTTCCGTGACATAAATACGTATTACCGAAATTAATTGAAAACTTCTAGGACAGCACACTAGCACGGAATTTCTTTAATATCCATAGTAATATATCTTGTAACATGGATGCTAAGTGGCAGCACATCTTTCTCAAATTCCCGAGTCCCGAATACTGACAATTGTGCCTCTGTCGCGCTCGCTCCAAATTCCGGCACGTAAGACGGTTCATGGCAATTATACGACGACTTCGTGTTCCCGAGAAAAAACGTGACAAATAACGCTGTGGAACAACTAGTAGTGGGTATTGAGCCGTGCTAGCACACAGTGAGGCAACTTTATTATACTACTGAGGACAGATTTAGCTGTAGTCAAATATAAGATATCAGCCGAATAATTGCAAATGATTTTAAAATACATACATAACATCACGCCCATAATCCCCTAAGGGGTAGGCAGAGTCAAAGGGGCAGCATGTCCCTTCAACTACATTCAGCCAAAAATAGAGCCGGGCTGGGTTAGATGGAAAACTGTGAAAAAGCAGTGACAAGCGGCTAACCTGTCTCCCATACAGTCACACACCCAAAACCCGATATCCCATTAGTCGCCTTTTACGATATGCCAGGCAAGAACCACAGTTCGCATATTCTTTTTAAGTCCCAGACCAACATGGGACAGAGAGCTGGGTTGGATGGAAAGCATTCGCATAGTACTCACTTTGAAAGATAGACCGATCTAGGCAGGCCGTACCTTATAAGGTTACCTACATCTTTCCGGCCGTATCCTTATAGCCTTACAAGGATTAGGCCTGCCTATAGCGGTAACTGTGGTGGTCATAAGTGCGTTGTCATCAATGAAGATCTTGTGCTCAATAAGATGCATATTAAGGCAGTAATGGCAGGCAAAATCCAAAGATAATACTTACGGTAGTAGTATTTTAAAATTTTTAAACAAATATTTATAGAATTAGCCTGAATGACGGTTGGTAAATGCTTAATCTAGAGGTGGACCACGATAGAAATAGACTTCAAGTAGGAACGGGACAGAGTGGTCTGCAAAGTTGACAATTCGCTTTCGATTCGATCAGGTCAGCTGAGGTTTTAAAAATGTTATTTCGATCTGTATGAAATCAAAGTGGTAAGTAGGTTTCTTATTGAGTAAATTATATATATTTTTGCTCCATTCAACTCAAATCGGAGCACGTTTGCTTATCATTAAATAAAGAGTATACAGACAAAATATTGCACGGCTCAACGGAGTGCATTTGAGCGTACGAATGTCATTTGGACAAGTTTGCGGCGGTTTGCGGGCGCGCCCGGTCTTCGCGAAAGTTTCGCACGTGCCCTGCATCCGTGCGTGCCTCTACCGCTCCTATTGCCCCTACCGCCCGACCTCTCGAGGAACGCGACTATGGATTATTCCCAGATTATTGAAATCCTTTTGTTAGCCTAACAATAGACAAGCCTACGTTCGGATTATGCAAATCAGGTACAGGACGAATGATGATAGCGAATTCACTCCGTGGTGACGCCAATGTGTGTCGTAACCCATTTGTGTAAAGGTGATAATCCCGCGCGGTGGCCCATCTGAAAGTATAATTGGGAGACTTGTTTTGTTAATTATTTTAATAAAACCCTAAAAATACAGAGCGTTCCCCTCACAGTAACAGATTAAAACTTTTACTCGTTATAACTTTTTCAAACGATTAGCATTCAAAATCCATCTCGCGATGGCATTTTGAATAGGATCCTATTTTAACTTCTGTACCCCTTTAAATGTTCCAAGCAGCATCTAGATGGACATCACTAGCCTTGAAAGAAAATCAATAAGTAGGTAGTTCTTTCTCATATTGTAAAAATGTTATTCTATGTAAGTACGTATTGTTGTCAACGTAAATTATGTACATAACGAGCACTTACTCATTAGCAGTCCGTCTTCGGTTGCAAGTTCCACCGCGGGCTCATCAGTTCGCCCCATTTAAGGCACACAAGTCGGAATTATCCTCCCCAATAACAATATCGGAGTAATAATGAAGTTATAACATCCCTGGACTTGTGTTGCAGAACTCGCTTGAGTGCGGCTAAGGGGCTCTGTTTGAGGTAATTAGATAAGTTCGTGTGGATCCGCAGCTGTTTTCTGACGCCAGGAGTAGTGAAGCGTGGCCCGTCAGTGGGGGATACCCATTCGTATAAATGACGATAAGTAAATAATAGGAAAATAATGCGTGCGAGTCGTATCGCTGAACAGATTTTTATTATTCGTTGGTAGGATTTAAAGTAAGGAAACTAAATATAACATCGGAATAAATATTTATGCAAAAGTTAACTTATTTGAATACAAATCCTCAATATATTGCAATAACAATCGTAAATTCAATAAAAAAAAGAATTATACTCGTAGAGATTCAAGGCTTTTCTAATATTTAAGTGCAAATCAACAAAATAGAAAATTATTTTAAAGGATCGAAGATTTCTTTTACGCAGAAATACTGGTCATTAATGACAATTACCAATATATAGGTAAATACCATACAAAATGAAAATTTAAAAATGAATGCAAACGAAAACGGCATGAGCACAGTTTATCAAATGAGAGACATTCCAATAATATGTTTTATTCATACTCTTTACTAAGACTGAGTTGTAGCAGGATAGCCGATAAGACAATCAATTAAGTGCGTATCTGAAATGGATTCGTTGACAGACAAATAGTTCTCAATCTGATCTTACACGTTTTTTGTTCACCAGCGTGTAACGAGTATCGCGTTTGTGTTAAAGACGACGTTTTACAGCAACATTAAGGTTCACTGTCTTTTGTTCTTTAAACAATTTCATCACCTGTTAAACAAGATGCTTTAAAGCAAGTACGTCAAAGAAAAATGTGCCTAAATGAAAAAATAAAATGCGGTGACAAGACACGGCTGGGGGCGCACACCCAGCTCATTACCGGCCGTTCGGGGTGCGCTGTAAACATTTGTGGCGAATTTTTCATTACTCCCCGCGAAACAATAGAGGCGAACCGGCGGAGCGGCATGAACGCAGTTTCCCAAAACAATGGCCGGCTATAGTGCCTAATTATGTTCTGCTTAATACACTACGGGCCCCTCCAGTGAACATCACGAAAAATATCAAGTACGAGTAGAATTACTTAACTGATAAGTGTTCGGCGCCTATAAGTTATATCAAAATATCTTATACAAATTTAAAAAATCACATAGATAAAGCGGTCGTAGCTCAATATTAAGAACCCGCGCATCTTAACCGAAGAATGGGGGTGCAAACCCTGGCATGTACCTCTGGATTGTTTAAATCTATGTAAGTATTTATACCAATCGCTTCAATGTAATTACCAGACTCGCTAAATTCTGATCATCGTCTAAGCAGTCCGCAGACAACGCTAGGAGGATCATGATTTTGAAAAATCACATGTGCGTTGCTGACCTGCGGTTTGGCGCCCGGAACTTTCACTCACGAATAGAAACATTGTAGTACAGTTTAAAACTATCACGTCGGTATTAAGTGACAAAATGGTACTTCACGTTTCGGCCCATTCATGCTTTAAACAATGCTTGAATTCACAATAACTTTACAAATTTCCTGTAGAAATCTGCCCAATCCATATTTATCATTCAGATCAAACTGGATCTTCAAGCTGTTGTACAATGGTTTAGCTTTAAACACCATTGAATGAGAAATAGTTTTATAGGTTTTAATAATTACGTAATACTTCGACGACGTAATACATATGTATATAGCATGAATTGTAATCAAATCTTCGAAGTTTAACCTACTTCTAATTCCCGTCCCGTCCCGTCCAATACAATAGTCGAATTATCTTGGGCCTATCTGAATTATAAACTTGGGCTATAACCTCACTGATACAAATAAACATGCTATTATTACTAAACCCCTAAGCCATCGATGTATTTTCCGAATAAAATTTTATATCATAAGAGTTTAGCCATGATTTTCGCCCTTAGGATAAACGTCGTTTATATTTTAACCAGGAAAACGGGATATTGTCGAATGCCACGCAATATAACTTACTGTAAAGAATTGTCATTCTCGCGAGCGAAACTATAAACAGAAGAAACTAATACATAAGACACTTTATAAAGTTTGACATTATTGGGAGACAAGCGGGTTTGTAGTTGCACCTTACCTGCAAGTAAGCGTAAGTATATCTATTTATAAATATGTATAGAACACTTACTTTTATTATTAAACTTATCCGCATACGTATGTTTACAAATGGACTATCAAAATACTTGTTGAAATAGAAATAGAGACGTAACAAAATCAAAAAGAGCTCATTCTATTTTTACTTGTTTAATACGGATCCCTACAAACATGAAAATTCGCAACTATTGCGGCGAAATAGATGAGTTTGCTCTCAATCTGTTAAAAGCCAGCTTTGACCCGCTCCAGCCCGACGTGGGTTATGTTATCATAACGCAACAGGATATTTTTCCATTTTCTCAATTTCACTCTCCGCTGGTACGGATTTTCCTCTATTTCGCTTCCGTCTCTTAATGTCCTGTTCGATTGTGCTGAACTCACTTAGTTTAAGTAGATAACTGTGTCTTGGATATCGGATACAGCTAGCATTTATAAAATCAAACGATCTTTTGTACAAGTCTTTTTTATTTCGATTATTCATATTGGAAATCTCTTAAAGCACAAAATTAGGTACTTTTTAACTGTTTTGAAATCTACGTTCGCTTTTTTTGCAACCAAACCAACCAAACCGATAACTTACAAAATAAAGACTGGTGATGAATGTGAAAATGCCATGTCACCCGTAGCTTAGTAGAGCGATAGCAACGTTATTATTAAACTTGGCAAGCTGTCGTTACCGAATGCTTAACTTAAGTAGCAAAAAAATGGCTTGGGCTAGTTTTTGAATGCCTTAAAAAATAGGCACTTAAACAAATAAATTAAAAAGTTCTAAAAGTAAAATACATTTAGAACTTTTTAATTCACTTTACTTAAAAATAATTAATAAGACAAATTTACAGAAATAAGGAGAAGAGCATGACGGGAATAATGTGGCCCCGTCCTCATTTGAGAAATTGATCTTGAAATATGCGCGTGGTTGGGCTAATCAAAACGGAAAACGTAACAATGAGCGTCTCAATGCAAACAAAGAGAGCCCACCACTCGGAGATGGGATGCCATATCCACAGAAACATTGTCCACACTTTCTGCAATTGAAGTAGAATTTGAAATAAATTCAACCGTAGACAAGAAACGACATTCATTTACGGACGGTGTGCTACGTGACCTGATGTTGGGTCCATGCATAACGTTGAAATTAGCTCAACCCGTATGCATTCCTAAAATAATTTTCAGCAGTCACTACTACAATTAAAACCAGCCGTGGCCTTATGTCCCCTGACGAAAATTGTGTAGTAGTATATAGGTCTGCTTTTGTAAACAAGACGAATTGTCTAACAAGAATAGTGTGAAAACTTACCTAGTCTCTAGTTCGTATAACAAAATTATAAAACGAGATTAGTATTTAAATGTAATATTTCAGACGTGTAAAGAAATAGAAGATTTCACTTTACAGCAGCGGCAACCATAACAATAGTGGGATGCGCTCGAGGCACCCACAATACCGCTCCACTTTATACATAAATCATATGAACTGGGCCAACACGGAAGCAAATCGAAAAATATGCTCAATGGAGATACGAGGGTATTATAATACGGAGAATGTGTCCTGCTCCTCCGTTAGTCAGCCGTACACGCTATTGAAGTTACGACGCATCACTTTGTACGCGCCGGGCGTAACCATAACATAAACGTAACAGATTTCTCGACGGAACGTCTGTGCTTTATTGGCGCGATTCAAGCTCGCAGAATGAAGAGACTTTGTTACGTTATGACGAACTGTAAAATATTGAATAGATTGAAATATTTCACAGGCTTGTTTGAGTGCAGGGCCTTGGTCAGAAAACTGAAACCGCAAAAAGTTAATGATCACGTGACGAACATAGTCATTTCTATTCGAATACCCGTTGTCTTGTATCCATAGTACAAGCATAAATACTTAGTTGGGGCCTACAGAAATGGTGTGTGGGTCTAAAGAATTTAGATTTATAATTACAGTATTACTATATTTGCGACTTAGCAGTAATCAAACCCCTACAGAATAACCTATCTACCTAAACATCATCATCTTTGTAACGTTGTTGTGCGGGGTGCGCTTAATAGAAGATTTGCGGGGTCTGGTTACATTGAAGCGACTGTCATCTCATCTTCATAACACTTAGATAGGATAACCCAACAAATTAGATCTTGATTACGCAACCGATAGTTATTTGAATAAACAAGATTGGTCACGTTGTCTTTCTTCATCGATGAGTTAGCTTAGACTTGTTCAATCTATAGGTATGTGTCTGGGAACTTGGATGCCAAGCCTTACTAATGCGTTACCACCGCCTTCTTAGCATATACATATTAATTGATTGAGGTTAATTCATACGTATGCTGTCAACAATAAAAAAAGGTCATAACTCTATTACCTACATTTTATCGTTTTAATAGGCCAAAAAAACAATGCAACATGTTATCGTAACTGGCCTCAAAACAGATGTTTGCAATAATTGAATATCTTTTATTGGAACATAGCACTTAAGGGCACATGAATAATTGTCAGTACGACAAAACTTTGGAGCACATAATGAAAATGGAACAGGGGGACGAACATTTTCTGATATTTACAATATAAAATAGTAAAATAGTGCATTTGTCCTACTAAAAGTAGTAGTACAAGCTAAAATTTAGAAAAGTATTTTCACAATTATAGTAGGTACACATATATACAATTATCGCAACAACTCCAGTAGCAATCTGAAACGACTCGTTTCTGCATCAAGCGGCAGGTAGCTGCCGCTGAAAGCAAAAACAAAGGTACACGTCAGCGGTGCACAAGTGATCTATTATTTAATCGGCGAGATCGATCGCCCGACCTCAACCCGCCCGTGAAAAATATTTTTTGTTCGAAAGAAACATTTCTCTTGCAGCCGTTTTGGCGCTAAAAAAGCGTTGAATATAGAGTCGTAATACGTTCGGCAATATCTGAAATGCCAAGCCAGTGCGTGATATGAAAGGACGAGGACGGGTTGTGTTAGGAAATAGGTTCGCGGTGGATTGATGGAGGGCTTTCTGCGTCATGACAACGCGTCGCGACGCAGATGAGGCTTGAGCGCTTTCAGATTTTTCGCGCGTTCATTGTGCGATTCGTCGCTCATATTTCGATGTATTTATTGCCGTTACTTGACGTTTGATTTGAGACGTGATTTTTTTTACTGTTAAAATGAAAATACATCGGCACTAAATTTACATCCCTTCCCCAAAACACAAAAAGATTATTTAAAATATTTACAATAACTAAAGTAGATGGTGAAGTATATACAAATTAGTTCGCATTCTTTGATGTTGTTGACTAGGCTGCATTTTAAATTATGTTATAGCTACAACTTTAAAACGAGACAGGCATGTTAAATTTCACAAACCTTTATAAAGCTTATAATTTTATATTTTCAAAAAATATTAAATTGTTTCTATAGCGTCGCATTATGAATTATTAATATACCCTGACCTCAGACGACTATGGAACCATTTATTTGTCATCCTTGAATTAATGTATCCCTATCCAACTTTACGATAATGATAAATTGATTGTACCTACCATTATGGATAATCTTCATTTTATTCCAATTATCCTTTATTACTTACTGGATGTTTGATAAATTACTTGATCATGTATAAATACAAAATAAGGTATTTTACCTGGGGTTACTTTGCCAAAATTACACAGGGCAAAATTTAATTATTGAAATTCTAAATAACATAATCCATATTTGCATTATAACTGAACAAAAATTGACAGAAGAACTTCCGGTTACGTGGACGATTGTTTACTCTTGTTCTACTTTTGCCAAAACTGCTCCGTTGCATTCAGTAGCCAAAGTAACTCCGATCATCAGGTTGGTATCGATGACATGTCGCAGTTACTGTAATACAGCAGTCCAACATTCGACAAAGGCAACAAAAACTCCGATAGCAACGTACGCCCGCTTCGGAAATGTTACCCGATGGAAAAACGTCGCGTCGTGCCGGTCGAATTGCACACCGCCGGCTTAGCCGTCAACTTTTACGAATATCGGCCTGTTTCACGTGTCGATAACTTGGTATCGCAAAAAGCATAAAAGTATTTTGAGGAGAGAGATAAGCCAAAATACGTGTTAATAAAAAAATATTATAATTGCTTTGTTGCGACTTAGTCAAACCAAAAAGAAATGTATGAAATTATTCCACTTCAGAATTGCAACCAGTTTAGAAGTTTTGTCAACAGTTTTAGAATTTGTTAACTCAAAGTCAAAATTCATTATTTTCGTAGGCCTCAAAAATCACTTATAAATCGACAAGTTATACAATATACTAAAAATAACAATATGTATCTACTGCCGGTTCGAAATGTCGCTTCTAACGAGGAGAAACTCGGTACCCTTTTCAGTACCATATTATACAACAGTTGTAATATACAGATTATTTAATATACAGTAATTTGTAAAACATTACTAAACTCGCAAGAGTATATAACTGACATTATAAACAATAACATTTGTTCTATGATTTTTCTTTACAAACTACATCAGCTGTTTGGTCATTTAGTAAGGAAAGCCGTTTTTTTGTCGATTTAGGAGAAGTCATAGAACAAACGTTGTTGTTCATAATCTACTCTTACGAGGTTATTTACATCTTACAAATGACTCTGTGTATTATATTAATATTTATACAAATTCAAACAGTTAATGTTCGTCGGGAGATCTAAGTGAGTATTATTATAAGTAATATGTAAACTAGGGCAGACCACAGGCATGTCAGCCATAGCTTCACTCGACTATTTTAAGGAATGTATCGACCCATCACATAGTAAATGGCAAGCACCTAGTTGCACCCAGACCAGTATAGCCTGATGATGAAGTTTACGAGTTTATGATGAAGGTACACAAAAGTCCGCATTATTAAATGATTTATACGATAAAAACCACACTAAGTATTCAAGTTAAGTATAACAGATTCCAAAATAGTTATTTATCTCTTAACTTACAAACTATTCATTCCTTAGTTACAAGAATCCTCTGCAGGATTATTCCAGCTTCTGTATCATTTCATTAGCATATCGATTCTATCAGCAGTCAGATATAATTCATTCAACAAATTTAAAATAATGGCCGTCTACGAACAAAGTCCAAAGACGTTGAATCCAAAGGTGGAGAGTTGCGAATTTGAATCGCACGCCGAATGATATTTGTCTCCGGCGCCGGGAAGTTGGGCGTCCTCAGCGCGCGTCGCTTTGCGGAAGCAAATAGATAAACAACTTTGTGTTCAGGAAAGATCCAATGCGCGATGCCACCTCGGCGGAGCGACGTCAATATCGTCAACTGCGGTAATTAACTTCTCGGACTTCGCAATCTGTTCAACGAGAGGTAATCGTAACGGTAAATCTGTGTGGACATCACATTTTTAATTAGAAAGTACTGAATGAACTATGAGTGTACGTTATATTCTAATTTAGTAGATGTAGGTATGATGAATAAATCTATATGTCCAAAGTAAGCCTAAAATGTTTTTTTTTGTGCAAGTTAGCACAACCGCCGCCCATGGACATCTGCAAAACCAGGAGAATTGCTGACACTCTCACCTACCGTGAGAAACACAGCGATATAGGTAGATGCTGTTATTTAACGCCGCTGTTCTTTAAGAGGGTGGAACTTTTCCGGTTCAGCTGGTCCAGCTTATATAACCACTGAAAATGGGCACTACGCCGCTTACTAGCACATAAAAGTATTTTTTTAATCAATTGCCATTATTTTGCACGTTAATTGGCGTGTCATGTCACGTAAGTTCGTCTGGTGTACCTGTCGGTATGTCGCCGGAGCACGGCCGCCGCGAGACACATCACGCGATATTATTCAGGATGCGCCAGTCTGTCGCAACGCAACAACAACGCGCGTCACGCTCGAAATACCCGACGGACAAAAAGTAAGTATTACTTTCTAAGAACATTTTAGTTGTGTTTGTACTACTTTTATGTAGATTCAGTATTTTCATGATAACATACCATTGTTGGATGTTATTAGAGTAGCATTGCAAAACATTCTAACACATTAGCGGCGGACTAGCCCTTTTTGCAAGAAAACCTTGTAATAACTAAAATTGTTCATTCCTAACTTATGATTGATATATTGATTATAAGCTTTTCTTTCATACAGATCTATTTATATCCATTTCCGTTCACATTCACCGAACCCATTCTTATAAAACCTATACGCTCCCAGTCGATCGCAACACATAAAGGATTAAATCGTCCGCAAAACGTGTAACCTGCCGGGCTATCCAATAAAGCGTGTAGTACACGAACGGTCAGGGACGGCAAATCAACTAAAAATCAATGCAAACGTCATAACCAATATGAGCTCGCGGCGTCATGGCCACCGACCAATACCCGGCTGGATAATGGACGGTTATTCCGCTGTCAAATAAATTACGATACGTGCCGCAGCTAGACGTAATGTGATTGTACAACAAACCTTTCTCCTGATGCTCCATGCGCGTACGATTCGGTCTGCGACGTCTCCCTGAAGGAAGAATTTAAAAAATAATGATCGTCGTCTCATGACCTTCCTTTTGAGAATTGGATACATTAAATATGTATCGCTACGAGTAAGTTAAAAAACAACATATTATTTAAAAAATATATTTTGACGGCATTTTTTAAAATACTACACAACGTTAACCCATTAAAAAGTCCTATAAATTTCACGTGTCTACAGAAGTAGTGTTTTCCATCAGTCACGGAGGTATTATGTGTGTATATTTTAATTAAATAAAGTAACTTATATGTATGATTTAAGAGTGACTAAAAAGTTTCAATCAGCACGTAATAATGACAATAATCTTTCATTTATTTGTCAAATTGAAATAAAGTTTAACTTTATTAGTGTCAATCTATTTTACCTGGAAATTAATATAGTATTGATGGTAACAATATTTACTGTCCCTATCATTATCCTATTTTAATGCCCCGATATATATATATATATATATATATATTTGTTGATGTACTGGCGACGTAAAATTTTTCCAATAACGACTAATTTTAACATCTATATAGCAAATCCCTCCTTGATAAAAAAAAATATGTACAAAAAGTATGTTTGCGCAAACGAAATCCGACAACAAAAAAAATCTATTAGTTTTATACGCTTCGAGCACAGTGCAGACTTTTATATTAAACGTACGAATTGAGATTCCATGTTTCCCTTTTAGATAGAACGAACTCAATCAGATTCATATAAATCTATTACTTTTTTAAGAATCAAAATGTGCTTTGAGCTCGTACAGACTTTTCACCTTAGGAAATTATGAGTTTTATCTTTATCATTGTTTTTCAGTAGGTATAATATTACAATATATTTGTATAAAAAATATATTGTAGCTGCTACTACAATATACTAGCTTCCGCCCGCAGCTTCGGCGGCGTGGACTTAGGTTATTAATGTTTTAATCGTTTTTTAATAATTCGCCTTTAGGAGCCTGGATAATAGACATATTATTATTATTATTTCATAGAAATCGGAGTAATTTTTAATTAATCCATACAAACTATGAACCCCTATTTTATTACCCCTGGGGATGTTTTTCAAAGAACCGGAAAACACTTGTTCTGTTATTTATATTTAGGAGCTCGGAAAAGTATCTTTTAAGAATAATTTTGTCATGCGCAAGAAAGCCAATCATCATCATCTCCCTAGGTCTAGGTCCGCTTAGACCATGATCATCATGAATTACCATCATGAATTACCAGTCGCATCAATTACCAGACTCGCTAAGTCCTGGAGGACTTAGCGAGTCTGGTAATTGATGCGACTGCCGATCTGACCTTCGTAACCCTAAGATAGGGGAACCAAATAAATATTGTTTCATGGCAAGAAAGCCAATCCCAATACTTTAAAAAAATACAGCTGTAATATTAAGCCATATTAGATTTTAGTCTCGTACTTATAAGGCCATTATAGAGACTGCCTGAAAAGTTTGTTCCCACGTAGTTGCAGATAAGGTAGATCCAGACAATAAGAATAAAATAACATAGACTCAGCAACAGACAAAAAGTCCATAGTGTACACACCGCCTAACGACAGCAAAGGCATATTTTAAAAACAAAAACACTTTTGTTTGCAAATTCAAAAAACTAGTAAGTAAATTATAGCGGGCGGCGGACAATGCAGCGCAATAACCGACCGACTGATAACTGAGTGTTATAGCGCAGGCGCATGCGGTGCGGCCGTCTAACTGATTCGCGCTGATGAAAATATTCACTTTGACACGGCACAAGTGCGCCCGGTTTATTTGCACAAATGGGATCGGGCCCAAATAAAAATCCATTAGTTCCAACGCCGCGTGCACAACACTGACTATCATGTTTAACAGCGGACCAATTGAAATTCGCTCTATTTCTCCGCTCCGCATTCCCGGCCCACTCTATTTTATGCTGACAAAACATTTTTTAAACGTAACTTAGTACGCTTTTTACTGCATTTGCTAGCTCAGGCCCACATTTTCCAGGCATCAAATCTGATTTGCAACGTCAAATATCGAGTTTCATATGTTAATTTCTATTTAGTATCCATTATTTCATTTCCGGTTAATATACCTACTGTATCAAATAGGCGACAAGTCAGTCACAAATATTTCATAATTTTCCATTTAAAAACTCAAAATGATCTTTTCTAAAAAGTATGTACGATTGGGATGATATGTAAGTTTTGATTTGTTTCCTATTGAAATAAAAACAGCTCATGACTAACTTATTTAAACGAGACAAGAATTTATTATAAACGAATTTATACTTACTTACATATAAAACTTTGCTAACTTTTAACATTTTCTTGTACTCAAAATGCATGCGTTTCTACGATTTACCGTAGCAACGTCGTAGTCGTTGCGGCGTAGCGCCGTAGCGTCACGCTTGGCCGCCGTAGCGGCAGACATCGCTCAAAGGCGGCCTACGAGACTAATTACGAAGCAATGCTCGCGCGCAGATTACCTGCAGTACCACGAAACAAAACACGTCTGTTACGCTTTTGAAAATGGAAATATGTTTCCAGCGAAAAGTTATTCTATGTCAATGTTATATGACGTTTATTGATAGCGGTGGGAGCTCAAAGGACTCCCACACGCACCTTACGGAAAATATGTTAATCCAAACCATTCATTCTCTAAAATAAAGAAAATTACAGATTTAGACCAGGGGATATAACTACCTATATATCCCCTATAACTTAAGAGCAAGGGAAAACATTCAAATAGCTACGTATGTGTAAGTATGATCCAAATAGACTGATTTGAAAAAAAAAACAGACGAAACCAAACAGGCCCTGATTAGGGACAATAGTACGCAACGCTAGGAAGATGGCGATTGTACGAGATTTATCGGACATATCTTGATTCAGATTCAATTCAATTGGTTAGTTAGAGTGCAGCAACAATGTTATAGCGTTATGAGCTGCTTTAGTCATTGCATCGTTCGAATAATGGTCTGTGCGGAGACATTGCTTGTCACACGAGGCTAATCACGAGCGACGTGTGTTGTTGCCTGCGCTCGGATTACGCGCACGGCCGCGCTGTAAGACAATACCAGGCGACAGCGACAATGCGTTGAACGACAATACCTCGGCTCAACCTCAGTCACGCCACTTTGCCAAATCACCGCACCTCCCAAATAAACCAGTATATACGTACATCAGACATAGCAACCTGTAATATAAAACGACAACGACATTTATACCCTCGTATTTTCTATGCAATATTTCCGGAAACCGTTTCTTATTTTCTTCAAGATTTTATTATATCACAGACACAAATAAAATTCATAGAGATTAAACACAAAGGTAACATCGCACAAAACATCTTAAAAACGGCCTCACGGATTGTTAAGGCAATTTCACCCTCACCTTTCTTCTACGTTTATTTTTACAGACAGAACATCCAGTCATTTGACTTTGAGTCGGGAAAATAATACGATACCTATTCTTTACAAAACAAACCATGTATTATTACGAAACGAGAGAAAAGCAGCTCGTTCGCAAAATTCTTTACGTCGCTGCCGCGCTGTCAAAATACCAGCCCTGAACGAGAAGAGGGCAAAGATTTAATTGAATATTTCACAAATAATAGCCAAGAATAACTTCTGTGTTCTTGAGCAAGTGACGGCGAACAAAGGGCGAGAGTCGCGGAGGCCGAGCCGAGCTTTCGAGCGCTATTCGAGATTCCGAACTTTTAACATCGAAGCCTTTATTTCCACCACATAAGACTGTTCGTAGGCCGGCGCACATGTGCGTGTAGGCCCCATTCACACGCAGCACCGCATTGTTCGAGTGATACGCGCGAGGCGAGGAGAATGATTTTTCTGCCCGAAGCAGTTCTCCACAATAATGAGTCACTTGACGTATTGTCCCGCGGGCGCCATCTCGTCCAAATTACGAAGCCATTGTTACTGAGATATTGTTCGTCGCCTCGTGAATATGTGCGAAAGGAAATGAAACTGTTCCCTAGTGCCCGTCACCGTTTGTTGGCTTCCATGACCCGACACACCCGCCAGTATTTCCATTCCACTCGTGAGTCTCGGCATAAATGAGTCTTCACGCGTTATGTGCTCTGTTAGCCAAGTACGGAACGCAAATATGAGCCGCAGGAATATGGTGCGGGTGTAATAAGCGTGTTATGTAAATTAAACAAGTTGTAAAACCTCAGGCAAATAAGTGCATGTTGGTTAAAGAACAATAAAAAAACTGCTTAATGACACTGATGCATGCTAACTCTCTTTACTGTTACGAATCCAAAATTTTGCAATTAACCAAAATTCATGTTTACACTCCAAATTTTAAGTAAACTAACTTAAGCCATACACCGCTTTATCGGAATTGTGATTAAATTCACAGACGGTACCCGATAACTCTAACACAATTCCTGGCCAATTTCCTATCTCACATCCCCTCTATTGGAACAACAAGAAAAGACAGTGCCCCGCTCAACTCGATTTCCTAAAACGGTATTTAATAACCTACCCAATACCGGAGTCCAGATGCACCAAGCCGTTTTATTCTTTAATAGTTCGGCTTCACAGTTCGCCTTGTTGGCTTACTAAAGTTGTTGGAGACTTTTCTTATTCCAAGTTACTCGGCTTTGTATTGGAATATAGTAATAACTTTGCTGTTTTTGTATATTCTTATACTCTTATACAAGCGTAACTCAATACATATTAATACTTAAACTTTTGTTATAAAAAATATTGGGATTAAACATACATGTAAAATTTGTTTGTATTATAAATTATCATGTTTCACTTAAAAATAAATAGATAAATACATAAAACAACCAATAAGCTTTTTATTAGTTAGATTAGTTAACACTTTTTGAAGTGATGAAATATTTTTTTGTGAAGTAATGTTTAGCTTAACTGGTTCCTGGCGTGAGCAAAGTAATTTACAAAACATTACGCCCATAGTCCCCGAAAGGAGGTAGAGTCAAAGAGGCGCCCCTTTAACCACATTCAGCCAAAAATAAAACTGGGCTGGGTTAGATAGAAAATTGTAAAAAAGTAGTGACAAGTAGCTAACTCGTCGCCCACACAATCATATACCCTCAACCCCATTAACCCTTAGTCGCCCTTTACGACATGCTTGGCAAGAACCATATTTGCTACATTATTTTTAAGTCCCAGACCAACCTGGGGCAAATTAATTTACTGTCTACATATTTTTTTTAAACGCTGACGAACAAATAATAGCGAAACAACAATTACTTCTTGTTATGCCCGCGGCTTATGAAGCAGGCTTTACTTTGAAAGTACCTAAGTTTATTTGTCAAATACAAATGCTACAAACAACCTAACTGGAACGAGTTTCAAGCCATTTCCTTTACAGAATCTCGCGTTCTTTCCTTGGCGTTGCATTGCTTTTCGTTTCGAACAAAGACTAGTTTGCTACTCGAAAAAATATGTTGACTAACAAACAGTGGTATTTGCATTGAATCTGTTACCCAACACAAGCAGTCCCAGCACATGGTATATATTCCGAACTTGGCTCACATGCCAAGATTCATTACTTGTTCCACGAAAACTTTTCCTTTCCTTCCGTTTCCTTTCATAAAAATCTTAATAGTCATTAAAAACGTGTCTCACTCATAGATTTAGAATTTTTTGACTACGCAAAAGATACATAAAGCGTGGGAGCAAGAAATCCTGCTGAAATACAAACCACCCGAGAGAAAAAGAGACAGCGAATGAAGTACCTATATGTCAATGTTTTTGCGAGTAAGAGGCCATAGCGTCCCGGTCTATTCTACGTCGCAGTGAAATTTCTGCATTTATGTATTAAACCTTGGATTATAATCGACAATATTAAATGTGCAATTGAGATGACTTCTTTTGTACGTGATTGTGAGGTTACACGACGGAATAATCCTAATAAATACACTTTTCACAGGTAAATACGATTTTATCATTAGATTTTTTCAAACCATATTTTGTCAAATTGTTGCTAGTAATCAGTTTAGAAAAATATGTTTACAATAGTATATTGATTATAATTGATCTTTCTAAGTATACATCGTGATTATAATCAGAATTGGGGAAAATATTGTGTAAAATTGTAAATAGTTTGGTTACGCTAGTGCTTGACAAAGCGGTGACGTCACGAGTATCGATAAAAACTTAATCGTCTTTTAGCGACATCATGACATGAATACAAAATAATTTAACCAAGTTATGTTGAAATATAATTATATTCACATTGGGAACTCATTATCTCCGTAAATATGTTAGTTAAGTAACTGATAATTTTTCTAGGTTTCCAAGCAACCCAGCATTGTGTAAAAAGTGGATGCGGACTATAGACAGACAGATTGGACTCCCAGTGAGAACTCCATTATCTGCAGCAAACATTTTGACGGCAAATGACGGCAGCAAAAAATACCCCGCTAGGGAAGTGGCGTGAAGTTTAGTTAGTTAGTTAGTTTTTAAATGACACCAAATTAAAAGTTGCTTATATATTATTTGTTCCATTTCATTCCATCAGTCAAAGCAAAAGTCATATCTTTTTGTCTTAGTATAAATCATAGAACATATTTCTATTTTTTTAATTTTTTACACTCTGAATATACGAAGAATTTTACCATCTCATTGTTTATAGAACTGCTTAGAATGAGATTTCTTACCGACTAATTCTAATTTACCTACCTAATATATACAACTACTGATTTCAGTCAATGCCATAAATAATTAATCAAAAGTATAAAAAAGCGTATTAAATACCTATATTATTAGTATACAACTGAATCAGTCGATAATGTGAAAGTGCGTCTTTGACAACACTATTTTTAACTCACACATAGACGTCAACCAACACATGCTTAAATTTATTTTGGTCATGTCTCCGAGCCGTCTTTGTGTATCTTGTACATCCTAAATCTATGGTCTCACTCGTGTGAATATGCTACAGTTTTAGTACCATGGTATGAATGAAATATTTTATGAACGTACATTATTTTTATTTCCAACATAAGATAAAACGCTGGACTCTAACTAAAATAACGGACGAATCTCCCGGTTCCCAGTTTTCTAAAAACATAGCGATTTCATATTAACATGTAAAAGGAAGGGTGACATAATTTCTTGAGAATTTGAAATATTCTGAAGTTCAGGGATCATTTTAATACAGTAATTTGTAATTTTTTTAAGATAAAGTAGGAATTTAAAAACCATATGATTATTGAAAGTACATATACGGTGTACCTATAAGTATGAAATATAGAAAATATATCCCTAAAATATTTCACAGTAAAAATTTCACCTTCAAGCAAATAACCTTTTCGTTAATGCAAGTCTTCGAAAGCTTATTTTCAATAGAAGGCACTAACAATAGCAGAACAATAGTGACTTTATGGCAAAGTAAATAAGCCCTCAAGTTTATAGGCACAATAGATTCGTCAAAAGCCGTTAGTACCCAATAATACGTGTAGGTAATACCAATGCTGTTTTTTTTCTTTCGGCAACGAAAGGAAATTACCTACGACTATTATTTAGAAAGCAAATGGCTGTTGGAATTTATTTTATTATCATCATCATCGTTATGACCCGTGCTTAGACGGGGTCCGCTTAGACCACGATCCAGGATTTAGCGAGTTTGGTAATTACATTGAAGCGACTGCCGATCTGACCTTCGTAACCCTAAGATAGGGAAACCAGACAATTTTTGGATCATGGTTACAAATTCAAACTTGTTTGAATTTACAGGTTCCATCACGATGTTTTCTCTCACCGTCGAGCTAGTGGTATAAATATGTACATAGATTTGAAAAATCTAGAGGTAGGTACATGCCCGGTTTGAACCCGCACTCCTCTTTTAAGAGGCGTGTCCTTACCATTGAGCTACCACCGCTCCAATTTCGGAATTTATTTTATCAATTATGTCGGATTTCAGATATTGTTAATAGGGTTAAGATATTAAGTTATAATTGATCTTCAGTCACAAAGATGTTACATTTATAATATAAACAGGATAACCGCTAGTAACCATTAACCTTAGATTATTCAAGCTTATTAATAACTACCTACTTCCAATGTCATTTATCACATTAGAAACCACACAGTTGGATATTGTTGGAGAACCTCCCTGTAGTATTATCGCTATTAATTATCAGCATCTGACGCTATGTTCTACAATCAAAACAACTTCAAAAACAGTTGCTACGATTTCGTTAAAATCTAAATTTTCCTAGAAAGTCCCGTGTAAATGAGACGAATATTTCAGAGTAGCGTCGGCAAATGTATATTAATGTTAAAAGATGGATAATTAACGATAACACAATAATCGGGCTATCCGAGATTTGTAAATTCTAGAATGACTATCAAAGCGTGTCGCTGCTAAAAGCGTTATAAAGCACTGCCGCGTTCGAAAGGAAAGAATATGGCACAGCAACTGCACGGAAACTCAATATTAGTTGCCGAATACCTAAAACTCTGAGCGCTCCACATCGCTGGAACGCAGCATCCTTGTTTAATTACAACTTAAAATTTGAGCAATAAAATGCAAAGCAGGCGGCAAACATTATGAGGTGAGGCGAGTGTGGCGCGGCGAGGCTGCGAGGCGGCGAGGCGGCGAGGCGTGTGGCGGCCGGGCCAATGCGACGCACATTAGCACAAATCCGCATCCGCGAAATGAATCCGACCTGCATTTCACGCCAACACGACACCGTTGAAATTATCGCCGACTCCCAGATTCCAATTATGTAACAATTTAAGCTGTGTTCGGATTGCCGCTTAATCTTTCTCGGTGTTTAAGCGAGCTCGCCTTCTATTGTTTAAATGCTGGCTTATTTCACTTTTATTCCGATTTATAGCAGGCTTTAATCCATTATTGATATATCTGCACTAGCAAGGTTGAACCGCTTAATTTAACTGCATTCGTCGTTGTGAAATACATTGAATAATTACAATGTTATTGTTTATACCAACTGAAATGTAAATCTGATTATGACAATTAGATACTAGTACAATTTTCAAATAAATAAGGGCTTTTGTAACCAATATTTAATTATCAATATATTAGATATTATAGGTATGTCACTTGAATATTATATACAATTATTACTGGGAAATCATTGAACACTGAAACTCTAATTACATAAGTTAATAAAATTAAAGCAAATAGCTAGATATGTAAACTAATAACAATGCACTTATATTCAGGATTTACATAAGTCTAACTTTATTTGACCTTAATCATAAAATCATAATCCTACATATAAATATGGCATAAGAAACTAAACACATTTAACGAAGTACAATAAGAAATCACATAATTACAAATTATTTTTCCGTTGTTATTTGAGTATAAACAACCGTTACAAATTTATCTTCTATATTCAATACTCGAACCGATGCCTCTCAGCGCAGTGCACATACAAGTGCATACTTGACTGCCGAACATTCTAGAATTGTTCAAAAATAAATCAAAATTCCATTGAAATTGCGCCGCTTGTTCAACCAAAAACTTCTTAAACGACTCCCATTCAGCCGCAGGGCCCATCGCAGAAATTGCCCGATGCGTACCTGCAACAAAAGATATTATTTAGACAAACCGTTGTTCCACAACGAAAGAACGTTATTTACAGTGCGGTGCAGCGCTGCAATACGATCCCATATCAAGGAATTTTAAACGAAAAGCTTGGAATGCAGCAGGTCTACAGAACACGATATTTTATATACGAACATACTTGGGAGATATTGTTCGAAGATTCACTTGGACCGTTTTGTTAAAAATCCGATTAATAAGAAATGTCCAGTAACTACTTTACAAAATTTAACTGCGCTGAATAGTTTCCCTAATTTGTCTGTTATGTAAAAGATGCAAAAAGTCGATAAGGCCAATACGCGTGACCTTAAAAATGTTTTACTTGGCGTTTTAATTTATTACTCGAAATTGATTTAATGATTTTATATAAATTTATTACAGATACATGTAAATAGAACGTCGAATTTAATATTCGTAGAGAATAATATTAATATACCATAGTGACATTAATCTAATCATCAACTTAAAACGTTGTAATAATGAGATACCATACCAACTCTAGACAGGCAGTGTACGAGTACTGCGAAATATGATTGTTCATGTTCGAAATTTAAACTGAAAACTGGAAAGCCCGTAACATTTTCAAATCTTTTTTTTTTTTAACACAGGGTTCGAAGTGAACATCACTGTATTCTAGGAAATACCTAACCGTTATTCAGATACAGTTAGCACACGTAACAGGGAAGGATTAACAAAAAATAAACAAAACGAAGCGGATACAGGCGGCCCAATGAGCTCGTGATACAATAAACATGCCATACGCACGCTTTACTTAACACTCCCATTACGAGTAAAATTGTTTTATATCCGTTTATTGTGAAGTGGAAAAAATGCAATTTATTATACTTAGTACAAAACTTGAAAAGACACCTCGCTCTTTGTATAATATCTACTTGGTTTATAATTGGTTGTTTAAGTACGTGTATGTTATGTTAGTAGAACTGTAACATACCTACTTAGTCATTTATTTTCTTTTAAATATTGTATATGATTTCATTTATACGAGCGCCTCGTACAACGCCGAAATAATTTTGGTAAGATCAAAAAAAGTTTTTACTGAAGGGCTTCTTAAATGAATAAATTAATGGAATCAATTCTGTAAGATATATTCTGCATAGAGAATATAAGTACAACCCGAAAAATAGTACGTTAGATATTAAAAAAGCTTTGGCACATACCTGAACACTTAAAATATCTTTTAAGTGTTCATGCTTTAATCTCCTACGTTATAAGTGAAGAGACTGTACTTTACATACTGAATTACTAAGGTATACTTGAGATATACTAGGTAAGTGATTATTTATTCATCGTTATCAACGTGATAAAACCAAGGAGCACGCAAAAATGTTCACATCATGTCCACATTAACAGTTCAATTTGGGGAGTGTCCGAGATTTCCGCGAACAAAACGAGATCGTAAAACGCTCAGCCGAATGTACATTTGGTATTACGTGGTGTTTGGTCTGTCGGACGGCCGGCACTCCGCGCGTTGAACAAAAAGACCAAAGCGGACCGGCGCGGACCGGAGTGGACCGGTCTTTATGCAGCCGGCAAAAACTCCCCGTACAATGCTCTAGAGCCTCACGTCACACGCCTCCGCTGCGCTAAACCGGATAATTAATATTGCAACGCTTTTTTATAACAGGTACCTATACCTTTTTCACTGAATCCTAAAAAGTCACATGTTGGTCTGGGACTCAAAAAGAATGCACCAACCGTGTTTCTTGCGAAGCATGTCGAAAAGGGCGACTAATGATTCTTTGGTTTGTGATTATGTAGGTGATGAGAATTTTTTAAGTAACCCAACTCGACTTCGTTATTTTGATGAGCTTTATTGCTCCTTAGACTAAGCCTTCCACATCGATTGCGTGTGATGATGGCGCATGTATGTATGTATGTATCATCAAAACATGTAAGTAAAAGAACTAACTAACTAAATAAATTCACGCCACTACCCTAGCGGGGTAGGCAGAGAGAACCTAACGCCATGGCACGGTTATTACACACCCCACATGCTTCTTTAACATTCATAAGTAGAAGATTTTTTTTTAAATTATCGTAACCGGCGCCAACCAAAAATCCCTATTAACCGACTAAGAAAGTAGCGGCCACATACGTACAATGTTAGAGCATTAAGACTTAAAGCTAGGAATGAATGAAGGTAGGCGTCCACACGGGCGGAGCGCCCTCAGCGCGGCCCCCCTCTCGAATTAATACCTAATTAGCTCACCTAGCGTACGTTCCCTCCGAGGTCCTCCTATGTAGCACCCTCTATTTGAGTTAACTTGCCGGTTCTTATCCGAGTTAGCTACAGTTGCACTCTACACGTTCAAGTGTCTATCTATAGGATAGTCAGGGCTTGAATATGTGTGCTAGATTTTGGATTCCATTGTTCTTATAAACGACATACCATTGAATGAACTTTCATAGAACCTATATTAACAAATGTTTATTCTATAAAACTATTTTGATATAAAAGGATCACCTTTCATGATATGTTCAACGTTTTTTTTCTGCTATGTAATTAAAATTGCATACGGCAGTAGCACAATATATGTTTACATATGTACCTAATATATTTAGATATAAATGTGTATACATAACATCGCGCCCCTTGAACCACATTCAGACAAAAATAAAACTGGACTGGGTTCGATGGAAAATTGTGAAAAGGTACTGACAAGTGGCTAGCTCATCGTCTACCCAAAACCCGATATACCATTAGTACGACATGCTTTGCTAGGCAAGGAACACAGTGGGCACATACTTTTTAAGTCCCAGACCAACCTGTGACGGGGTGCTATTGATTAAACATATAATTACCACTTAATCAACCCTTCGTTCTTTGGATAGCAGTCGCAATTACCAAGTCAATTGTCGGAAACACATGTTGGTTTCGCTCCCGGTATCGATTCGATGCACATATTAATAATAACAAGCGTAGGTATACATAGTCGAGATATTATTGTTTTATTTTTGTTTACTTCAATTGCAATTCGCTTTCCGGAAAACAGCTTATAACGGTTCTTTTTCATTTATTTTTAAATAGCTACGTTTCTAGTTTCAAGTTCTTTTATGATTTCAAAGCTCATATTATTGTTTGTCTTATAACTCTAGTTATTTGATGCTAGTATAAAGTAGATGTATCTAATAAGTAGGTAAGGTATGTATTATAATGCTTAGAATTTTGGTAATATTTCTCTTTATTTAAATATTTATCAAGGCACGCGTGGCATATTCATTTTCTTTCCATAACCGTATAGCGGTTGGGTAGGTATACATAAACTTATATACTGTCACATATTTAGATCATATTTAGCATGCAAATAGTAAACGCACAATTATGTAATACCTTAAAATGTATCTAATATGCATTAGCTTACCGCGACTGTACCCCACCGACAAACTTGAATGCAAGTAGCTTTAACATCTTTGGATAGACTTAAGCAGTTAATGCATTACATTCATGCATAAGATATCATTTAACGTCTCAAGGTGGGTGGTAGGGAGAGAAAATTGTAAATGTAAATTACATGAGATAAATTTATCTTTAATAGCTGGCCAGACAGTCTTCGATGTGCAAATTTATGCAACAAATATCAAATTATAATATCTATAGATTTTTTATAGAAAATTCTTGACAAAATTTTCAATTTATCCCGTGAATTTTTCATTCACTTTCTTTCATACAAACATTAACTTACACAACAAAAAAGAATAATCCATATAAGTACAGCGCTCGGAAGTTAAGTTCGTAAAATCAGACTGCATCAGGAATTCTATATTTAATATCGCCTGAATTAAAAAGCAACTACATAAATTACATTGACATTGTGTGATTTAATACACACGTTTTGCAACTTTTTAACCTGGGAGACGTCTATATATACTTGTTTATATTTATTTCTTAAGTAATTGACACCACAAGGCGGCGCGGCTAATGCGCTCACACCGCCATCTGTATCGTTACCGTTACGCCGCGTACTCATTAGCGTTACCGTACAGTACCGTGCGGTATGGTAACTGCACCTCGACTCAGCGTACATGCAGACAGTGCCCATCTTAGTACGATTACTGTTCATTTGTCTGTCCATAAATAGTTGACGCAATTCGTGCTAATAATCCGCTGTTACCAGCTGTGCGTTAACTTTACGTTACCGCACGTGTAGGGAGGATTCGTTGCGCGATAGACAGTTTAGATACCGAGTATCTCTACTTACTTTTGATGTTAAAATACATCTTACACCCTTACCTTCTTTTTAGTGGTTTGTATCGTTCTTAATTTGAGTTGTCTTAAAACATGATCCTGGATTTGGCGAGTCTGTATTGAAGCGACTGCCGTAGACGTAAAATAAACATGAAGGATGAAAGACAAGATAAATTCGTGGTAACACATCAACAGCTATGCAGGATTCCTCATGATATTTTACCTCTCAACTGTGCTAGAGTATACCACTTATCTAATTTAGATTTATTTAATAATAATAAATAAGACTACAACACATACATTGATCTGACTCCGAGGTAAGTAGCTTAAGCAATTGTGTTACGGATATCAGAATCAACAGTGGTATTACAAATATATACTTAAATATTCAATATTAACACCCAGACACAGAACAAACACAAGTATTGATCATACGAATGTTTGTCCTGGATGGGGATCGAACCCACAACTCTTGGCGCATGAGGCAGGGTCACTATCGAATGAGCCATCGAGCCAGTCACAAACAGTTTATTTACACTAATCCTTATTTAAATTTGAAAAATCGTCTTTAGATTAGGCTCGCATAATCTATGCTGCGCCACTCCGCCGCGGCTGCCAAATTAATTTCCCGCTGACGTTAAGTTGATAGCATTGAAAATCAAACATAATCAGTCTCAGAATGGGACACTGCTGTAGGCAGAGAAGGGAAATGTTATCACGAAGGTTGTATTGCGTGACCTTATTCCTCTACTATATAGTCTCTTTTGTTTTGATACCATCAAGGAATTTACATTTTAAAATGCATTTTGGAACTTTTGTTACGATTTTTGTTTCAAATATAATAAACAAAAATATTTGTTTTTAATCCAGCACATAATAGTCGGCAAAACTTACCGAGATCTCTCCATTTTGGTAAAGTTACTAATTTATGTATCTATAAAAAATAGTTTCTATACATAAATACATGATAACAATATATTCGATACACTAATCAACAAGTTGTCGTTTAAGTATAGGTATGTGAATGTTTAGGCAGTATCGTGATGCTTCGGTAGCATCACTAGGCAACGCCAACTCATTAGGGTAACTACAACATAAGGTACTAAACTGCTAACACCCGATTCAGTCGTCGTATATAGGATTGTTATATTACTAAATGCATCTCTGCTTCATTTTTGTGGGTTTTCGCATTAATCTTACCTTAGGGTAAGGTATCATTTAACGTCTCAAGTTACCCTAAGGTATAGATAGATTGATGCGAAAACCGTAATTGTATAGGTACCAAAATCTATCGTAAGCAATGAAATCCTTTATTCATAATTTTATCTTATTTTATCAGCTTTGTGTCGCAAAGCTAGTACTAGGAGAACTATGAAAGTTGTAAAAATTTAGTAAAGCTCTAGTTTACACTTTGAACACCGAAAAAATTGTCTCTAGTAAGTTAAATATATCTTAATTGTCTAACTCCTATCCTGTGCAAATAAACTTCCTATTAGAAAGTTCAGAAAGCATTATGTAGGAAGTTCCTACATAATGCGTACCTGTATTTGGAGTTTACGTCTAAAGTAAGAGCTTATTATGACCATAATGACTAATGCACGTTTTATGCTAACAAATTACAGTCGCCAGGTGTGTGTTAACGTCACTGAAGTAAAAACATTAAGGCCCGTGCGTACATTTACAAAATACGATTCCGTTAATAAAGGCTCTATCAGCCAAGGTAAAAGAGCAAAACGCTTAGTTATTTCCCATTAAACAAAATACAATAAAGGAAGAAATAAAATTACCAAACTTCATGTTGCGGGTATTTTTTATTACAATAGTTTGTTTTTACGACGGACAAAGGTAACATTAAAAGTTTGTTCGCTTTCATGAAACACACACTTGTATTGTAAAAAATGCCCCATAGCAGAATAGGTAAGTTTGTTTCAAATTATGTTAAATGAAGCCTTCATCAATCATGGTAATTTTGGTTTATATTTTTACGAGATCTAGATCTACTAGATAATCCTACATTATAAATGAATTTTATAATGCTAGCTGACATTAAAGGCATTGTAGCTAAATTAAGTTGAAGAAATTGTGCAGACGAATGACTATGAAGTAAAGTGGCTGTAATTTGGCAAGGAAAAACTGTGGACGGATAAAGCTAAAATTTAGTTGACGCGCAGTCATGAAGCTAACGGGGATGAGGGGGCCTAATAATAAGCCGCGTTTACCGCTCATTCGCATAGCGTGTGCTTACGTCCCGACCAAAATAATGGGCGAGTATAAATCAGGCACTCTTGACGCCGTCTCCGACGCCTCCCGACTTGAAGAATACTGTGGGACGCGTCGCGAGCTCCGCACATACAAAGCCTTATTTATTTTCAAATATTTGTTTACTCCGCGGGATCATTTCGGGGGAGCCTGAGAGCTCAGCCTTCAATTTTTTTGGCTTACATCTAAAGGAATGTGTGGTGGTACCTATAGTTTCTGACGGCTTATCTGACTTGAAGTATCTTTAAATAGATATAGTGAAAATATTAGTGAAACCTAATGTCTACTTTTTCATTTATTTGGCTTCTAAACAACGGAATGAACAACGTCTTTATCATATATATACCTACTTCATCGACAAAAGCCAAAGCCAATTATGCCTTATCAATAAAGCTGAAGCATAACTAATACACGAACGGAATACTGCTCAGAACAACTTTTTAAATAAGGTTTCATTTTGAGACCAGTAATAACCGACTATTGACAAAGTTTCCGATTTTAACTTCAAAGACAGCTAAATTAAATGTTAAATAGTTGGAAATTCGATACCGATGAATGAATGGAACGAACAGAAGTTTCAGTGAAAATACTCGTACAGTCTGCGAATTGCACTTAAAGAAAGAAACTTGTATCATCCACACCTTCGAGAGATGCCTTACAACGGAATATCCAGCAAATTTATCAATTGAAAATGTACGTTTGTCTTTAAATTTCGTAAAATCTTTAAAAAAAGATTTCCAATAAATAATTTGTTTCGTTTAATACATGTTATTAGGAATATTACATATTTGAAACATTTCAATCATTCATCTTTTAATAATGGAATGGAATATTAATTCTCTTTAAAATATTATTCGAACACTTCCAGCAAATATTATGCTAAAATAACAATGTAACGTTCAAATGGTACCCACAGTGTAATTGTCCTCCTAACCGATAACGGTCACGGCGGCCAATCTCAACGAGGATTAGCCAACTGCGCAGGAGATATTATAGTGCACAAATATGTGCGCTAACACAGATGCACTCTCTTTTCCTTTACTCTCATAGTTCGGTGAAACGTCAATTCGACATGACCGGAGAGAGGCCAGGCGCAGTACTAACGGCTTAACGTACTTTCCGAGGCACGGGGATGATTAAACCGCCAACTTACTGACTCCAGGCTGTTACTGAGTAAGTAATTTCAATATTGAAATACCCAGCTACAAATTTTTGGCTCGACCCGAGATTTAAGCCCGGGACCTTTTCGTCCTTAGGCGGCGCATGCTACCACTAGACCAACGAGACAGTCACCAACCATTACCCACAATGTAATCGTAATATCAAAGCGTAGTAGGTATTATTTATAATCTTATAGTTCATCTTGTGCCAATATTTTTAAAACCGCCTAATAATAACAGATTATGAATATTGCCTAAAATCTTCATAGACTTTTACAGAGAATTTACATCAAATTTAAAGCTATTGTGTGGTCAATTATTGTATGGTCTTTTGAAAAATATCTAAATAAGTATGCCTATTCTTGGAAAAAAATCGAAATTCCCTTTGACCGGGATCGATAAATCAATGAAGTTTCAAGCAGTCCCTCAGGGCATTTCTCAAGGTCTTCCTATATATAACCCGTAATATAAACTTTTTTCATCATAAGTTATAGCTTTAGGGCCTAAATGATGTGGGAATTTATTAGAGATGTGCTAAATTATTAAATATTTGTATCAGCGGTTACGGACACGAATACGGATTACGAACAGATATTTCACCTTAGGTATTTTGTTGATTCATATAGAAAAAAAAGAAATAAAGAAAGATTGATTTGACGCACAATATTAAAATATACTCAGAAAAACAAAAATATAACAACATTTGGACAAAAATAGCATAAAAAATAAAGGGAAATCAACAAAATTGGCGCCTCAGCATTAAGCTACTGCGGCGTTACAGGAGCGCTGGTATTCTGGCATGACTAATTTTTAGAGTGGCAACATTACATATCTATTGTTAAGTGCTGTAATAAGTAATTACCATATATATTTATCTATTTGTTAACTCTAGAGGTTTAAATAGTACTATTTTGTATAATATCACATGTATGCATTGTTTCTGATAAAAATAAAAAAAAAATAAAAAAAAAAAAATTTGTAGCGATATTATATTTAGATTAATTTGAACTCAGTATTAACCCATGTCTTCTAAATAAATTTCCAAAAAAGATACCATAAACAAAAATACATTTAAAATGCTCACAAAACAAACATGTATTGTTATACGTCAGAATAAACATCTTTTCATATCCGCGGAATCGGACACGGATACACGTATACAGATATCCGGCACATCACTAGAATTTATATGCGGCCTCCCGGGCTAACAGCGTGCGTCTCGTGCTTCCTGATTTACAGCCTTGTTATTTGGCTTTCATAATGGATTTTTGATACGTTTCTTCTCCCAATTCTCGATGAGTATGTGGGCTCGATACTGAGGCCTTACGGAGTTATGTAACTGCCGTGCGTGGTTACAAAATTTATTGTGGCCCACTTAGCTATAATAAATCAGATGGAATTGAACCGAAAGAAGCAGTTAAATGATCCTTAAAATGAATGCGAAAATAAGTTAGTCTGCGTGTATGGTACGATTTCACGCCTAAACAACCGTGGTATGCCAAAACTTGTACCTTATGAAAGATGTAGGATACTTTTATCTCGGAAAACCAGATCGAGACTAGAAATAACCTCTTTGTAATAAGCCAAATTCCACGCGGGGGAGCCTCGGGCGAAAGCTAGTAAATAAATAAAGGATTCTAATTTATTCCCGCTTTTTGTTTTCGTTGAAGCATTTGACAAATTCTCACAAAAAAACTATTAAACGTATCAACTCAATTATATTTATTTTAAAGGCCGAGTAACAGCAAAAACTTGAACTAGTTTAACAGTAAAATTTTTAAACACACTTAATCCGAATAATTTGATTGCATATCTATTTAAAAAACTTTTTGATCATCTGCTGTTTTCATTTTGCTTATTATCATCATAAACCAACAAATATAAGGTTTTTTGTTCCAAAAATAATGTATCCAATATGATGGTCCTTGGGCTACTTTCATGTCAAAGATAAATTTTCAAGAAGAGCACGCAAAGAAAAATACCTTTTATTAAGCTATGTAAACTCTCTATAATGTAAAATAGAACCGCTTAGTCTCCCTTTTATACCTAGGTACGTGATATGAAACAGTTTTCCTTTCACAACATTTTTATACCGCTGTATACCAGATTATCGACAGGGCATAGCTACAGAATATTTACTTAATATAGCACGTTACGGACGGCATTGAGACAGAAATGACCCTATCAGCCACGCTGCGCTAGTATCGGGTTATAATCCTTAAGTCGTGTCTACAACACAGCTCGCATTTAATAAATTACTATAATTAATATGTTTACATGTAAATACTTTATCGTACATTAGATGAACCCTCAGACCATCAAGGTTCATGCTTTGTTTTATTAGTATTGGAAATATCAAAAATATATTTTTGCTAAGGCCAAGCCACTGATTCCGTGTACATGTATTTTCTACCTTCTTCAATATTCTACTTGCAACAAATTGTATTCTACTAAATAAACACCTATTTTCATTTTATAATTGAGGCAGTTCGCATTAGTCCTTCTAACCGAATTCTAATGTGTGTCAATCTCAGTAACCTTAATTATATGCTTGTTATCGATGTAGTTACGTCAGAGAGATTTTTTTCCTCAGAATGGTATCTAAGTGTACCTAACTGATAATATCGAAAATTATCATCTTATATTAACTTCAGTATACAAATCACTTAGATAACCCCACCTTACTCCGTTAGCTATCTCTTGGCGCCCATACTGCAGACAGCTTATAAAGTTTGCTAAGAAAGTTTTTATCTATGGGACGGAAGCAGATAAAAATTTCTTTTACGTAAAACTTTTGGAGTTTCACACGAAAACCTTACAAATTATAGGGGGCGAGAAACAAAACAAATAAACTGATGCCAAAAGACTATTTGTTGTTAAAGTAAAATTTGACAACAAATAGTCTTTTGGCATGTATGTATGTATGTAGTAAAATTTTATTAAGATAGGTATGTATGACGTCAATAAATAAAAGTAAGATGCGTTTTAATAATATAAAATAAAACTGTCCAAGCTAACCTACAAACTAAATTAAACTTGAAGATATAGTATAGACTTACTAACATAAATGCTCCAATTATGGATAGATCTAAGTGACGCACTTCACCTGTGGAAGTCAAGGTTTCTTACCATCATTTATCCTAATAAAGTTAACTAACATAAATTCCTTTAAATACATATTTTAACAGACTTGGGAAAAAAAAAGTGGCGCACTTTTTTATTTGAAGTTTATTTTAATATCCTTGTCCACAGGACAGTTGTTCCGTGATCTTGTCTGACAATGAATCGACAAACGACGTTAAGTCTTCTTGCAAATATTAGAGTCATCCGGAAAAAGAAAAATTTGAAAAATAAATCGATATAATTCATTATCTCCAAGTTCAAGAAGATCACCGCCGTCGTGTACCTTGGCGATCCCTCTTAATTTTTTACTCGCTTTGCTTTAATAAAAGTTTCCTGCCACTTTTTGAATGTCATCCACCCATTTAATAGGCATGGGCGTTCCAGGGGACAGTAAGAGTGTTGACTAGCATAAAAATCGTCCCCTCACCCGCCCTGTCTCCTCGTCTGTATAAAATTATATTTAGTGAAATTGGAAATTTACAATGGCTTATCAGCGGAAAACGGTTCGAAAGATTTTTTTTAAGATTAACTTTGTTACCAATGCTAATATAAATAATGAAGATACAAATAAAACATATTTGCGTAAAAACTCCATATCCTTGATGATTATAACAAAAATAATTATATCTAAAACAACAAATAACTCTGCCTATGCCTTATGGTGATGATGTATGTCACAATTAACCGTAACAATATTTCCATTAATCTTCGTATCGTTATACGATGGTCAATTGATATAGTTGTATTTGATTTTTTAACGAAAACCCGTAAATAGAATCGTATGGCGACGCCTGTCCAAAGACGATAGCGTGCATCGGGTCTTATGACAACAGAGCTGGGCAAACCGTTAGATTGGTTCCGCAGTGTGCTCGCTAACCGCCAAACATATTACATCGCATCTACACACAGCCAGCCAGCCCCACTACTATTGTGTTCTACAGGCTCTTCATCAAGGATCTAGACTAATCTTAGGGTAAATTTTAAAATGTAAGTGGCTCATTCACCTATTAGTATCTAAACACAGCAATAAACCTATTTTACTTTTAGTCCAGTCAATCTAGACCAAAAAATGAGAGTGAAGGTACATAAAGTCCCAACAAGCTAAAAATCAGTAAAATTGTTCAAAACATAATTATAAATAATATTTAAAAGTTCCCCATCATTCCCGTGTATGGAAAAAAAAATATTCAAGGTCAAAGGTAAAAAAAATGAGTTTTTCGCGATTTTCAGCAAAACGGTAAGTTTTATCATAAAAGTACCTTAGACAAAAATTGTAGATCATAAAATTATCTATAAAAAGTGTATCAATACTTTTTCCGCGCACCTCTTAACCGAGGAGTGCGGGTTCAAACCCGGGCACGTACCTCTGGATTTTTCAAGTCTATTTAGGTACGTATTTATACCACTAGCTTGACGGTGAAGGAAAACATCGTGATGAAACCTGCAAATTCAAACAACTTTGGATTTGTAACCATGATCCAAAAATTGTCTGGTCTCCCCTATCTTAGGGTCAGATCGGCAGTCGCTTCAATGTAATTACCAGACTCGCTAAATCCTGGATCATGGTCTAAGCGAACCCCGTCTAAGCACGGGACATAACGCTAGGAAGATGATGATATCTCAGAAACGTCGGCTCTTAGGAAAAAAGGGTTTGATACATTTTTTATAGATAATTTTATGATCTACAATTTTGTCTAAAGTTCTTTTATGATAAAACTTACCGTTTTGCTGAAAATCGTGAAAAACTAATTTTCTTGACCTTTGACCTGGAATAAAAAAAATTCATACACGAGAATGATAAAGAACTTTTAAATATTATTAATTATGTTTTGAACAATTTTACTGATTTTCAGCTTGTTGGGACTTTATGCACCTTCGAATGTCTAAATTGACCGGACTATTTATATATCTATTTATTTATTATTCGTATTGTTCCTTGCGTAGTAACGTTCGAAATTTAACTATTTGTATACAATAAGTTAGTAAAAAATAAGGGAAGAAGTTCAATTAGGCGATATTGACGCTGAGATAATGAAGCCGATAAATAATAAAAAAAGTAAAATTGATTTCTGTAAATATGTCTCCTTATATAATGATAATTAAGACGGCAGGCAAATTGGTCAGACAGAAGTCTTGTGTATATTGTGTTCCCATTTCAGTAAATATATATTTATTTGTACAAGAGTTAACTAAATAACAACAGTGTTCTTTGTAAATAATATAACGAGCCGAAAGGGAATGAAAGTGCCCATTAATCAGCCAACTTTTTCTATTAGACCAACTTCGAATTCGCAAAAAATACAGTTCCAAATAAAAATATATTCTCTCTGTTGGTATAGCCAAAAGTAAGGATATATTTTGACGTCGTTTAACATTATCCAAATAATGTCAAGGTTATATTATTAGCTGTCCCGGCTGACTGAGGTTGAGCGTATTTCTAATAAACCATCTGTCACTTGTAATATTTACATTACATGATGTTCAGTACTCAGCTTTACCTCCATTTTTTATAATAGACATGGCAAACAGTAGGTATATCGAATCACCTGATGGTAATTATATCACCTCCGCCCATGGACAACTGCAACAACGAAAGTATTTACGTGCATATACCTAATTTTGGGGGGTTCAGTCAGATTAAAATCTCAATAAATGGATGGCGTATCGAGTCGATACGTTTGATATCTGCTAAACCAGAAACATATCTGTACATATCAACAGAAATTACCACCGAATGAGTCGATATCGTGCTACAGTATTATCAAACCCAAATATTCTAAAAATGTAGGTATAAATTCTTCACAGCTACAATTGCAGGCAAGAGTATAATTATTATAAAGTTTCAACTTTCTCTTTAAACGAAGTTTAACTAGTTCTCACTTAATGCCTAACAGGTGTCTAAAACATACTTGAGAACTAATTGCTTGCTGTCGCGTTCTTAAGTTGCTAGGGTGATCTCGTTTAAGTTAATTCTGCCGTTATATTAAATATCGTAGTCCCTTGTTTTAATATTTTAGTGTTAGAAATATTTGCCATACAATCAATATGAAAATTTTGAAACTTAAATAAGTATTTATTTTGAAATCTAGCTATGTCACCTTTTGCGGCGGTTCCAACTTCCACTGCTACCAACAAACTTGGTAACATATCAAGTAAGATCCAATGCGGGTGGAACATCAGGTCCTCGATTGCGTACGCGTTGCGGGCAAAATCCACCCTTTTATGCGTAAACTTTAGCCCATAAATTAGGAGCGTTTGAAGACAACGGTAAATATGCAGCGGCCTCAGGATACACCGTAGCCAATTTGGAGAGTGCTTTTTTGGATTCTTAAACTTCGATTGCAGTAATTATACGCGTCATGGATCGTTAAGAAGTAGAACTCTTAATTACGTGTTTAGGTAAGTCTAACAGCAAGTATTGAATTATAAAAATAATGAGGTTAGTATACCTATATTAAAATTGTTGAGTGAAACGAAAATTACCAAGATGCTTCTGTTTCTTTATTTTAATTTTATTAGTATAGTGGCTCTACTCACTTTTTTATCTAATTAAACTACAAGTTAGGCACTAGTTAAATCCTGACTATTTACATACATACATATATTAATGGCAGAAACCTGGAAGCCTATAAACAGTAGCAAATAAATCAAAACTTCATTAGTTCCTATTCCCAGAGTCGTGAACATAGATTCGTAACGACACTAAATCAGCGATATACTTTTTGAGTGATGGTAGGTACTGGGAAGAAGTTTCTCACCTCGAATATAACCCAAGAGGTTTATACCTACGTATACGAGCTATAAGTAACATATGTAACAAACTACTTTCACAAGTTCCAAACTAATTCACGGCTGTAACTTGAGTGGGTATTTTATATTGAAAGAGGTGGTTGTCGTAATATAGCAAACTACGTTTAAATATAAAATAATTATCTTCTTTAATAATACCTACAGAAAAATCTAATTTCAAAGATTGCAGAAACGTCTACGAAAGAGATTTAACACCTAACACCAACACACAGTAGGTATCTCATTATTTATGGCAGTCTTTCGAAGCCCATTTCCAAAGAACATCAGTAGTACTTTACATGTTATAAAGGCTTGAGCACCCCGTTGGCGTGGCGAAACCTGGATGACTAAGTGTGTGAATTTTTCAAATCAATCCAAAAGTTTCAGAGCCTAACCGATTCAAACAAACAAACAATCAGATGTTTCCTCTTCGCGTCGCGACAGCGCTCTACAGACTACGACGTCTGTATGCCCAAAACTGAAGATATATGCGACTTTCTTCGAACCTGTCATGCTGCTCGCAGATGATTCTTAGAATATATCCAACTTCCAGGCGAGAAATTAATGCTGTTCAAACTCTAGTAATTAAACTTTGTACTAACAGTAACTTTATAGAACTTCCTATAAAATTCTACGAGCTATTAAGTATTAGGCTGCATTGAGTTGCAAACAATAAATGCAAGATACTAGAACAATTTTACCCACCAAAAATATTGTTATGTAAAATATTGCCAAGACCACCATCTTGGACATTATTCGTTCTGTATTTATTATAAAACCTAATCAAAGTTTTTTTTTTGTCTTCTTATTGCTAACATATTCTTTATCCTACTGTTCATAAGTATTGTAAATTCTATACATAAATATTGTGAATTCTTCCTCAAAATAATTAAATATCAGGAGATTTGTTCTCTAGTGCTACTGGCAGTATATTTTCTTACTATATTTTCCCGTCGACGTTGAAGCGAAGGAACGCAACGGACACTCTTCCCGCAGCTATTAACCGTGAGCGTGTCGTGTCGCTGTGTAAGCGGTCGGCGCAACCCTCCCGTGAAATTGCATCGGCCGACTTCAATGACGTGATAATTTACAAGTTGTTTCCCGTAAGGCGGGCTCTAATCGCCCGGGCACTTGTACGAGTGATATTTCATTTACGGGCAAGACATTTACTTTAAAATAAATATTTATGGCAATACTTTTTTTCACAATTTTCCATCTAACCCAGCCCATTGTCCCGTGTAGGTCTGGGACCTCAAAATAATGTGCCAACTGTGTTTCTTGGCTAGCATGTCGTAAAAGGCGACTAATGGTATATCGGGTTTTGGGTACGTGATTGTGTAGGCGACAAGCTAGCCGCTTGTCCCTACTTTTTCACAATTTTCCATCTAACCCAGCCCAGTTTTATTTTTGGCTGAATGTGATTAAGGTGGACTGCTGTCCCTTTAACTCTGCCTACCCCTTCGGAGATTATGGGCGTGATGTTATGTTTGTTTGATTGTACTTTTTTTATTCATGGACATAGGGAAATTATCTACTGATAAAGTGATTCGCTCTCTTTTCTTTAAAACATTCATAATTTCTTTCATAAAGTAAATAACAATACCTATTTTAAAATTTAAATGAAACCAATTTAAAATAAACACCCGTCATACTCGTACATACCTATACATTTACATTTCTTAGTAACCAAATGTACATAAAAAATAGACAAATACCTTTTTTACAACACACATACTCAATTGTTATCATTGGAAATATTATTTTACGCCTTGGACGCTGTTATCTAAAAGCCATTCTTTGATTTTATTATCACCGTTAAATTCCCGTTTTCGTTATGATAAAATAACACATGTTAAACTAAAGAATTTCATGAAGCCGCTGACAGCTCGAAGAAATTACATCTAAAGAGAAGCAACTTGAAATGATTGTGCGTGACATCCGTTGAAGGTGCACGTAATTTCACGGTGGGTAGTCGACGACCGCCACGAGCCACGGCGCTCGCTCACTGCTAATTACGAATGAGACTCTAAATTTCTTCAACATCCCCTTGCTAATTACTACGGGTGAAATTATCCCAACATATGTACCTACATAAAGTGTCTAAGTTCTTTAGCAAAATAGGCTGATAGAAAATGTCCATTCACTATAAAACCTGGGGCACACTATCAGCTGTTATAGAAAGCTTGTACATCAGCTACCCGGTTTCAACATCGCGTTTACAATTCCCGAAGAGGTAGGCAGGGGTCTAGGGACAGTAAGATCCTCTACCCACTAAAAGTGAGACTTACCAAAGTACGAATTGGGTTAGGTGAATGAAAAAGTAGAAACAAGTGGCTAGTGGGCCTATATAATAACAAACCCTACACCTATTCTATACACGGTTAGGCGCCGACATGCTGCACAAGGTGCACAGTGTGCAAAATCTGTTATCATTATAGGATAGATATGATACAAAATATTGTATTTACATTTACAGTCATTATATATATGTTTATTACATCTATTTGATGGGAAATCAGACTAATGGCTTATTTAAGATAACTCAAAATCTACCAAACACATATACCCAGACTCGAGAAAAATATATTTTGGTTTCATCTTCAACTATTTGTCTCGCTGCAACGATAGAGCTTGGATCCTGTGCATGCAATGTAGAGTATCAGATACTCTGTCAACGAAGTCAAATCTCTGTGGGTTTTATGTTGTCATGCCCGGTCAAAACTTTTATGAAACTAGTTTTCTAATCAGACTTAGAGGTTTTTTGACGGCTCCAACAAGAATAATAAGTAGATAGGTGCACTGATATCGCTGTTTTCTCTTAATAACATACATACTTAAACAGGTAATTAAAATGATAGTAAACATATATAGTTTTTTTTTAAACCTTTGTTTGGGTTCTTAAAGTTAATATCAAATATAACATCATCACGCCCATAATCCCCGAAGGGGTAGGCAGAGTCGAAGGGGCACCAAGCCCCTTCAACCACATTCAGCCAAAAATAAAGCCGGGCTAGGTTAGATGGAAAACTGTAAATAGCAGTGACAAGCGGCTAACCTGTCGCCTACACAATCACACACCCACAACCCGATATACCATTAGTCGCCTTTTACGACAAACTAGGCAAGAACCACAGTTGGCATATTCTTTTTAAGTTCCAGACCAACATGGGACAGTGGGCTGGGTTGGAAGGAAAGCTGTGAAAAAAGAGTGACAAGTGGCTAGCTCGTCGCCTACTCAGTCACATACCCAAAAGCCCGTAAACCATTAGTCGCCTCTTACGACATGCTGGGCAAGAACCACAGTTGGCACATTCTTTTTTTTTGTCACAGATCAACATGGGCCAAGTCCCTGACCAACATGGGACCTAATATCAAATATATGACAAACTTTAACATACTTGACTTGTAAAACACTCTTACAATATAAGGTCAGTCGTGAACAAAAACCACTTACCTATAATAATTTTTACTATAACGAAAACGTACGGAACAAGCCATAAAACTTTTTTATTGGATGCCATTACAAAACTCTGATTCCCGTCAGTTGGGCATCGATTTTGTCATCATCGGCCACCATGCCGAGATGATAACAATGGAATCGATTTTTAAGCACCAATAAAACCGCTCGAGCTATTCGCGTATTAACTTGATGGAGAGGATTAAGTAATCTGTTGATGGATACAGCGGAAAACAAGCCCAGGGACGGTATTATCCTATTTCCAATTTTTGCGAGGGTGCTTTTGCAATCTGCTGCAATTTCGCTTTACAGCACGAGCAATGAAATTTATGCGGTTGACTTTTTTACGTCGCAAAAAAGTGCATTGTTCTATGGAATTGTGTAATTAGTATTGCATTCTATGAGTATGGCTTTTATTTCAAAATAATATAAAACTCGGAAGGTAGGCACAAGAAAATGGTTAATAAACAATTATATATAGACGTTTATTTTATTAAATTTGTCTAGTTCCGAAAGTCAAGCAGTACCTAAGTTTCAAGTCGCACCATTGCAACCGCACTGGACTCGCTTAATTTAGTATCATAATCCCACGACCCAAAAAATACTTAGATAAACTCTTATAGAAGGAAGTGCACTCAATAAAAAAAATTAGGAAGGTTCGTACGTATAAGTAACTACAAAAAGTCGATCCGGGCTAGACGCACAATAAAACATAGTCTGTCACAAGTTTCGCTCTTCCACAGCGAAGGACAAAACTTGCGGTCGCGTTTTGTTCCGCGGAATGGTTGATCTCGCCTCTCCTCCCGCCATTGTGCTCTTCCCGCTTTGTCTACGTAAAACTTCTGTTTTCCACCATAAATAGGGACGAATTTTACTACCGCACTCAATTTTATGATTAATCTTCTAGGCACGGTTGAGTAGGCTTGGTACCTCCTTTCTATAGAAACGAGAGGCACTTACATCTGAATTAGGGATGGTTAAATAACTATAAATAGATAGGATTAACTTTGTCTACTTTAGTTTCTGTTTAAATGGAAACCAAAACAAAAAAAAATCGTATCTAAATTGTTTTCTGGCAGAGCTTATAATACTTATAATACAATAGTTAAATACGCCAATTATGCCTAGAGGAATACTTATTTATATAGAGGTCAATAATTAAGAATAAAAAAACTAACATTCGATCTTTGCAGATATTTTTATTGTTTTCAACCTCAGATTTGAGAACAAAAGGTATCCAATCTGAGTTTTCAACCTGCTTACTAAATAAGTGAGAATTTTAATAAAAATTATTACTTAGTTTCGTTACACATTAAATCCATTTAGTAATCAATGTCTCATCTACGTATCATTTTTAGAGCCGCCTCTTTGGGACGTCCCATGTCGCGTCCCTTAGAAACGGGGTTAACGTCGTTGAAAGTAATTTCTGTGGGGGGTCATCAGGAAGATATAATGCCATTTCTGTACCCTTGATGTCTTTTTAAGTGCGGGCCCACTTAACCCTAGCTTGGGGCAGAGCCGCTGTCAGTCGATGTAACCTGTAAGAACTATTGGCTATATTTACGTTTTTGCTCTCAACACCGGGCATACAACTTCCTAAATATTTAATGAATGCATACTAGATACCTGATTTATTTTATTGATCCCTTTATAAACAGCTAAAATAAATCTATGCATTTGTAATCTTAAAGATACCAGTTTTTTTAAGTAGACGTGTTTATGGTGTATTTACACGATGTTTTTGTATAACTTACATACATACATACTATCATCACGCCCATAATCCCCGAAGGGGTAGGCAGAGTCAAAGGGACAGCAGGCCCCTATAATCACATTCATCCAAAAATAAAACTGGTCTGGTGGTTAGATGGAAAATTTTGATTGTGTAGGCGACAAGTGGCTAGCTCGTTGCCTACACAATCACATACCCAAACCCCGATATAGGTACCATTAGTCGCCTTTTACGATATGCTAGGCAAGAAACACAGTTGGCATATTATTTTTAAGTCCCAGACCAACACGGGACAATGGGCTGGGTTAGATGGAAAACTGTGAAAAAGTAGTGACAAGTGGCTAACTCGTCGCCTACACAATCACATACTCAAAACCCGATATACCATTAGTCGCCTTTTACGACATGCTAGGCAAGAAACACAGTCGGCACATTCTTTTAAGTCCCAGACCAACTTAACTTTTAACATATTGTTTATATCTTGCAGGCTGAGCTGTTTATCTTTCGCAGAGTGGGTTAAGATTCGGGTAGTTATACCTGACTTATATCTCATAAATTAGGTACGTGAGAACAAGAGATAAAATTCAGACTATACCGACCTCCTAGAGGCGGTAAAATATAATTGAATTCTACCTTCAATATTCCTCATTTGTACTTAGGAACCAATTTTAAATCTTGTTTGATAAATATGTTTCTACTTAGACGCATAAAATTGGTCGAAGCGCCACCTCGCGTGATATCACTGCATTATCACTTTACTGCAAAAAACATCTCACGATTGAAATTTCACAAAGATGCAACAGAGGGATAGCCAGTGAAGTCTGTGAAAATCATAAACCCAGTTGTTAATTTATCAGCGTTACAATATAATAACAATACCTACAGATTTTAACATTTTGCAATTATTTTTGTTTTTCTTCGTAGTTATTATTTTTTTTTTTTTACCACATGCTAGGCATAAAACACAGGTGACACATTCTTTTTAAGTTCCAGACCAACGTAGGACCTTCTAACTCTGCCTACCCCTTTGGAAATATGGATGCACGCACAGTATGGATGTGATGATAAGAATGTATAAATTATTTAAAATAAATATGAAATATACCGTGAATATCTTTCGTGAATATACCACATCAAAATAGATACATACGTATATGATATTCGAAATATAGCAATAAAAGTCAATTGAACTTTTTTAAATCATTGAACACTCATATTCAATTCACATCTTTAACCGGAAATAGTGAGTGTTGCCTGTCACAAGATTTTTAGCAGGCACGCGTCGAATTTGATTTTGACAGTTCACCGCGTCCTAACAGCTGTTTTCCCCAGTTGCCTTACGGAATACGATTTAAAATCAGTTAGTTGCACGTGCTTACTTATTAGAAAGGTTTTACAGAGTTTTTAGGATTTGTATGAGTGATGGAAGAAGACAGCGGTGTAAAAGGTATCTAATTTCACATTTTCTTTGTTAGATAATAAAAATTAGTCGCAAGCATGGCTTTTACACACGATAACGATAAGCCAATTTAGGCTGCCCATGCCCTGCTTTCTGTATCTTCGTCCTCTTAGTTATTTTAGGCACATGGTTAAAATGCACTTGTGTAGGTCAAAATTCAATATCGGTTTGGTGCCATGCGGCCTGATTCACGTTAGATGGCGTCGCTTCCTAATCACAGCGTCAGTCGCAGTTTCTTCTGTAACTGTTTCAATGCCATTTATTAAAGAAATAACAAAGTTTCCTTGTAAACCTGTATCTCAAAGTTCATTTTCAATTACTTAGCTTTAAAGATAATAAGCGTCATACGTCGTAAGGTCTCTGTTTCATAGCATAATTGTATAGAAACTGAAAAATATATATTTCAGTTATGAACATCTAATATCCTCATACAATGAGTATAAATAAATAGTATAATGTAGATATTTTAACTTAATACATAATAAAAATCCTTACATCATCAAACAAAGGAAATAAGCATATTAAGTAAAGAGTAGATAGGTATCTACTTAGATTGTTTATCTATCTACTTAAAGTGCAGAAAGTTTGAACTTGTTTACAATTTAAATAGAAGTTGAGTAATGATGAAACAAATGATATCCTTACCAAAATTTCAAAGTTAGCTATAAAATTAAGAAGTTTATTTAAAATTTATTTTTATATTGTTTTGAAGACATAAAGACAAACATTGATTAAATTTATAAGAGTGACTCATGCAGGAAATAAAAAGTCACAGTAAGTACAGAGCATCTTTGTTAATATTACAGCACCAGTGACCCGTTTGAGGCGTAGACTGTCGGTGGAGCAGTCTGATGATGTGAATTCCCCAGGCCCGGCTACTCCCACCAAGAAGCGAGGGGGACGACTAGCAGCCAAGCCACAGCTGGAATTAATTGATGAACATGGTTTGAGCCCTTTTTTTATCCCAGTCATATTTTAAATGTAAAAAATTGTGTTATTGTGGATGAATTTCCAAATATTACTATAACATCAGTGAACAAATTATTTGTTATGAATATGTTTTGGAATTCAAAATATCATAGCCCCTTATTTTGGTATTGTGAGATTATCTTATGTTATTGTGTTGCATGATATTGCATCACAAAAAGTAACTGTTGTAAAAATCTGAAACTACTCTTGTACTCTATGTAAACAACAAAGGAATTTGATGATGTACATCCTAAATCAGAGCATTATAGAAAAATGTTTAAAAATAATTCCCAAATTATTAAATGTAGAATATTCGTAAGGAATTATTATATATATTTCCTTATTATCATACAATGAATAATAACCGAAAATGTGACCAACAACTGCAAACAGGTTTACTTTATTAATAATAATCATTATTACCTAAATTTGGTTTTACTCTTAGACCATTAATATCCCATGATATCAATTGTAATAATTTTATATGTATTAATATATACTTTGTTTAAATTATACATTTATATTCATCATAGAATACTAATCATGTCATTCAAATGCAAATGCCATGCAGCATACAGCAATACAAAACATACATACATACATAACATCACACCCATAATCTCCATTTAGTCATACTATTACTATTTATGCAATCTATTTGTTTATGTTATTTGGTGAGTATATGAGCTAAACATGTTCCTGTCCCTATTCTACACAAACAAGAGGCATTGTTTTATATAGCACATATTAATATGCACATGTATTGTACATTCTGTTGTGCAACACCAATTTATTCATAGTAAAACTTAATAAAGAAGACTATCATGTAGCATTGCTTATGTATAATTAATTAATTGAGAGTGTTTTCACATTATGTTGAGTTTCAGTTAAAAACAATCTTTGATATTACTTCACTATAAATAAAAAAATATTATGTTACCAAGCTAGTTATAATAGCAGTTTATAGATATCCTAGATAACAAAAACCACTTTCTGGTGTTAGCTAAAATTTAAACAACTACTATGTATCAACGGACAACCTTAATTTTCCAGGTGCTGATATTACTCCTTCTAAAAGAACTACCAGAAAAACTTCTGTTAAAGAGGTTGTTGAAGTTGCAGAAGAGAAGATACCCACACCTTCAAGGAGGAGTACAAGAAGCAAGTCTAATACCAGCATTGTATCGGAGACCACACAGAGCTACGACTCGCCCAGAGCAAAGAGAGCTGCTCGTAGAACATCACAAGTTGGTGAGTCTGAGATAGAGAGGGTGACATCTTTCTTGGTGCATCTAGTTATATATGTAATATAGCAGTGCCTTGCGTTTTCACCCGCGTAGTTTCCGTTCCCGTGGGAATACGGGGATAAAATATAGCCTATGTTACTCGATGATAAAGTAGCTATCCATCGGTGAAAGAATTATTCAAATTGGTCTAGTAGTTCTTCTTTTTAATATTAGTATAGTATTGATAAAAGAAAGTTGGGTTAGATACACCATTTATAATGCAGGATCTCAAATTTTGGATGATCCTTGATTTGTTTCTTTGACTTTGTCCCCAAATAGGAGAGTAATAATTAAAATAGAAAAAAAAGCCAATTAAATTTATCATAAATTTTCTGTAAAACCAGTTTTTTTTATTATATATCGACACTGAGGCACACAATGTTGACATGAAGCATTACATTTTGATATTAATTTGTGAAAAAGTTATTATTTTGTGTGGTATGTTCGGAAATGTTATACATTATTTTTATTTTACCTTTTGCCTGTTAATTATTTATTTTACTAAAAACTGAATATTCCCATTTTCAGGAAGTGATAGTGAATCTTCAGCTACACCTGTTAGACAGACTAGAAGAACGAGAAAGGATTCTGCTTCCAGTGTTGAAAAACTAGGTACCTAATGCTCCTTGGTTATGTTTATTTATTTTTTATTTATTTTTTTCTTTCATTGTCTTATTTTTTTATGTTGTGGTTTATGTTTCAGACATAACATTATCGGGTAAACCTCATATGATTGAAGTTATTATTGAAGAAGATAATGTTTCGGTCAAGTCTGATGATACAACTAAAGGTGATGGTAATGCACTACCTACACGAAGAAGTCCGAGATTCAGAGCAAAACGACAAGACAGTGACAGAAAAAGTGTGGATAAAGCTAGCAATGAAGGTGAAAACTCAGTTGAAGATCAAGTAAATGTTTTAAAACAAAGTTCGAAAAATGATCGAAAAAGTCTAGAACAAAAGAGCAATAAAGACTATATTGAGAATGATGATACTGAAGATCAACTAAATGTTTCTAACCAAACTCGAAAGAAAAACAGAAAAAGTTTGGAACAATCTAATAATGAATATAACATTATCAAAGATGATATTACTGTAGATTACCTGAAGGAAACTCAAAAGAAAGACAGAAAAAGTTTAGAACCGACCAAAAATGAAGGTACAGTTACTAATGATCATGTTTCGGAAGATCAGCTTAATGATTCTAAACAAAGTCGAAAAAAAGACAGAAAAAGTTTGGAACAAACTAAAAATGAAGATAACATTACAAATGAAGATACTTCTGAAGATCAGCTAAATATTTCTAAACAAACACGAAGGAAAAGCAAGAAAAGTTTGGAACCAACTAATAATGAAGATCACTTTACTAGTGACGATACTCCCGAAGATCAGCTCAATGTATCGACACGAACGCGAGAGAAAGACAGAAAAAGTTTGGATCCAACTAATACTGAAGATAACGTTTTTAAGAGTTTGGAACAAACTAACAATGATGTCACTTCTGAAGATGAGCTCAATGTTTCGAATAAAAATAATGAGGAAAGAAATAGTATTGCAAAATCTGACAATGATCTTGAAATTACTGATGACAAGGCCAACACAACAAATGTTTCAACCGAAAATCAGTTGAAAGGAAGAAAAAGTGGTGATAAACTTGATTATATTGATGAAGTCTTAAATGATTCAAATCAACTTAAACATAAGGAAAGAAAAAGTATTGAGATTTCTTCTAATGAAATTGAAATTATGAATAATAGTTCTACAGAGTTGAAGTCCGAAATCAAAGAAGCTACCAACATTGTTGAAAATGAACATTTGAAGGATAATTTTTCTGATTCAACTCATCTTATGATAAAAGAATTGGATAAAAAACCTAAGAGGAAATCTTCTATTGTGAATAAAAGTACTTCGGCTCTAGAAAACCCTAAAAGTGTTCAAAACAAAAGATTGAGAACAAAGTCATGGACAGTTACATCACTACCTCAGGAAACGGATGGCGTATTTTACAGTGATAATGAAACCACTAAGAAAAATATCAAGAAAAGAACCTCAAAAGAGTTCAAGCCTTTATCAAACCCTACCGGTGCTGGTGACAATGAGAAAAATGATATATTAAATTTAACAGATGAAAAATCTGCTTCACTACATGCGTCATTAAAATCTAGAATTTCTAAAGAGTATGCATCCCCAAAGAAATTGGAAAATTCTGAAGAAAAGCCCATTACTGAAACAATCAGTCCTCAAGGTAATAAAGAAAATATTTTTGTTTCATCTACTGGAAAACCTGATGAATCAACCGCAAAATTTTTTGAAAAGGCCCCTACAGCTATATTACAGTCGACAGTTTACTTTGAAGATTCCGATGCTGATTCCAAAGGCAAAGGTACTGTTGTGATGCAAATGGAATCTGAAGACCAATGTGTACCTGTGATTGACAATCAACTAGTTGATAAAGGTGTAAAGACAGATAAAAACAATTCTATGTTAAACCAGAAAAACTATAATGATAACAGTTGTGAACCCATGGATATAGATGAGACTATACCAAATAATGTTTCCTTAGTTGAATTTTCTGGAGAAAAATTAAATAAGTCAACTGTTCCATCTTCATCGCTTATAGATAACAGTTTAAATAAAAGTTCAAATAAGTCTAAAAGAAAATCCTCACTTTCTAATACACAAAACTTAGAAAAGAGCGCAACTGAAAATAAAAGTACACTTATACTATCCCAGCTTAAAGATGTATCATCTACTGAACATAATGTATCCAAATCACCTAAAATCACTAATGAGCTGTTGTCCAAATCTGTTGGTTCTGCAGACAATGTAAAAGATAAAACTCTTGACAAAAAAAATATGTCACAAGATTACTCGACAAGCACCCCATTACAACAAAAAAGGTTCAAAAAATTGGGGATGCAAATTAACAGCTCCATAATTGATTCTTCTAACATTGAAAAACAGACAGGAAAACAAAATAAATCTAACAATAAGAACGAAATGTCCAAAATTTCGAAACAATCTGAAAGTTCAAGTGAAGATGATTCGGATTTAGAAGACGAAGAAGACTCGTCAAAAAGTAAAAGTGACTTTTTAGACGATGAAGCCGACGTTGCGAGTGACGATTATGAATCGGGAGACAGCCGAGATGATGAAGAAAGAGAATATGAAGATGAAAATGAAATTGTAGAAAAAGGAGAAACACTAGATTCGGATGATGATGTTTCGAATGATACAGATTATGAAAAAGACTCATTCGTTGTTAGTTCAGATGAAGAAGATAATGAATTGCTCAGTGGGTCTGGAGATGACCTATCTATGAGTGATAATGAGCTTTCTATGAGCAAAAAATCCAAGATGAAATATGATGAACGTAAAAAGAAAGAGCAGAAAAAGGCGTCTAAAGAAATGTATGAAGCACGCCATAAATTAAATAATACTGATAATAATTCAAAATCTAAAAAAAAGAAGCGACAGCAAATCGACTCGTCGGATGACTCGGAAGAAGAGGTAGTAGGTAAAGTGAAAAAGAATAAACATTTGAGATTAGATTCTACACATGAAGATGACATTGACAAGTCAAAAACAAATGACTCTATGATTAAAAAGAAGTCTAAAGCCAAACGACTTTCCGAATCTAATTGTGATGAAAGCCTGACACAAGAGCAAGAAATAAGTGCTATTTGCAACAAAAGTACAACAGAGATAAATGATCCATTGTCAGTACAAGTTAAACTCGAACCCAAAACGCCCATGAAAGATCTTAACATTTCAACTATCCATATCAGCGAAAACATTGAAGAAGTACAAGTTGAGAGCAATGTCTCCATCATGAAAACAAATGAAGAAGCAGATCCCTTACAATCTACTATATCGGGTGAAGAGGACTCTTCAATGAGCGAGAATTCAGAAATAATGAATAATTACGATTCTGTTCTCAATGAGTTGAACAACGCCAATAAAACTAAGACGGTAAAATCGCTTGACATGTCATTAAATCTGAACAAGAAGGCTAAAAACGTGCAAGAACCAATCATTGATCAACTCAATCTAACAAAGACTAAGAAACAAAAAATAGCACCTGGAAGTGATGTGGTTGACTCAGGGAAATCTAAAAAATCCCTCAACACCACCAAAGCAGATGGGGAATCATCATCGGACTCGATTGATTTGCAACTATTATTCTCAGAAGACAGCAATAATTATGATGATATTAAACAAAATAATACCTCAAAGCAAAGTCTCAAAGATACAGAAGAGGATGAATTTATACCTCTGAAGAGAACTCCGGGAAAAATAAATATCCTATCTGGTGAAGGCAAGTTTTTGTTTATTTATGTTAAAAATTGTTTTAGTTTATTTTTGTTCTAAAGTAAATACTTTATCTTATATAATATATTGCATTTAGCAATATCACAATTAGTGTCACATTGCATTAGTTAGTCCTTTTAATTCAATTTTGTAAGTAGCATTTTTTTAATTTCAGATAACACTTATGATACAGTGAATCAAATAGTACTAAATGAAAGTACAAAAAAGAAAAATAAGAAACGAAAATCCCAAGGTCCCACTGAAGAACTTGCTGGTAAGTACATTTGTTTGTGAAAAAATAAATGGCTTATTATACAAAAATCACAAGAAATTATATTATCACTTTAACATAGTCTTTACAATTTCATACACTTCTTAAATTAAAATCATTCTGCAAAATTGAAAGTACTTATAATACAGAAAAAAATATCATTTCACAATAAATCAAAAGTGGTTGGTTCGGTGAATACCTAACTGGTCATTGTCAGACTGTTGAGTTAATGGGGGGTGATGGCAATAGTGCTCTGTCCAGTCCTAAAACAGTGTCACATGGTGTGCCCCAAGGCTCAATTCTGGGGCCGCTATTGTTTATTTTGTACAGTGCTGACCTCTTCAACGAAGTCAAGAATTATAAATGCCATTGTTACGCTGACGATGTGAAAATTTACATTTCTGCTGTTCCACAGCACATTCCGCTCGCTGTTAATAAGATTAACGAGGACCTCGCCCGTATTGCTGACTGGTCCGACAAAAATGACTTGGCTCTTAACCCCACCAAGTCAAAATGTATGTTAATTGGCACCAAAAATCAGGTTAACAATGCCTTGAGACTCAACCCAACTGTGAGTGTATTAGGACAGTCTGTTGAACGTGTTGTGGAGGCACGGAACTTGGGGGTTATAGCGGTTATTGCAGCGTGTCCAAAATGCTTGCTGTAGGTTCTGTTTTGCCATTCCTCCGCGTAGCCATATAAGTCAATATATAAATTCGGCCTCCATGCTTAATATGGATTCTCATAGGCAGCTGCATTTGGCCAGTCTTGTTTTTAATATAATAAAATTTAAACAACCTGAATATTTATCGAAAAAATTTAAATTTTCTTTGAACAATGATAGATATAGCACAAGGAGTGCGCGCGCCCCTTTGCTGGGTAGCCTTCACAGGACTGTTGCATTTAGGGGCAGCTTCCGCTTCCAGGCTACTAAGTGCTGGAATGACATACCTCCTCCTTTGAGAAACCTGGTTTATAAGCCCACATTTAAAAATAAATTAAAAATATATTTACTGGAAAAACAGAAGCTAGGTATTCCAAACATGTATCTTGGATAGTGGTTGCTGTCACTATTATTATTATTATGTATATATCTATCAATCACCATATACTATAATTTATATTCTAATGTTATATTGATAATGTGTTATTTTTGGCCTTATATTTATTTTCGTATTTTCCTCACATATACCACGAGCATCTTATACTTATACTATTTTTTCTTACTGTGCACAATGTAAGTTATCTTTTTTTTTATCTTCTTTCTTTTTTATCTTTCTCCTCCAGGGTGATGGCTGAAAATTGGCATTTTTTCCTTTTATAAGGTAAAATAATCACCCCGAGCCTTGGCCCCTATTTACTGCAGCACACATAGACATAATTTTGTTTTTTTTTATTTTATTTTAATTCTTCCTTTTGTTTTTATTATTATTTTTTGGTTTTTTTATATCAGCTAAAATAAAAGATCTATCTATCTATATATCTATCAAAAGTATAACATGTTAGTTCTTTAGTAGGTAACTTGTTTTGAGGGAAAAAAATATGTACATTATTTGTTGATGCAACTAAATTATTTCTTCATATTCAATTGCAGATGACCAAGAAAATAATAATGATATACAAATTATTATAGATACGCAAGGTACATATGCCAACTCATTCAATCCTGGAAATATTTCATTAACAAGTAGCTCGAAGAAAAAGAAAAACAGGAACAGTGTGACGTTCCAAGATAATGAAAATACAACATTGAATGGTATGTCCCTAATAAATAAAAAAAACTAAACATCGGCCACTGCCCGCCATTCTATCCGCGTAAATATGGAATACTGATTCTAGATAGATTCAAGTAATTCCAAAAATATTGGTAATAGGGTAGTTGTCGCCACCAAAAGTGAAGGTGTTTTTTGGAAATCTATTAATATAGAGTAAAGATGAAATGAAACTAATAACTACTTGGAACTTGGAACTATTTAAGGCGGCCACATTCCCATACATATTAATCAACATTATTTAACACCTAATATAAGTTACATTAATTATTTAATTTTTTTTATACACTCATTGATATCAAGTTGTATATAACTTCCCTAAACTATTCTTCTAAATATGATATTCTGATATTTTTAATTTAATGAAACTGGAACATGCTGATATATTATTAGTGTTATTTATACCTTATTTTATACCTTGTTCATTCTTTTAGACAAATTTTAATAATAGTTATGTGTCATTCTAGTCTCTACTGCTAATGATGATGACGCTCCTGAAGAAGTACCATATGAGAGTACAAAGAAAAAGAATAATAGGAAATCCTCAGACAATCATGACATTGAAGTACTTCAGTCTAAAGGTAATATCTATTTTTATTTTTTTATTCCTCCGTTTATGTGATGTTGTCGGATATTTATTTATTTATGTATTTAATATGAAGTGACTAAATACGTTATGTACTACATGTTGTTGTCTGATATACTTTATTATTAAAATGACTGAGCTTAATAATATTAATTATTTCTCCATTTCAAATACAATGTGTACCTTTTCTGAAAATTAAAATAAATTTCTCGTATTTTTTAAATCGTATCTAGTGTTATGGATATGCTAGACCCCTATTATATATGAATTTGTACTTATATATAAAATATTTAATTGCAGATATTACAGAAGATATTGTCAATATGTCTTCAAGTTTGAATAGCGCGAAGAAAAAGAAGAAGCGCGTTTCGGAAAACCAATCTGAGCAAGGTAATTAGATAATTTGGAATGTATTCTATTTAGTTAGTCCTAACTATATAATCAATAACATTTGTTAACATTCTTTAATTGTCTATTAATCATTATGGCATGCAACTCTTTCCGCCAGGAAAATGGTCTGTTATTGAGTTATATATTATTTTTCCACCGAGATCAACATTTTTTTCTGCATAAACATAGCCTATGTCCTATATTAACGATCATAGTTTAGGCGCGAAAATGTAAAAGACTGTTACTTTCCCATTTACAATGTTATAGTCAGGATAACTTAGTGCTATGATATATTTTTTGCAGGAGAAACACAGACACCACAGCTCAATCCGAATGTTTCTTTTGGAAGTCCCAAAAAGCAAAAGAATCTGAATGTATCACAGATAACACCTGAAGGTAATTTTGTTTTAGCTATTTAAATATATATATTTTTTGTTTGTACTATTTTAGGATAATCATGTAATGTTGTTTAATTTCAGAAAATGTGCATGAAAGCTCTCTCAATGTCTCTATTAAAAGTGAAAAGAAAAAGAAAAAGCGACTCTCTGAAACAATTGTTGCAGAAGATACTGGTAATTATACTATGTGTTGCTTAACTTCAAACTCGAATAAATGCACTCTACTCTTTTATGAGATATTTAAAAAAAAAAAAATAATCATAATTCCGTGGTGTATAAGGTAGTTTTTATTTTATTATCGCAACAATATTGGAAAATACGACCCTGTTCAGCAAATGTTGTATTAAATAAAACCAATAATTTTCTCAAAAAATAGATATTTAGATTGGATTTACCTTCTTTCGACAGAATTCGCCTATATTATAGCATAAACAGTAGTATTGTAGAAACAAAAACCAATGGTTAAATTGGTTTATTTAAAAACTTGCTATTAAATTTTCAACTCAAGCAATTTTTATTTTATTTCAGAAACAAAAGTCATTCCACTTAATACGTCAATAGGCAGTGCCAAAAATAATAAAAGTAAGACTGAAGAAAAAAGTGCCTTACCGCAAAACGAATGTAAGTACCTATTGAATACATATATACATATTAAACAAATTTATAACAAAAAACATTTTTATGATATTTGACTTGATACAACTGCATAAACTCACACGAAAAAATATGAACTTGTTGATTTTGTATGTAAATTTAATTTTCTTATTCAATTTCTTCGCTTCTGCTATTTTTGTTAGCATAAATCTGTATATGTATGTATGTAATTTTATAACTTAACTAGCTGTGCCCGCGTATTCACCTGCGTTTATGGTTATCTAGCTTTTGTCCGCGGCTTTGCTCGCCTGGTACATCGATAAAACATAGCCTATAAGTTATTCGGGTGTATAAGCTATATTATTGTAAAGTTTCATTAAAATCCATTCAGTAGTTATTGCGTGAAAGAGTAACAAACATCCATACGTCCTCACAAACTTTCGCGTTTATAATATTAGTAGGACGTTATATAGCCTATGGCCTTCTTATATATATAAATGGGCTATCTAACACTGAAAGATATTTTTCTATTCGGACCAGTAGTTCCAGCGATTAGCGCGTTTAAACAAACAAACAAACTCTTCAGTTTTATAATATTAGTATAGATTGAAATCCTACAAAACAAATGCAATCGTTAAATATAGTAAGTACCTATAACAAATGCTTGCAACGTAATGATTATCCTAGAGTTTAACTATGTTAACCTTGAGTAGAGAGAAACATATAAAAATACATGAATGTTAACTTTTATACTAAAGAACTTCGAAATTTTGTTTTACACGACTATCATTTTTATTATTTACATTGTTTTAGCTACAGTTGTTAATGAGAAAGTGGATAAGAACTCATCTCTAGGAAGCGCCAAGAAACAAAAGACGCCGAAGGACACTCAAATTATAGAAACTCAGTTAGGTGAGTAATAAAATAGTATATTCAACATTAAATTTTCAGTAATAATTTCCATTGAAATGTCAACTCCTGGGATTCCCATTTAATATTTTTTAAAAGCGATAAATTGCATACCTACTTTTTACATCCAAAAAACAAACTAAATATTATAAAGTGTGCTCAAATATATATATATATATTTAAAGTGGGAGGCTGTGCGAATACAGATCGTTAATCGATAATAAGTTGTATATCAATAACAAAGACGTAATAAAGAAAAAAAACACATTCATTACTTGTTTTACTTTATTTAAGACTAGCTGTGCCAGCGGTGTCACCCGCGTTTATGGTTAATATTATAAAGACTATTTCCGTCATACATGATTTCTATGTAACTTTAACCATTAAGGCTGCACACGCGACGGAAGCTTAAAAAATGGAGTAACTTCTCCCGTTTTCCCAACATTTCCCTTCACTACTCTGCTCCTATTGATTGCAGCGTGATGAAAAGTATACTATAACCTGCCCAAGAGTATGAAGAATAATTGTACCAAGTTTCGTTAAAATCCGTCGAGTAGTTTTTGTTTCTATAAGGAACAGACAGACAGACAGACAGACAAAAATTTTACTGATTGCATTTTTGGCATCAGTATCGATCACTAATCACCCCCTGATAGTTAGTTTGGAAATATAATTCATGTACAGAATTGACCTCTCTACAGATTTATTATAAGTATAGATATGCTACAGTTAAGGTGTTATTTTCTTTTTTCAGATAATCCTTCAAACAAACTGGAAGATAATTTAAATCATTCCAAGAAACGAAAACGAAAGTCGTCTACAAATGGAGTAACTGTTCATGAAGAAGGTAAAATATATTTTTTGTTAATATATTTAGTATATACATACGTAAACCGAAACACGGGTTAAATATTTTAAAGAATCAGAAACTTTATTTAAGACTAGCTGTGCCAGCGGTGTCACCCGCGTTTATGGTTAATATTATGAAGACTATTACCGTCATACATGATTTCTATGTAACTTTAACCATTAAGGCTGCACACGCGACGGAAGCTTAAAAAATGGAGTAACTCCTCCCGTTTTCCCAACATTTCCCTTCATTACTCTGCTCCTATTGATTGTAGCGTGATGAAAAGTATACTATAACCTGCCCAGGAGTATGAAGAATAATTGTACCAAGTTTAGTTAAAATCCGTCGAGTAGTTTTTGTTTCTATAAGGAACATACAGACAGACAGACAGAAAGACAGACAGACAGACAGACAGACAAAAATTTAACTGATCGCATTTTTGGCATCAGTATCGATCACTAATCACCCCCTGATAGTTATTTTGAAAATATATTTGGTCAAAATATAACTTGGTACAAAAACTATTGCAATCGATTCTATTAACGATTATGTACAAACGGTTCCGGTTTTGAATATGCTAGTAAAGTAAAATAAGGTTGTATACCTGATAAACAATATTTACATGTAAGGATAGTTACCAAATAATTTCGTCCGCCTTGTTGGTTGATATAAAGTCATGGATATGACAGCTATACAGAGTGTTACAAAACTACCCGTAAAGCCGAAAGGAGGTTAAATGGGGCCTCATAACGAGTCCATTCACAATATTTAAGAACTGTAGTAACGCTGTATAACATACCCCAAAAAATAAAAAAATATTATTATTTTCACTGATGTGAAAACCCTATTTCAGTAAAATCAAAGAATAAACTACGCAGAATTTACGTACATTTCTACCTAATTCGCAGAACGACAAAAAAATTTAAGATTTGAAATTGACAACATATTTTTTTTCCAACTAGACATTTTTTTAAACCAGTACTTGAGTATAATGACATCCTTGTATTCAGGTAGCAAACATTTATAAATGAAAAATAGAAAATTTATTGAAGTGAACAATTTTTAGGTAAAAACCAGATTATTTAACAGAAAGGCCTGAGTACCTAGCAGGCCTTTCTGTTAAATAATGTGGTTCCCTGACATGACAGCTTACTAGGGTTGACAAAATTTTTTGGCATTGATTTTAATAATATTATATTTTTACGGGGTATTTTGTAACACATTGTATATTAACCGACAAGTAGTCTTGCCTACAATTTGCATATAATATTTTCTAATTACTTTTCCTTTTTAGATGTATCTGACATTCCAAACACATCCAATAAGTTAAATGAATCTCTAGAAAGTGGTAGCCAGAAGAAGAAAAGGAAAATTTCTCAAAATGAAGATAATAATACTCCCCCCCATGGTGAATATCAATTTTCGAATATAAATGACTACATAATCTGAGAGTGTATTTTTTTATAGTTTCATTTTCCTACTTACATATCAATCATTTTTAACAGCGTGTTATTCAAAATCCTTTCATAAATATAATGTTTTTGCAAATTTAAAGTAATGTTATCATTGCAGATACTGTTATACCGAAAAAGAAGAATAAAAAGAGAAAGGAAAGAGAGGATGATGTTGGACATTCAGCATCTAAGGTATTTTATTCTTCAAGGGTGTTGTGAACTTTTGTTATAAATTGAAAAATCTCTTAACTATTTTTCCCTTTCTTTGCAGATATTTAAAGAGAATTCATTCGATAAAATTACTATAACACGGCTGCCAGCCTCTATTTTAAATGAACTGGATGACCAACCTAGAAGAGAAGTCCTAGAATTAAAGAAATCCTCCCTTATATCTACAACGCCATTTATCGTAGAAGATACTACTAAGCGTAGAAATAAGCCTTCCAAATTTTTAGAAGAAAGTGTATATTTAAATGACACTAATGTTGAGAAGAAACAGAAAGGAAATATCAAAAAGCCTAAAGTATTGCCTTTCATACCAACAGCTGTAACATCTGGCAGCGGTTTCACCACAAATTTCCAAATTAATATTATACCACAAGAAGTTCAATTTGTAGCGCAAACTAAAAACGTTGGTAATTTTAAAAATGAATACTTGTATGGTACAAAAATTAAACGATTGGGCACATACGAAACATATAAAAAACACAGAAAAGCTAAAATGTCCAAATTTTAATAATGTTTATGTAACATCTGTACTCGCTGATTATGCCGCCTGTATTTTTTTTTTAAGTTGCTAGACAATTTAATACAACATCGGCTGTGTAATCAAGTTTAAAATGTTCATTAAATATGCATGAAAATGATTGAATTAACATTGTATAATTTTTGGAAAAACAAGGACGCAAGATGAATGCTAGCTGATGTTCACGTAAATCAGAAAAACAGTCGATGTATTTGTTAATGTTATAGTGTGTCCGCCTTAATCAACGACCATTTATTGAAGTTTTATGACATCTATTAGTAATATATGATACGTGGATAAACACTAATCAATATACATTGTTTCTATTTTGTTTGTGTAGTTAGTCGTATTATGTTTTGAAACTCGTGTCATTGTTATTGTTATTCAATTTACCCGCCATCTAGCGATAAGTTCCACATTCAGACTCTAGGTGGCGATAGTGTAGAAAAAAAATGGTATCTCCCATGTGCCATTTAGTTTTGTTTTTATGTAATTAAGATTTGGTAAATAAAACGTTTTATTCAATAAAAATGTTCCTTGACAAGTAATACTTATTTTTATATAGACACTTTTAATATTAGGAGCACATACACCATGTCAATACTTCCCGCCTTATCATGCCGGTGTAAACAAACCGCCATGTTGTCGACATGTAGACAGATGGTAATATTTTCGTTACTCACAAGGTAAGTACTTTTAATCTCTAATTATATATTAAAATTCTTTTTATTTTAATTCATAGTCAATCACATTTATTACGTGAAATAAGGGGCTTTATTAAAACTGAATATATATTCAGTTCGTCAACTGATGAGTGACGTAAGTCCGGGTAAAGATTTCGGCCAATGATCGTGAACCCTGCTCGGTCACGTGGACAAAATCGACCAATAGGAACGCCGGCCATTCTTTGTGTACCTTCTCGCATAGTAGTAAAACAGATTGTGGTTTTTATGGAGTGAGTGGTGTTATATCTGTCAATCTAATGACGTTAAAACCGTAAATGTGTGAAATTCAGGATTATTCTATTGAGCATAAGGATATTTATACAAATAAATATTCGGTAAGTACTTTAAAAAAGCGTGAGATAATTTTTCAAACCAATGTTGTGAAAACAAGACATTCGAACAATGGGAAAGTCCAAGAGTTACTGTGTCCCGCTCTTTTTAATGTCATTTTACTACATTTTTACTATATAATATTGTATTTTTATCTTATTTTATAAAGTGGAACATTCCACGAGTTCATTCAGTGTTTGATATGTAAAAATATTCTCTTATTTACTAATATTATTGTCAGAATGGCGGGAAATGTTTTACGTTACGTCAATATATTGTCTTGTTTCTTTAGAATTTGTGATTATTTGACTTAACTTTTGGACATTTATGTTTTATTTATAAAGGAAACAACTAAATCTTGGTATATTTGTCGATTTTTATTATATTTTAATGATTTTTTTTATAACGGACTTCTCCTTTAGCTGTCTCTTTCTCTCCAAAGCGTCTCATGATGTATTAGAAAGAGATGGTTGTATACAACGAAAAATTTTGAGACCATATTTTTAATTGTAATTGAAGGATTTCGTCTTGTTTTTTACACAGAATAGGTGATACTATGTATCACCTATTTTATTCAGTGGTACATCAGTATGGGATTCTAAATAGAAAAATCGATCACCTACCAAGATGACAGAAAAAAAACGGCGCCAATTCGCCGTCAATGAACTTACAAACGATTGTAGTGTAAATTATTATCAAGAACATACATTGGTGTGTGTGCAGATTAGAGTGCACCTAAGTATTTAGTTATGTCCTACCTTTTACCGACTTACTTCAAAGTTTAGATAATATTGTCCCATTTTCTAACATATACCTAATAGCATTTTAGCTAGATATTTTACATCAATTCTTATTAATTCGTGTCGTTAATTAATTAGAACGTTGGCTAATTAATCATTCCTAATGTCAGAAATGTATGGAATTTCGAAACGATTCCGTTCCCACGACCAGTTTCGAGTGAGAATATCAAAACCTTAAACAATGAGTGCACGGTGTGTCTGTATGCGGGCACACTGCAGATCAGTTGCATGCACGGTGCAACTGGTGTGCATGTGTGCACGGCGCACTCGGCCGACCGATGTAGGAAGCCGAGGCAGCTGCTACCTGCCCGTGTATGCGTAACCGTGCTCATGAACGGGCAACACGATCGTAGTATCTATAGATATAGGTAGGTTGACTATTCGTTGCACACAAATGCACCTGTGGTTTCGTTGGCCGTCATAAAGTTCTTTAGCTTTTGCTTCAATGGCATTTCGTAGTAATTGACCCATCAAAAAGCTTTCATAAACTTTGAAATGGTAATTTAAATACGGGTAAATAATACCTACATTATACACAATACAGTTCGCATATTAGTAAATTAGGTATATTTAACAAGTAGAAATTAAAATATAAGTATCACTGATACTCAGACATTTACTAGAATTCTGACAACTGACAACATAATGGACCATAAAATTCATCAGCCAGTAGGTAGGGGTGTTGAAATCGGTTTTCTGCACTTTCATAGGTATATTGATTTTACACGTACAAAATTATTTCAAGCACAAACCTCAATTTCATCCCTTATTTAACAAAACCAGCAATGTTTATAAAAACCAATTGTTCGAATGCTCGCCTACTGAGAATGCTTTGTAAGAAAATATTGAGGTAGCACTCGACGTCCAGATGTTGCTAATTTCATTAAAGTCTAAGACCACATGTTAAAGAAACCGTACAAAGTCATCTAGACCGAGGCAACGAACCCAATTCCCAAACCGTCTTTAGTGTTTGTCGTAACTAGAGAGAAATACGGAGATATGTAGGTGCTTATTGTGTTACCCGTCTGATGTAGGTAATGTAGAAACCATATACACAATAAACTATACATTTAAGATTATAATTAGGAGATTTACAATTACCATCGGGTACCATCATACGTATATTCCCGCATGGTGGTAGGTCTAATTCTAATCAACTGTCTGTTCTTTTAGAAGAGATATTTTTAAATATAATATTGCGTCAGTATACTTAACAGATTCCATCATATAAATGACAAAAATAATATAGGTAGTTTAAAATCAGTATGTACAATACCTAGGGTAAAATACCCTATAGTCAGCCATGCACCAGTAGTCAGCCTTTACAGCCTTTATTTCTTTAGAAATAGTGTCAATATTTGTTTACACCACTAAAATTGTGTTTGAATGAATCCTTGTCTCATGATTGGCTAGTTCACACACATACAAACCAATATTCTGTCAAATAGACGAGCTATACTCTTTCATTTGCACTGCTGTCACCGACGTGACGATACGCGCCATTGTTACTATTTTTTTCCTAATGAAGCTCGTCCGAGTTTTCGGTAAGTTTTTGTGTTAATATGTTGTTATTTACAGTGGCTGATCATATTGTGTTACGATAAAATGATTATTTTACTATAAAATCAACGATAATAAACATTTTATTTGTTTAATATATAGTAATGTATGCGGCCGACTACTGGGTTGCGATTTTTGACTGCAGATCCAGTGATCAGCCTTAAGTGGCTGACTACTAGTTTTCTTGGGAATATCTTAGATTTAGCTGAAATTAACGGAGCGGATTAACTTTCCTTTGCTTAATATTTTGGACTTAACTTTTCTAATACGAATTCTGCATTTTACCAGTAGTCAGCCGCGTTCAAATACAATGGCATGTTAATGGCCGAGCAATGGGTCTACGAATCCAGTAAACAGCCGCTAGTTCTGTTGCACACTAAAAGCAAGTTATAAAGTCTTAAATCAAAGTTCAATTTATGTGTGGACAGTTTTTAAGGTTGAAAATCGATTGTTTTAGATTTCCATCATGTCCAAAAGACCTATCCACCAATATAAAGAAGAACAATTGACAAAGGCTATGGCGGCGATTAGACAAGGTATGAAGATTAGAGAAGCTAGTCGAGTTTTTATGGTTCCGCGAGGGACGTTACAAGATCGACTACATTTAAGGGTTCCAGACTTACCCCGTAAAATGGGGCCGGATTCAGTGCTCACCAAAACTGAAGAAACTGCATTGAAAGACTGGTGTATAGCATTAGCGAAATGTGGCTTCCCATTAAAACGAGATGATCTCCTAAATACCGTCCATAATATTATATCTGAAGATAAAAGACCTAACCCATTTGTAAATAATAGACCAGGGAAGAAATGGTACCAATCATTTCTTAAAAGAAATCCCGAGTTAAGTGAGAGGACACCTGAAAATATATCTAAGGGTCGAGCTGCTGTAACTGAAGAAGGTATTCGGAAGTGGTTTGCTGAACTTATGAAGCATTTAGAAGACATACACGCAACTGATATTTTGACCGACCCTGACCGAATATTTAACGGTGATGAAACTAGTTTTTATATATGCCCCAAGACTGGAAAAGTGATTGCACCAAGAGGCTACAAAAATGTCTACCAAATTGTAAAAGGCAAAGAAAAAGAAGCAGTTACAGTCCTGATATTTATATCGGCGTCCGGAAAAATTTTACCTCCTTGTGTAGTTTTTCCGTATGTAAGACCACCAAAAGATGTTATTAACAGTATGCCTGATGGATGGTTATTGGGAAAGTCAGAAACGGGTTGGATGAAATCAGAAATTTTTTATGATTACATTGATAAAGGTCTGAACGCATGGGTGGAAAAAGAAAAAATGAAAAAACCAGTTCTCGTTTTTGTTGATGGCCACAAGAGTCACTTAACAATGCGTCTCAGCGAATATTGTCACGATAACGGTATTATCCTTTATGCACTTCCACCAAATGCAACACATTTGATTCAGCCCGCTGATGTTAGTGTGTTTAAACCTTTCAAGGAAGAATGGAAAAATACTGTGTACGAATGGGCAACTAAACCTGAAAATGTCAATAGTGTTTTGACCAAGGCCACATTTTGTCCATTACTTGAAAAGGTCTTAGATAAAGAAAATTTGTCTAGATCAATTATCAACGGTTTTCGCAAATGTGGATTATACCCATACGATCCAAACGCTTTGGACTACTCAAAATGTGTGCAAAATAATCTTGAGAAACATCATAACACTACCAAAAATTCGAAGTCTTCAGGTACCAAAATTAAGAACAGGCATTTGAATACCGCCATCAAGTGTATTAATCATCTAGATAATGAGCTTAAAAATGTTGGAGTAGACACAACAACTGTTATCAATGTTTTGAGTGCGGCAATAAATATGACAGGACCTGAAAGTTTAAATTCAACAAAAAATTCAACTAGGGATTCCACAATTGATAACATTTCTGCCTGTGGTATTGATGAAAACCAATCAAAAATAGCATCAGGATCAAATGAAAATATTGACCTCGTAAGTTTGCCAATGATAGGTGATTACACATTGGAAAATAATTTAGATACCTTTACTGAAGAAACGTTATTCTCGAACGAGTTTGAAATCATAACCGACGTTGCAGTGATTCACCAAAGTCATGAAATTCAAGACCAGAGACCAATGTTTGTTGCAAGTGATCAAGACGGCGACTGTGTTAAAGAATGCCCAACAAATGAGACATCGGAATCAATTTCGGAAAACTATATCGAAAAGAAAGACATCACACTAGGTATAAGTACTATTCATGGTATAATTGATGAAGAAAATGAAGGCGTTGAACAAGAAATACATACCTGCTATGAAATGGAAAATACAAGAAAAGCATTGATCTTAGAAAAAAATAATTATGTAATGGATAGTGTGAAAGACATAGGAACAGCTAGTAACGTTGATTTAATCAAAAACAAAACTGAACAAGACGTGACAATAAATATGAAACCTGTACTGCACGAGGTTAACAAAAATATAGAAAACAAAATAAAAATATTGTCTGATGTGATTGTGAAAGCTGGAGATGTGTCGCCCGTTTTAAATAAGTATTTAACTTTACCTGCAGTAACTAGATCAAAAAATAAGATAAAATCAATGAATAGAATAGGAGCTATTTCTTCCGAAGAGTGGAGACAGTTTGAAAACCAAAAAGAAGAAATAAAGGAACAGAAAAAGAACGAAATAATAAGTAAGAAACTGAAAAGACTTGAAATTAAGGCAAAGAAAGAAGAAGAGAAACAAAAAAAGAAAGAAGCCGCACAAAAAAGGAAAGCGGAAATGCTGTTGAATTCTAACAAAAGTAAAAAGAAAAAGAACAATAGGACATGTACTATAAACAAGATAAGATGTAATAATTGTGAAGAGGATATGACTAGCGATACCGAAATAAACGACCTGAAAAATATTGGTTGTGATAATTGCCCTGCATGGTACCATTTAAAATGCACTGAATTCGCTGGGGATATGTATGAAAACATATGTGATAAGAAATTTTTATGCCAAATATGCAAAGCTAGTGAGGGGCTGACTTTAGGGTAAGCCATGGCTGACTTGTGGAGAAATGAGGCTGAGCACTGGGAAAAAGTGCCATAATATGATTATTGTTTTTTTTTTCTATGATTCTAACAGAAGTTTTATGTTTTGTTAATTTTTTCACAAAATTTAATAAATAACTTTTCATAATACAGTGGTTATTTTCATGCAAAGTTTTTCATGTTCAAAATATAAATAAACTAAATTTAATTCCTCACTAAAAGGCTGACTATTGGGTATTTTACCCTACCTACTTTTTTGCAGACAAATAATAATTATTATGAATCATTAGGTAGCTAGACAGCCTGTTTTTGTCGACATAACATTGACTAATTTTCATTTACAACGAGGTTATTAACCTTTCGTAAACTACCTACGCAATACATTTCCATGTGTAGTTTTCACATTTACAATTTCCTATCAATTCAATTGATTTACTATTTCAATATAAAATCACATAGGTACCAAATGAGAACCAAAGTTAATAAGATCCAACATCTTATGTAATATTTAAATCTCTAAACCAGACGAAACGTAAAGGCGCTAGTACCTAGTTATAGGTACCTACCTACTATAAAATTCCACGTGAAATATTTCAGTTTCCCTCCTTATGTTTGAACCAGGGATACAGTACAGAAGGCTGAGGGGAGAGAGCGCGCATGTAATCAATACACAACCCCTCCTGTGTAGGTACATACTTAGTACGTGCTGAAGTTGCGCGCGCAGATGGAAAATTTTACTCGGCAGAACACGAGGCGGGGTGATTTTCGCGCCTAATAAGTTTTCGCAACTTTTTAGCACCTACAATAAATAATATTAAAACGCGACTTGATTCATCATGACAACATTTGATCACGCTATTAAAACTCAAAGAAGTAGCGAACCAAAAACCTACCTACCTAAAAAATATTAGTCTTTAATGTTCCGCCGCCGCGTAGGTATTAAAATTTGAAACACATTGACGGCTCAAGTGTTTCCTTCTTCCCACTGTATCGGATCCTCCATAATTAATAAATCGTGGAATTGCATCTTGCGCTCCAAATGTTTTGCGTTAACTGAAGTTAACAAAACTACAAGCCCAAATGGGTTCCTGGTTTTGTTTCACATTGCATTCCCAAAAGCAAAATGAACTCAACATTACAAAAAAATTGTTTTATCAGTACCTACCTCAAAATTAATCATCATTTTTTATTTTATTTCATACCGATTTGAAATTCATCTTATACGCCATGGCTTAGGTACCCACGTACTGGCAATCTAGTAAGCGTAAAATTGTAGCAGTCCAAGTTCTACCGGCTAGATGAAGTTTGGTAGTGTGTAATGTACCTATCTATAAAGACTCACGTAGGTACGTTTTTCCGAGACGTCGACTTTTCGCGTTCACGCGGACGTCTACTACCGGCGCAAGAGCCGAGCTGCGAGTTCAAGGCGAACGCGCGCGGTCAGGTTCGAGGACACGCCGCGGGCCCCTCGCGGCGCCTCCGCTGCCCCCCACTGTCCTACCTCCCTCCTACGACTGAAAAAAAATAAGCTACCATCTATCCTATTAGGGTGAATTTGGACCATAGGAAAAATACATCACTATTCCTAAATAATTTTGAGTCTGAAATAAGTCATTAAAGATGTTTTTATTTATTGACTAACAAAAATGGTCATTGTATCTTTTTTGGGAAATTTGTAGCAAGTTACAATTAAATTACAAAGATATTTTACGTCCCCTAACCCAGACAAACGAATAAAGTAACTAATAATAAAACGCCTACTAACTTTCTTAGTTTTTCTAAGAAACCGAGCTATTTATATACATAAATAGACGAAGGCCGTACGGTTGTTAAGTCCATTTTAGAAATGACACAAAATGAACTGATACTGACATACGTCTTTTATGTTGATAAGTCATTCATGTTCATATTGTACGTAAGCTAGCAGTTGAACTCGAAATAATAACGAACGAGTTCATGGTCCTTTGAAGCACGACTTAAGAAACGGATGGACATTTTTCGACTTGCAAAATACTTGAAGATTTAAGCCTAAGCCTTCATGAATAATATACCTACGTCCTATATATTTTTATCAGGGAACCTTTTTTAAAAACATAGGTACTTCAAATAATTCGGGATATATAAAAAATCGGCCTCATTTTGGCTTAGCTTGAAACAGTACAAAAGAGCGGGGTGACGTAGTGGTTCCAATAAAATTAGGGGTCGTTTCACCCTCTTTCGATCCTTCTATAGTTGTCTCGTTTTCCCACCCCTGTTTCAGGCGGTCTCTTTCGCACGCATAAGAATACTTACACATACTTGTGCACATTTTTAGACTTTTATCATGATGATTTTTATTACGGCGGGAAAAGTTTTGCCAATTATATTAAAGTAAATAACTATTCTTTAAATTAAATAACTTATTCGTTTATTTACGTTATCTATGTTTGGCTGATATCGTTAAACGTACTCCACTCGAGTACATACGAAAAGTTCATGTCATTGGTTATCATCGTAACGATGCCTTTCTTATCAGTCACTGCACCTTCAGACACTTACCTACACAACCTCTAACTAAATTAGTTAAGCATTAATTCAGTCTCGCTTTTTACATAGTATTTTAATATCAAACTACTTACTCTTGATGATTATTGAGTACTAGCTGTGCCAGCGGTGTCACCCGCGTTAATGGTTAATATTATAAAGACTTTCCGTCATACATGATTTCTATGTAACTTTAACCATTAAGGCTGCACACGCGACGGAAGCTTAAAAATGGAGTAACTTCTCCCGTTTTCCCAACATTTCCCTTCACTACTCTGCTCCTATTGATTGTAGCGTGATGAAAAGTATACTATAACCTGCCCAGGAGTATGAAGAATAATTGTACAAAGTTTCGTTAAAATCCCTCGAGTAGTTTTTGTTTCTATAAGGAACATACAGACAGACAGACAGACAAAAATTTTACTGATTGCATTTTTGGCATCAGTATCGATCACTAATTACCCCCTGATAGTTATTTTGAAAATATATTTCATGTACAGAATTTACCTCTCTACAGATTTATTATAAGTAGGTATAGATGTAATATCTCAACTCACACAATTCGTTTTCTACGTAGATACGATTTTAATTATTAAATACTTACTTTGCAGGGAATTAGGTTGGTAACGTAACATACATATTTAGCGCGTATCATTATTGTAGATTTTTAAATAGTTCCTTGAACTCTGTGAAATATATTTTATGAATTGCTAAATCAGCAATTTCAAATACCTAAGTACATGTGTACCCTCTGGCCAGTATCGTAACTTTACTTTCATGATGCCTGTTTATCTATTACTTAATGGAGTAAGTTATAAAACGAGTTTATTTATAGAGCCGTAGTAAAAGTGCCGACAAAAAACATTGCCCCGTACACTGGAAGTCTTTCGTGGGCTCGGTCCGACAGGCGGGTAACATTTTTTATTTAAGTCAGTAAAGTAACCGATCCAGTCGGTCCCTTCCGAGCAACACATTGAAGGTTGGTGTAGGTCTTCGTCTAAAAAAAAGTCGCAACAGGAACTTTCATTTATATGCTAATTTCGTACATAATATGAATTAATTTAACAGGGAGTCTCGTATTGATGTTTCTCATTAACGAATTTACACATTACACACAACTATAATAAGCTATTTAAGTTTTAATTAAAACTAAAACCATCCTCACCAAACTCTGTAGCGACAAATCAACATGTCCTAAACCACAATTCTAAGAAGCTTAAATGATATAACTATTATGTTTATTTATTTTCCATAAAGCTGCATCTAAAGGAAATGCAGACAGTTTTACGTAGCGCGTTATTCCTGGCTATCGCAGTGGTGTGGCGCATACCATAACTCGAAAACAGGTTTCTGTACTACGTAGTGGTTTCATTGTTGTTACTGCTTCATTCTTGTCCCGTCTCGTTGGCCTGCATTTTGTATGAAATACAAAGGGCGCGAAAACGTTCGAATGATACGGAAATAATGGTTCTATTGAATACATTGCACAGTATAACACCTGGTCTTTGATTTACTATTTGACTATATTATTACAAACAATAATTAAATGGGTATTATTATTATAAGTAATGGGGTAAGTATCGTGAGAAATAGGAATCAACATTCTAAACAATTATAAATCCAATAAAATATTGGGAGAAGCTTTTTACAAAGCTTATTATCCTAGCTTTTTTCCGATGAGCACTCATTATTAACTATTTATTTATATCGACTTTTGTTCAAAAATCTACTATAATTATTATTAATAAAACCTGGGCGACAAGACCATCAAACTTGATTGACCTTGTGAATGTATGCATTAGCCCTAGGATAATGCCGACTAGCTCAATCAGCTCGTCAACAATAGCGTTTACGACCATTTAAACTTGGTTCCATTACCAATTGTCCGCAAATATACCTAAGTGTTCCTCATTTTTTATCTACGTTATTTCCGATATTCATATTCATATCATCCGATATTTAATAAACAAACTTATTACAATTTAATACTAAATTTCGTGTTTTATTTAGTATGTCACAAATTTTATGAACGATCTAAACATTTGTCTGCTCGTAAAAAAATATTTTATATCACGCATTCGCTATAAAAGATTTAGACCGTGATGGTTCACCAGATCGGTTAAGTAAACACTAGGAATATTGTGCTAATAGAAAGGTTTATTAAGCTAGATGGCTGTAACAGACATACAGCCTTGAATCGTATAATATAGGTGGACAAAATAGCCTTGTGCTCCAATAACGTCTCGTCGAAGCATCAGAGAGGTTTAAGGAGGGAAACATGCGGATCTTTCCCGCTGCGTCCGTCGAGAATTCAATCATGACCGAGATATACTTCGGATATGTCGATTTGCCGAACTGTAAACGAACATGTATTCTATCTAACAAAGTATTTACGGGCTTAATTAAAAATATGTTTTTCTTTTACAGGTGTGCTCAGACATGGATTTATACATCACAGACTCCCTCCAGGACATGCTGGACATGGACATAAAAAATGAAATAGCTACTGATCTCAGCAGTATTACAGATTTTCCTGTTAGTGTTTATTTTATTTTTATCTAATTCAACATTACCTTCTAAATTTTTCCTGTATAATTTATATTACGCTGTGTAATATTTCAGGATTCGTTGGGTTTAAACTTCACGGAGATGCCTCCTTTACTGGACGTCGACACCGATAATTCGGCGACATGGTTAAACAACACTTCCAGTTTTGTTCATAATTTAGATCTTTATGGCTCTGAAGCAAATGCCGTCATGGTAAACCCAAACTCTGTAATGCCATCTTCATTCGCCGAAACTCCAGTAAAGAGTATCGTAAAAGAAGAGGCGTCAAACTTACTGCTTACATCAGCAGCAAATAATGACTTAAATACTAGCACATCGCTGCCAAGTCCAAAGCAAGAAAAGAGCCACTTAACATTTTCACCAAACGCAATAAAGGTTTCGAAAGTGCAAGAGGCAGAACCTGAACCTGCGCCCAAAAAGGTTTTAGAAGAAGCTACGCAAATGGTTATTTACGTCCGTAAACACGAAAAGAATGTCGTAAAAGACTTATTAAAAGACTTGGAAAAATCCAAAGTAACAAGCACAGGTGCACCTCCTACAGTTAGAATAAAGACTCAACCCGAAGTACTGAAAGTGAATAAGAACTGTTCAATCTTAAACACAAGCCAAAAAATATCACAACAACTAGGAACTAAAACAATTATATCTGGCAATATACACATATTGGACGCGCAACAATCTAGGACAATTCTGGCAAACGGCAACAAAAATCAAGCGACGATATTGATCGATAATTCGTCTCTAAACAATAATAGGCAAATTTTGAAAACTTCCGTTAGCAATGCATTTACAGTTGAAACCAGTCAATCGAAATATGTAAATAATAGCAAAAGTACCGTTGGCACGGGAGAGTTCCCAAAACCTGCGTACTCATATTCCTGTTTAATAGCAATGGCGCTAAAAAATTCTAGGACGGGCAGTTTGCCTGTTTCAGAAATATACAACTTTATGTGGTATGAACGATTCTTTCTTTTCTCTATATCGTAAATTCTTGAAACTTTGTTTGATTCTCATTATGTGTATTTTCTTTTTAGTCAACACTTCCCTTACTTCAAAACGGCACCAAATGGATGGAAAAATTCAGTGCGGCATAATCTTAGCTTAAACAAATGCTTTGAGAAGATTGAAAAGCCTTCAACAAATGGAAGCCAAAGAAAAGGTATAAGATCAACTAATTGACTGTATAATCATCGTAATAAAATATCCAGTACTAAAAATTCAATGGTATAACATTTCATTTGATGATTTTACAGGTTGTTTATGGGCCATGAATCCTTCAAAGGTTGGAAAGATGGACGAGGAAGTTCAAAAATGGTCACGTAAAGATCCACAAGCCATCAAAAAAGCCATGGTGTATCCAGGTAAGTTGATTTTATGCAATTTAACTGGTAAATAACAAAAAATGCTTCTTAGTTCAAAATCTATTTCGTTTTAGATATAGACCATGATAGTAGATTTAGCCAGTCCAGTTACAAATGTTTAAGAATCTTAATATTTTAAAAACAAAGTCCAAGTTTCAACAATTTAAATTCCACTATTATGGTACTACTACCCATCTTAGTGTTCCTATCCATATATGGTATTATCTTATCGCACATTTTAGCTCCCCTTTTCTTCTTACCAATTCTGTAATTTTGTAATTGAAACTGTAAGCGGCGGTTTAGAAAATACTAATCGTGAAAATTGTCCCTTTCCAGATAGTTTAGAGGCGCTAGAACGAGGGGAAATGAAATACAATGGCGTTAGCGGTGACGTGGATGCGGACGACGACGGCGACGCAGACACGGAGGCCGACTTAGATGCGGACGTCGAGATAGACCCGGAGGTGAAGGAAGAGGTCGAAGAGGAGGAGACTATTATAGAACAGGTACGAATTTATTACAATATTTTAGGGTTTTATCGATCACCATTGTAGGTTACGAGGTAAATATTTTTTTGTCTTACCTAAATCAATGGTTTAAGGAAAATGCTCCTGAGACTGATTATGCCCGCGCGGCGGTGTCTATGTACCTATATCTAAAATAGTGCAATTTCGAAACTCTTGAATTAGGTATTAATTTTTTTTGATGACCTGGAAGATATCAAATGTAACATTTAAAAACCCTTTAAAATGGATTGAATACGTCAAACGGATTCGTCCAGCCACCACTGCAGCTCAATCTTGAAACTTGGAATACTTCGTCGATACGTCGTCGACGCAAATGCAGCGTTTTGATATAATTTCGACCGAAGGCTGGGCTAATTTTGCATTAACTTGCATCCTCATAATACATAGATGAGGTGATGAATGTATCTCATCACCCGCAGGAGCTGTCGGACCAGGAGCTGGAGGTGGAAGAGGTGGAGGAGGTGGTGGAGGGCACGGGCATGGTGGGCGGCACGTACCGCCTGCTGGCCGGCCCGCGCGCCTACCGCGCGCTCGACATGGACGACGCCAGCGACATCGAGGTACTTACTTACTTACTTACTTACGTGTTCGTGGCATCCGCATATAGGTACCCTTACAACAGGTGGAACAGTTGCACGCACCTTCGTCATGTAAGCGCGTTAAGGTTTCGGAGACTACGATGATGATAACTCATACAATTTAAACTCCATCCAAAAGCCAGCTGTGCACGCTTAGCGCAGCGTTTACCTATAATTGACAAACATTTTGGAATATTACCTAAGAACTTTTCTTTGTGGTTGTTTTATTTGTATTGCTTGCTGTTGTTGAGCCGCTCTTGCAATTTCGTGTCTCGTTTCGTGTACGCTTTTTGCATCTTAGATTTTCTAGTTTTTTAACTACATATTGTACTGTGTATGTTTTGTAAAATGTCAAATGTCTTTTAAAGGTTCTGGATCAGTCCTATGAAGAAATCGACATCGACGTCACCAAGCCCATGAAGCTGGACTTGTCCTTGGCGGAGGACTTTTCAAGTAAGTATAGATTAGTTATTTATTTTACATTAATATATAAAGACTGCACTTAAATTCATTGCTAGAATAAAATTTCTTTGATTTTATTTCAATAAAAACATAGTTCAACACAGCTATTATACAGCAACATACCATTATAATACCCAATAACTCGTTTAATAACTGGTAACCTGGTGGTCTGGTTTCCTTATTTAAGGGTTACGAAGATCAGATATCGGCCGCAAGAATGTCACCAGACCCATTAAATCTAGAATCATAGTCGAATGATCCTAGATTATTCTTTCAAGGTCCCTGTTGCTGGTTGGTCAACACACTAACCGTGGGTTGCGTTACAGTTCAGACTGCGAAGCGCGCCAAGACGAGCTACGTGTACCAGCCGGTGTCGGCGCAGACGCACACGAGCCGGCGGAAAACGCCACTGGTCAACCGGGTTGCGCTCATGTAAGCTAACCAATCAAGACTTTGTAGTTGTAAAACATTGTGATCGTAAGATATGGGGTCAATGATAGCGTAAATTAGTTTCCAGTGAATTTTCCGATATTGTCTTAAGTTACGATTAATGACTTGAATTATAATAAGTTTGCTGTGAACTTTTGGTAAACGTTCTCGGTGTTTTTCACTAAATTCGAACGTTGTAGTCTGTACCAGATAAGTGTATTTACATGTTTATACAAAATTGGGACACTTGTTACATATCTTACACTGTAAATTATTTTTATTAAGTAGCCTAATAGTTCGGGATCAGTTCCATAATAATGACATCTCATTGTATAAAATCAAAATAATATCTTAGTTAATGTATCATAATGTCTTTTCTCAAATTAGCAATAGTAAAATTGTTCCCGTTAGCATTGCGTTTGGTTGGCATCCAACCATATTTTCAGTACAAAGACTGTTTCTTGCTGCTGTATTGACATTTTTGTTCGAGTTGCTTTCTTTCAATGGCGACTACACACTGACCTAGTAAAATAGGTTTAGCGTTCTTTTTCTTATCTTAGTCAAAGTCTCTCCCTTACCTAAATCCAATTTCCATAGCTTAGTGCGTAGTCGCCTTTCTACTTTTCAAACACTTCAAATGTCTAAGTTGACGACTGCAAAAGTCTTCATACAGTGGCAAGTTTAAGCGGGTAAATAAATGTAAAAATCCCACCGCTGATTGTATATGTATATATATTTTATTCTTTAACTTGTACACTAACATTATTTCTGCCATTGTTTATAGATTCAAATGAAATGTATTGGTTGCTCTTTTTCAACATCATTATTTGATACACTTAACATGGATGTACTATTGTGTTCCATGGGAAAAGAGTAGCTTACACATTTTACTCCCTAATCCGTATTTTAGTAAGATTTTGTTATGGTACTATATCTACTATATAAATAATAGAAGTGTAACATCGGGCTTATTGTAAAAATTAAAATGATGTTTCTCAATGTGAAGTTGTGGCTTTCAAGACGTAACATTAATTAGGATTTCCACCTGGTTGTAAGTTTTAGTATGTGAATAGTAGTATTGTATGTTCTTAAGACAATGGATCGAACGGATTACTCGCCTTACGTTAATTTTCCTAAACATTTACTGTTATTATCAACAAATTCTAGTCCGAACTTGTCGAGCGATAAATTTTACATTCTGAATATATGCGTTCCAAACCTCTAAATCCCCATGTTAAGGAGTTTCGAACGTTGAGACCACCCCCTTTGTCCACGAAAAGGGTCGACTAAACTGCGAAAAAAACAGATTATAATATGAAACTATACCATTCCATCTAACATTTATGTGCCTAATTATTACACCAAGAGTATAGTAAAAAGGCATGATCACAGTACCGTCCTATGTAAAATTTATCGCCGGTCCTGACAGACCTTGATATTACAGTAACTATGGAAGGTAAACGAAACGTGAATGTAGTTTGTTTTGCGATATTCTATGCGCCGATATTAATTTCGAACATTCATTTGAAGTTGTGAAGACTTCAGTCAAACAAAACTATTCATATTATAAGTAATTAAAGGGTGTTAATTTTTCAGGGAACCTTAATTATTAGGTCCGTTGTGCGGTAGATCTCTTTAATGTGGGTGTCTATGTTGGAAATTAAGTCAACTTTTAGGGTAAGTTAGGTATCTTTTCGAATTTTAGATATTAATCATGAAGTGTTTTTCGTATGTGTCCCTAAGAAATGTATTAGTATATTATATAATAATAACCCCAAAATTGCAATGTCGAGTCGTGTGTGTTAAATAATTATAAATCAATCTTCCAAATATCCAAAATGAAGATCCTAACATAGCTGTGAAAAGAATTTAAGTGTATTTTCTTATTCCATCACTTGATTATGAAGGAACTATAAAAAAATCAAAATTGAAGTAAACTTTAAATCAATTAGATTAGATAAAACTGTGATATGAGATTTACTATTGAATGAAACGCACCATAATTACCATGAAATCATATTAAGGGCAAGTAATTTTAATTATATTTTGTAAGAGAATGGTAAGTGGTAATGAGGGCACTTGACATTTTCCATTGTATTTAGTAGGGTAAATGAAATTTAACTTCATTCATCGGAGTTCACTCAACGGTGTGTATAATTATGGGCACTTATCAAATTCTAAAGAATATCTTATCATTTAAATATGGCTATGAATTTATAGTTAATTATTTTCATTTTGCTTAAAACCGGCTATACATTTACATGAATCACTAACCTAACTCACCATTAATAAAATTATGTTTTTACAATGCTTGCAGTAAGAAAGAAGTAAGAAAAAATTGATAAATCAAGTTCATAATATGTTTGTTCATAGTGATTGATATGTAATTTATGCACCATTTGTATGATACTAGCCATAATTACATTTTAAACCAGCAAAGACAATAATGGTATAATATTACCGTCATAGCTCAAAGGTTGCATTGCGCTTTATATAAATGTCCCAACTTTAATTATTGGTATGTAACCCTCGTTAAATAAATAAAGAATAAAAAAAAAAAAAAAAAAAATTATTGGTATGTAAGTTTTAACCAACGTACGTCGCCCGAATGTACAACCAATAATTTATGAGTGGTATCATAATAAGCGAAAACGTCTAGACAAAGACGTACAGGCAACTAAATTAGGTGCTTTTCGTATACTTATAATTTTTTATACAACAGTGCAATTGTGTAAATAAAATGTCAATCATTTGAATAGATTGTTTTGTATTGTAATGAATGTCTTAGAATTGTGTACAAAATTATTAGAAAAAATTCAAGGTAAGGCTAAAGATTATATCGCACGCTTACATTATCCACATTGGATTCTATAATTACCTACTTGGTCCCTAAATATTGGCAATTAAGTTATGGCGTGCGATGATTGCCCATAATGTTACTAGAAAAATGTGTTTGAAAGTGATTGTATTGTGTGTAAAATGTAAAGTGGAAAAAATAATCTATGTCAAATGTATTTTGTAGCAGAAATCACAAATAAGATTTCTTTACGTTCTAATTTACTTATAAAAGAAAGTCGAGCAAAAATATTACTTTAATATGGACCCGCTCAGTCTACTTTCTTTGCTATAAATACACGTATTTAAAATATAACAATAACTTACACAAAATAGTTTACTATTATATGTCCTTTGTATTGTATTTAAGCCGTACCAGGGCTACGCTCTGTATCTAATGCATAGATTGAATTCTTCCAATATTGATCAAAATTTACTTATGTAGATTTTATAACGGCCGTATAAATCAATTATTACATGCCGTATTTTAGTAGTGAACTTTTGTATGTTTCTTAAGTACAGTTAAATACGTGTAGTTAATGGTATTTTTCCACTGCCAGTATTTCGACATCCATGTAAAATAAAAGGTATAGTTTTTAAGCTTACAAAATAGTGTTTAGTTAGTTATGTATGTGCTACAAGTAAGGAAACTAAGTTGAATGATTTTTAATAACATTTTTGTAATAAAAAATAAAAATAAATGAGTAAATATAATAACGTTTTCTTTAATTACATACTTATTGTTAATAACTAATAAATACCTGCAGATAAAATATCCAGAACTACCTACTTACATAGTTTATGTTAATTATTTTCCGATTGTCAAAATTAATACAAACAAAACAAATTTATATTCCAACAGTAGAAGATTTTCATGACATCTAGTGTTACCAACCCTACTGTTTTAAGAGTAGATTTGCTGTTTTCACATTAACGCCCCCGTCACAGACGAGTAATGTAACCCTGTTTTCTGTTTCTTTCCTAATTTTTACTGATTTCCAATTAGCGTTCTGCGCCATCTATTACACTATGAAAATATTTTAGGCTATCCACCTAAATGTATAGTTATGAAATATAACGCAACAAGATTATTTATTTGCTCTTGTCGGAATTCGAAGGAATTTCCCAATCAAAAAGAAAATAAGTAAAAATATTAAAGATGAGGCAATTGAGAATGACAGTGGAGTGAACTATGTTATGTTGTGATCAATATTATGCTATAACAATGTATGTGACTCCTGGTAACTAACAAAAAATAATTTAATTATATGAGGAAAGTATGAATTTGCCTTTTTTTACTTTACCTATTGTTTTCTGTTTTTTATTGGTAAGCTACTGTTTTTTAGTTTTTTGGGGTTGGCAACACGGCTGACATCAACTGTCAAAAAATTCTGACACTGACAGAAAAACATTGCATGTGGATGCAGTCTGGGGATAATATTAAACGCAAAACATCTTAAAAAGCTCTTCTTTTCCTTAAACTACTACAAGTTATTATGAAAATCGTATGATGGCTACACGTGAAATACTTACCCTTCAATTTGGCCATTATGCCAACTACATTGGCACACATTTCTGGAACATCCAAGAACTTAGTTTTGACTACACAGGTCTTAAGAAAACTGAAGTCAATCACGATATTTTATATCGTGAAGGTGAAACTCCTAAGGGCGAAGTCACTTACACTCCTAGAGTATTACTTGCTGATTTGAAAGGGGCCCTCAATACATTACAAGTTAATGGTGGTCTGCCTGAAGAAGAGATTGAGCATGAAAACTTTGAATGGGAGACCGTTGAAAAAATCGAAGATCCAGCTCCAGCAAAGAATCAATACTTGGTTGATGTTGACACTGAGGGCACAGCTGTAGAAGAAAAGACATACAATTTGGAGGAAGATGTTAAAACTTGGACAGATTTTATGTATCCACGTCTACATCCCAGATCAATCAATGTTGTGAAAGAATATAGTCATGGTGATAAAAATGTAAGTACTTTATTTATTATTAATTAAATGATAGATTGATAATCAGAGAAACAGAATTTTATGATAATTTTAATTTTCTTTTTCAGGCAAGCTTTGATATTTTTAACTCTGGCCACTCTTTGTGGAAGCAAGATTTTGGAGATACCTTCAGTGACAACATTCGCAGATATGTAGAAGAATGTGATAGTATCCAAGGATTTCAAGTAAACTTTGATTGCACAGATGGTTTTGCAGGTCTTGCAATGGGTTGCATAGAACACTTGTCAGATGAATATACCAAATCAATACTAGCATATCCAATTATTGCATCTCATTTTCCTGACAATAACCCCAATACTCAAGAGGAAAGAGATAAAGCTAACCTAAAAGATTCCACTAGATTGGTCAATATAGCACTCTCTATGCAAGAATTGTCAGAACATGCAACTTTGTTTGTACCTCTGAGTACTGGTGAAAAAGGGTGGAGAAAACCAGGCAATCCTAGATCTTTTGAACACATCAATTATAATCCACAGCTGTACTATCACTCATCAGCATTATTAGCGGCAGCTATTGACACCCTTAGTCAGAAGTATAGACATAAAAGTAATGTTTACACATTGTCCGATATTTGTGCTGATATGACTGGGTATGGAAGAAAAATGGCTGCGGCATCTCTTGGCATTCCATTTGCATTGAACGAGTCTCAGTACCTAATAGACTATCTCAATAACACAACACAACCAATCTACTCATCTATCACACCAAGCTGTAAGATTGCATCAGATAAACTATTCCAATTGATAACTGTAAGAGGTATACCAGAAAGCTACCTCAAAGCACCTATGAAAGAGGCTAAAGAACAAATGAACTTACCAGCCTATAGGTGTAATAGTATCAAGGAAATGTTTGAGCTTTATTTCCAAGCAAGCAATTTTTTGTCAGCCACCAATGTCACAGTTTGTGAGAAACCCTTAGAATTGAAAACTCCATATCCAAAGTTTTTTTCAGATAGTCTTGATAGACAGGGCTTTGTAAAAAATTACAATACATCAGAAAAAATAGAAAGCTGTCCAGTATTGGCTGGTTATCATAATGGCAACTTTATGGCTGATATGATAGAGAAACTTCATAGGGAAGTAAGCAGAATAAAGTTTGCTAAACTGCACAAATTCAAGGAAGAGGGATTGGAAGCAGCCGAGTACCAGGAGAGCTTAGATAAACTGGCAGAATTCAAAGATAATTATGAGGATGATTTTGATCTTTAAATTATAAATAACATTCTTTTGGAATACTGTTTTTTTTATGTACCGCTATTGATTAAGATTAAAACAATAATAAAAATTCATATAACTTTATTTTAAGATGATTTAGATAAAATAAATCATATGCCAACCACACACTCAATTGTACACATTTACACAATAATATCAGGCGATCACGTTGAACGCTCCAATGCCCTTTCTTTCATCCTAGTAATAAATGCTGCACCTTTGTTCTTTCTGAAGTTCTCATATGGGTCATTTAAGTTAACGCCCACACCTGAAATTACACAATAAACATTATTACTTGCCATTGAATTGTGCAATAATACGGTGATTCCAAGATCGAAGTCAGATTACTAATTTGAAATGGTAACAAAATAACAATTTTCAATCACACAATAGATCATCTTCGTACCTTTATATTGGTCCTGTTTGTCTCTAACTGTGCCTCCACTAATAGGCTCCGCTATCCCCTGTCCCGAAGCTCCTAGGCCGCCAGCGCTCCATCCCATCTTCTGTAGTAGCTGGTGACCTTTGTTGGTGGGGTCTAACCCGCTGGATGAGCTTGGATATGAGGCACCACCACTAAAAAAAATACATTATTGAAAAAAATGCATTTTTACAGTAAATATGGAATACAGATCAAAAACAATCAACTCTCGCTTCGGCATTGAATACTTATATAAATTCATATAAAGATGTGAATTTTTATGTTTGTTGTATTATCTGATAATATTGTTTATGTATCTTTACAATTTAAATTTTCAAGTTAGCGATCTATAAAATATTTACATAAATGATTTCTTAAAAAACCTACGTCACCATTGGTATATTCATGCCTAAACCGTGAATTATAAAAATATAAACTAACAGAAAACTAGGCGGCGTAGGTGATCTGGACCGCTCGACGCGGCGGGAGCGCGGCGAGTCGCGGTGCCGCTCGCGCTCGCGCGACCTGCTACGGGACCGCGACCGCGATCGTGACCGCGACCTCCTTCGACCTGCTAACAAATCGAGCATTCACCGTGAAATAGAAGTGTGTTCAACACTTCTGTGTTTTGGAAGAAAGGCACTGTATGCTAGTGTAATTATTGGGTATATGAAACCTAATAACTGTAAGTCTCAGTGTGGCGGGTGCAGGGCAATGCCAGACAGTATATCATTAGTTGCTGTTTGGCATTGCAGCTGTTCATGAGCAGAGGTAGCGCTTACCATCAGGTGCACGATTTGCTAGTCCCATTGCATAATTTAAAAAAATATATATATCATAGAGAACGCAAAACGAAAGGACTTAAGCTATGTTAAAATCTAATTAGTTACAGTTTTTTACATTGTCTTATTAGACCAATACTTCCTTGAAAGAAGAATTGATCTGGTAAGACAATGTAAAAAAAAAGGTAACTTCAATAATTCTGATATTTTAGTTCAAACAAGAATGTTGTAGTGATTCATCGCTATGCAATATGTGAATGCCTGTAGTGTAAGGATGTTTGTATATTTCAACTGCAACTATTGGATCTGATCAACGGTTCAGTCGATAAATGTCAAATTCTGGAAATGACACGTTAGTCTAAAAACGACAAATTCTATGAAAGACAAATTCTGAAAACGCCACATTCTATTAACGACTCATTCTGCAAAAGACAGATTCTGGAAATGACACATTCTTCTAAAGACATATTCTACGAATGCCACTTTATTGTGAAATGAAGGTTCAAGCTGATAAATAACGCAATGGTGCTAAATAACAGGTCATTAAAATTTTAAATATTTTTATTTCTTGTTTAATCACTCTTTAATTATGAAATCACAAAAGCAACAATGATTTATTCATAATTTTAAATGAAGAAAAAATAATTGGCAATCTAAATAAGAAGTTGCAGGTATATAGCTTATATTCATTCATATGAATGAAGTAGTCATTCATAAAATGCGTAAAGCCAAAAATTTTGACATAAAAATAAAAAATAGTTTATTTGAAAGTCTACTCAAAAATAGAAAAAATAAATACATACAGTTTGATAAAAAATATTCAAGGCTATTAAAACAATTAAACAGAGGAGAGATCAGCGTTGAGCACTTTATGAAAAAAGCTATATGCCTGCAACTTCTTATTTAGAATGATAATCATAATTAAAGAGTGATCAAACAAGAAATAAAAATATTTAAAACATTGAATGACCTGTTATTTAGCACCATTGCGTTATTTATCAGCTTGAACCTTCATTTCACAATAAAGTGGCATTCCTAGAATATGTCTTTAGAAGAATGTGTCATTTCCAGAATCTGTCTTTTGTAGAATGAGTCGTTAATAGAATGTGGCGTTTTCAGAATTTGTCTTTCATAGACTTTGTCGTTTTTAGACTAGCGTGTCATTTCCAGAATTTGACATTTATCGACTGAACCTGATCAACAACCACAATAATGAGATCCTCATAAATCACAGAGATCCTTACCATCTCGTTCCCGATCTCTCCTCCATGCCATTCCTTTTCGTTTTGGCGAAGGCGACCTTGACTTTGATCGCGCTGGGGACCGTCTCTCTGGCGTCCGACTCTTTGATCTGTGGATAACGAACATATTGAAATTGGAAACAACCATCTCATTCCCTTGGCTAACTAAAATGCACAGTAACATGCAATACAAAATAATTGAAAGTACTCAGTGCATAGTTTATAAAGGGAGTAAAAATGTAATAGTTAAACCCACAGACCTTATATTCCTGAAAATTTGCATAGTATACATGTTATGTAAGTTATGATGATTCATGATAGATGTAATCTATCCATAAGATATTATTAAGTATCCACATGCAGGGATTATCTACATTTTCAGTTAATTTTAAGTCTCAAAACTAATTTGAAATTTTAATATATACATATAAGCAGATAATGTAGAACTATACTTTATATTTTAATTGGGGACATTGGGTTTGATAAGTCAAACCCTAAAAAAGCAATATAAAGTTAGGTTCATAAATTATCTAAATTTACTGTTTTAGTCACATACTTGCACATACTTTTATGTGCAGTTTCAGAATGACATAGTCAAATATATTTAATGAATCGCTGTTTTCGAGAAATCTCTTAACATACATGCTAAGATTTATTTAAATATACTTCAAATTGGTCTTTAAAGTACCTATATCGTCGGCCAGGCTGGACGGGCTGTTTCTGTAGGTCCTTAGGAATCGGAGTTGGCGATCTTGAGCGCTCCCTCTGACCCTGAGCTACTGCTTCTTCTTTGTTTTTCCTCGCAGAATTTTTGGCTTTATAATATTCATATAAACCTAATTTCTCCCAACCCTCGCTAAAATATAACATATAAAATACATGTCATTACAATACTAAGTAATGTTATGAAAAACACGCACATATGTCTAAGAAACATCCCATTCTTTTAAGATAAGAAAAAAATATAAAATAAATATTATATACTCACTTATCCCTAGGCCTTTCGTGGTTGGGAGACGCGTAGAATGCATCAACTGCAGCTAGAAGTCTTTCGTTAGGCGGCGCTGGCGGTGGAAGACGAATTTTTGCTGGATCGAGAGGTTTGTACCTATCATCTTCCAACTGAAACAATTATATCAACATGGTGACGACTGTTTCTGCTGCAGTAGTAATTGTAGATGTGCTTCTTAATATATGATACATTAGAAAGTGTCATAAAACTTTGAAGGTTACCTAGTTTTCATTCCACTCACCATAATAAGAGGTACCATTAAACCAGCAGGGAGCTCAAAGTACGGAACAGACGGCATCAAGTCGTCATTATTTATTTCTGGGAATGGAGGGAAGCCAGGCGGGGGTTTACTGAGATCTGGAAGACCATTCTGGAATGCTAACAGCGCAGAGTTATCGTTTGGTTGGAAACCGGGCGGCGGTTGTGAGAAATTCACATTGGGGAGGTTGGACAAGTCTGGCTCATCAATGGTTTCATTATTTTTCTGATTTGTTATTTGATCAAACGTCTGACTATCGTAGCTGTTTTCGTTTCCGCTCATGCTGTTATTTGAAGGGTAGTTGTCACCGCTCTCACTCCCATACAGTTGATTATTAGAGCCAAAGTTCTGGTCATAAATCTGTGAGAAATTTTGATCTCCAAAGTTGTTATTCTGGAACTTGTTTTGCATCATATTTTGTTGCTGCATACTGTCATTGTTGTCGTGACTGTTTTGCAGCTCTATTGCGCGTTTCTGCATCTCAAGTTGTTGTATTTGCTGCATTGTGTGTGAAACAAAAGCTTGATGTTGAGTTTGGTAGCTGAAAAGTGAATTAAAATGTGTCAGGAACTTGCTCATTGCCACACTGGCCTAAGTGTAACATGCAATACATACTTTTCAAATGTGGTCTTTGTTTGCTGGGTTAAATGTGAAATAGCGTTGGAGTGTTGAGCTATAAGGTTGTTCTGGTACTCTTGGTAGGAGCTGGTGGGGCTCTTCATTTTCTCTATGACGGCAGTCTCGAAATAATTCGACTTGGATTCCCATAGACGAAGCAGCTTGTTTAGTTTAGCTTCCTGCTCTTCGGTAACAGCTGAAACAGCAAAACGATTAAACTGATGTCGTATCAGCCAAGGTGGTGCTAAGCAAGTTACCTGACTGGCGCAAACCACAGGTGATGATTTTCTAAAAATACTTTAAAATAGAGATGAGAATGCACAAACGTACAAGAGACCTACATCTGAGGGCATTATTATAAATATGTTACCTATACTGGCATTGCAAAACATTGGAACCACCACATTTTCCAAATTTTTCTTGAGATCTTCAGCGTTTTTGCGTGCACTGTAATTAGGAATAATAGTATCATAGAGACCAGTTTACAAAAGATTTAGGGTCACGAAAGAGATGACAAAAACAATAATATACACAAATGCAAAAAAATACAACCAGGCTATTATTATTTAAATATTTTTAACATTATCAAAAAAAGTTATGGTAAAAGTACTTATTACACAAAAAAAAAATATCTAAATATTACTTTTAAACTTTAATTTATGTTATCACATTTTAATTTACTATAACTGCATTTAGTTTGTCCAATTTTTGAAAACAACTATACCTAAAATTCTTATTGCTGTGAAAAGATTTTTAATAGAATATTAATGTTATAATTTAATTTTTGTCATGCCAATGGAAATATAGGGGTTAGAATGAGAACCAAGAAGATAAAAAATTAAGGAAAACAAAACTTATGCAAGACCAGGAGATGACTCACTAAAACTAAAAAAAAATACAGAAATTTACAAACCAGTGGTGCAGAACATCGTTGACCAGGTATATGATGTGTAGTTTTTGTGTGAAAGGGGCCCCAGACTGTGTCACCTTACGCAGGAGGTGCTGAGATATGACTTTACCGGCATCGTGAGATGTTGCATGTTGCAAAATCCAGCCTTTGCCTTAAACGTAATAGACCGACAGTGAAATTAAATGTATTTAATAATACACCCTATTTGAAATATAAATAAGAATATTCAATAAATTACACAAAGACTAAAGACTTTCCATTTGATACAACTTCAGAAATTACCAGTTGTCTGATAAAGAGGCTGTTGAATGAAAGTAGAATAAATTATACCTATCTGAAGGTATTCCTCAGTTAGACCACATTTATACTGCTCAAGATATAAAGCTCAGCTCAATATGATCGAAATTATGCTATTTATTAAGGTCCATATGCCAAATTGTGAAGGCACAACTTTTTAAAAATATACCTGTAGATATGCTGTCTTTAGTGCAAGTGTCTATGATTGGCTGCAGGATATTGTCTAGCTCCGAGAGGCTGATATTGTTCTCCTCAGCCATGATCTGGATCTTTTCTGCTTGCGCCTTGTTCACTAACTCATTGATTTTTGCTTGCTGTTGCTGTATCAATACCTAAAACACAATAATTTAAGCTAATAAACAGTTCTAATTAGTAAATATGAATCAATGTTATTATTGTGTAAAAGAATTAAATGAAGTGAAAATAATAAAGACTTTTTTCCTTAGTTGCCTGCAAATAAAACCTTTATAATAATGAAATGGTGTTAGCCTATAAACATGCAGTTAATATATGTCAATAATACCATAAATAAACAACAGTTGGGACAGTTCAAAGATGTATGATGTAGCAATTATTAAAGCGTTCATCATAAACAGTCACATCCAATATATCTCAAGCGTCTGGAGCTACTCTGTCTTGCACAGTAATTAATGCCAATGCAAAGAACCTACTTACATGCAGAAATAAATATTGTTCAAACTAAATTAGGATTAGTAATTTTTCCTTTTAGATACACCCACTTTCTCAAATTGTGTTTAAGGTCAAAGAAATAAAGTATTTTGTCATAGTGTAACATAAGAAATGAATGCATGAATACATCTAACATTGCCTTACATGTACAGGAATGAAAGTTTGGTATCAAACTATTATCAAGACGGCAAGGTCTTTTCGTAAAATATGAAAAAAGGAACATAATTATATAAATACCCATGTCAATGTTTTTATTGAACTGATAATTCTTACAGTATGTAATTAAAGATGCATGGTAGGTAATGGTTATGAGTAGATTAGTTATTGAGGTCAACAACTTCTGTATTGAGGCTAAAGCATGATATAAAAACAATTCCTATAACTTATAAAAACAAATGCCATAAAAGAAGTTATGTACTAACCGTGTGCTGAGCATTGAGATTGCTCTCAGACTGAGTGATTTGCTCTTTTAGCATGTTGATCTGTGCATTGACGTTGTCGACATCATGGTGGGAGTGCTGCGGCGCGGCGGGCGCGGAGTTGGCCGCGAGCCACTGCTGCAGCGCGGGCGCCGCCGCCATCGAAGCCGCCAGACCAAGCTGAGCTGGCGTCGCGCCGCCCTGTTGGGGCATTACATATTGCCTGTTCTGTGCCATATAAGCCCCGGCGGGAGCGGGTGCCACCTGGCCACCGGCCGATTGCTTTAGAACTATAAACAGCGGAGGTTCACTTGAAACGGTTATATCGACACGCAATCAGCGATCGGGCGCGACCGCGTAATATTCAATTTCAGCCATCGGCAGTTTGGTATGCTTACTTGCTTGTTCAGTCGTCACTTTGTACTGGTAGTAGTTGAAGTACTCGCCGCCGTATAGAAAGCTGAATTTCGGGTTGTTTTTTTGTTTATTCTTGGTCATCTTCTCGAACTCGGGGCCATTTCGGGCGACAAACTGCGCTAGTTTGTCGATTATGTTACGTAGATCTTGGTCTAAAAATAATTAAGAAATAATTATGATATCCATCGTTTCATGCTGTTTATAGAAAATACCTCATTAGGAAATGGGAAAAGAAAAAACCTTGTGGCGGCTGCGGAAGCTCCATTTTATCTTCCTAGATTGAGGTTATTTGAATTAAATATTTTCATTCAACTTAAAAAATAAAAGTTGTTTATTTGGTCCATCATTATTCGTCACAGAGAAAAAAACACGGTGAAGCACAATTCACTCACAAGAAACGATTATTTGGGACACTAAAACAATCACAAATTCGGAAACGAACTTTCCAGCCATTTGTAAAATTAAGATACAGGGTTGCCATTACATTTAAAAAAATTACCTTAACACATACTTCAATTTATTAGTTTTGTGATTTTGTATGCGACAAGCTTCCAACTTAATACTACTATTTCACAATTTTCCATTGATCAAAATTTAATTTTGGCCGAATAAAGTATAAATATCAGACTACATCACTTAAATTTTTAAATGTGCTTTAAATTTAATAAGCTTAGTATTGCTTCTAAGAGTGCGCCTACCCCTTCTGGGATTGCTTTCGTGATGGTGTGTTACGTACATTTACAAAATATTTGTATCTGGAACACATTAAAATCCGATACGTGAGATTGATTGCACATTATTTTAGCATTATTCTTATTACTTTATGAAGAATATAATTTCAAGAGATATTATCTGACAGACTTTAAAAAAACTGTCGCAAAGATTTTTTTTGTTACAAGTGTACTATTTAACCAAGTCTTAACTAAAAGATAATATTCCCAGGTTAAAGGAAGATTTTATTTAGTTGGTTACCCCAATATAGACTAAGACATCAACAAAAGACAGCCATGCCCCTAAAACTTATTTTACTGAAAAAAATAACAAATGAAAACAAAAATGTAATGAATATTATTGCTTGTTATTAAATTGTTATTTACAGTTTTTCGGAAACGTTTTTAAAAAATTGCAACCCTAAATAAAAATAAAATATTTTATTAGTCAAAACCGTTTTAAATTATATCAAATAAAATAACAGACCAATATTTTCAATACTTACATTAAAATAACAATATAACGAGAATGCTTGGCGAAAATATGAAGTATGTATAGTCAAGTATTGCCATTGTTGCAAATTGTATCTGTTTATTAAAAAAAAGAAACAGTATTGATCGCTCATCCAATGGTTTTTCAGCAAAAGAGAATTCACTGCAGTCATTCGTTGCCCGAGTGACGGCCCTTTATTTCTGTGTTTGATGTCAAAAACATCGACGTGAATCATTTTTGTCAAAATAGCGCTTGGGGAATTTCAAAAAAATAAATAAAATGTCTACGATGGTAAGTTTCTCATGATTATTTTCCTACTCAGTTTTTCATTAAACTTCAAATTATTATGATCCTATCTTAAATCACCAATTTTTTTTTTAATATGATTTTCGATCTGAATTACTATTTTACATTTAGTTTAAATATATTATATTCGTTTAAGGAAATAAATTTAAGCTATTGTGTAATTAGTTTGCTTTGATGTATGTCTTAAGAAAAATAAATTTTCTTTTTATTTGCATTATGAACACAATTTATTGTAAAAAGTATTTCATTTTTATAATTTTAGCGTATGAAGGCAGGGAAATGTCCCTCAGATGAGCTTGCCCTCACAAACTGTGCACTGATAAATCCAGATGATTTCCCAAGTGATGTCAAGTAAGTAAAATTATAAATGTTATGAGAACAATTTTATAGTACTTATCTACTTCAAAACTCACATACAAATACCAATTAAAGATTTTTTTTTCAATATCAAGAATTATAATTAATTGTTTCACAACAGTTAGATTTATTAAAATTCCTATCACTTATGAAAACCAAATATAAACAGTAATACATAAGAAGTGGAAATGCTTAATATATAAATAAATAAATTAATAATAATTAATACCTTTTTGTTTAGTGTATGTAATTTATTCTTCTTAGCTATAATGCAGACCAATTAAAATAATGTTTAATAGCATATTTATAGTAAAAATATAATTTACAGACACATAGAAGTTACAACGGGACCTTCACAGCATTTTGTATTCAGTATCAGGTGTTATAGTGGAGTTGATCGTGGGACAGTTGGGTTTTCAGCCCCACAGAGAAAATGGGCTACTTTATCCATCGGACAGGTAAGATAAATTTTATTTTATAAATTTTTAATTCAGGAATAAGATACATTAATTGTATACTTGTGTAAACTAACGGACTATTCAAGTATTATGCTGAATAGCATTTATATATTTTTTAACCCCCTTTCTCAATTTATTGGTAAAAGTAAGTACCATTGCTTACTTTTGCCTCATCCCCCATGCTTATGTAAGCATTGGTATAAGTTTTGCTATTGTTTCAGCCAAAAGTATTGTCTTGTTAAAGTAAAACTTTTCCAACAATATTTTCTACATTTTGTTTTTCAGTGTGATGTAACTTCCGCGAATGATATATTGATTAAAGTTTGACCTGATTAAAAAAAAAATTAAGTATATTTTTGAATCATTAGCACTCTAAACAAGCCATTATAATTTACTCACAGTAGTGATTATCATGATGACATCATGTTCAAATATATGTTCAGATAATTGAAATTGTTTCGTGGTATCAGTATTTGTACTCAAATTATTTTAATGTTTTTATTGTTTTGCTACCTGCAGATCTGTGACAGTTTTTTGTTGCCTAGTGCCCGCCTTATTGGCGTCTTTTTTACGTGAATGATAAAGTATTGGGCGGGGGCGTAGTTAGGTAACACTTGAGCACAATGGTTCGGCTTAGCTATTTTAGGTGGGCCCCATATCAAATAAGGTGATGGGGATATTTGCATTATCTCAAATTTCATTGTACTATCGTTTTGGACCATTTTATCAATATGGCAGTAGTTACGCCCTTGTTTAAGGAGTGGGTCAATTGTGTATGCCAACCCTAAGTAAATAACCTCATAATTATATTACACACCATCATGCTTGCAACACTCTTGGTCGAAAATAATGTTAAGTGGGACTAAATCTATACAAACATACATAACATCACACCCTTAATCCCCGAAGGGGTAGGCAGAGTCAAAGAGGCAGCATGCCCCTTCAACCACATTCAGCCAAAAATAAAGCCGGGCTGGGTTAAATTGAAAATTTTGAAAAAGTAGTGACAAGCAGCTAACCCGTCGCCCACACAATGAAACACCCAAAAAACGATATACCATTCATCGCCTTTTACGACATGCTAGACCAGAACCACAGTTGGCATAAGGAGTGACAAGTGGCTAGCTCGTCGCCTACTCAGTCACATACCCAAAAACCCGTAAACCATTAGTCGCCTTTTACGACATGCTAGGCCAGAACCACAGTTGGTACATTCTTTTTTTTTGTCCCAGATCAACATGGGCCAAGTCCCAGACCAACATGGGACAAGCTTATTGTTAGTATATGAGGTTTCGTGTTAAATGATTTTTTACTGAATACAAATTGCCAATCAGATGATCAACTTGTGTATAGAAAGTAAAAAAAAGTTTTTCTTATTTTTTATGATTCCTTAAATTGGTTCCTAAGAATAATGTATTTAAGTAAGAGGATTGCATAGACTAAAAATAAGCTTGTATTGAATTTATAGATCTAGATTCAATGATAGATACTCTATACACCACTAGTTGTAGTTGTAGTAGTAGCTTAAGCACTTGTGTTACGGATATCAGGAACAACAGTGATATTACAAATATATACTTAAATATTGGATAACATCCAGACACAGAACAAACACAAGTATTCATCATACGAATGTTTATTTTGGGTGGGGATCGAACCCACAACTCTTGGCGCATGGGGCAGGGTCACTACCAAATGTGCCATCGAGCCAGTCAAATCATAATCCAAAAATTGTCTGGTTCCCCTATCTTAAGGTTACGAAGGTCAGACCGGGCAGTCGCTTTAATGTAATTAACAGACTCGCTTAATCCTGTATCATGGTCTAAGCGGACCCGGTCTAAGCTAGGGACATAACGCTAGGAAGATGATGATCATTTATTTGATGTTGAGGACCATTATGGGACATTCATATTATTTTTATAATTTTTGGAGGTCATGCCCCTTTCTTTACTTTTTAATTGGAGCATGAAGAGTATTATGAATGTTAATAAAAAAGCGAGTGAGGTAGCGGCTCACTGCCGGGAATTTGCTCGGATATTTTTTTTTATTTTTATTAAAGCACCCACAAATTTAGTATTAATCATCATCATGATTATATTACGCATTGCCCAAAACCTTTTCTATTTTCATTAACAGCCAATAGACGTGAAAGTATTCAAGCCCCAGCAGGCAGAATGCCTGTGCAGCGTGACCTTGGAAGCAGACTTCATGCTGAAGAAAACGTAAGTGTGAATGTAATTCAATTAACGCCTCACATGCACCTTGTGTGCACTGCATGGAGGGCTATATGATATTAGAAGAGTTCATAGCAATTACTTATCTATATATTAATACTAGCTGACCCAGCGAACTTCGTTCCGCCTAACAGTCAATGACACTTATTCGGGTTAATTAAATTGAGATGTAAGCTATCCTATCTTTCAAGTTGGATCAAACTGCACACGGTGTGCAAATTTGATTAAAATCAGTTAAGTAGTTTCGGAGTTCATCGCGGACAAACAACGTGACGCGTAATTTATATATAATAAGATGAGATGTGAAGCATAATCTTTGTAGGTACCCTTTTTACGAACATTCCGAGGACAGAGTAGTATGCGATTTGGCACAGTTGAAGTTTATATGGAGAAGAAGTGCAAAAAGCAAATATTTGAATAAATATTGCGTTAGAAATTCATATATATATTTTTTTATGAATTATGGTCGAATTTGGACCACTGGGCGACCACTAGTTTGTATTAATATTACTAAGCAGCTTAAGCAGCCGCAGTATTTTAAGGGCAGTGCTAATGGAGCATTTAAATATTTCGGTTGGTAGTTATTTGGGTTTCAATTTTAACTGCTGGTGGCGTTACATTACAAACAATTACGCCTTAATTGAAACATTTTTGGGAAATTAAAATTACCTTTTTCAAAATATGTATCTAAAAACAAATCAAACTTTATATATTATCACATCACATGGGCGCGGTTGTAAGTAACACATGTCGGATTTTAGACTTTATTTTTACCAAAAAGCCGTTGTGTTGCATTTGTTTGGGGATTTTGTGGATTTTTTCTCTTGTACCGGGACCCTCATAGCGTGTGGTCTGAATCATTTCTTCGTGCACTTGCAAACTTTATCCGGCGCTGTTGGCAAAGTAGTGTTTTCACAAATAACTGATATTAAATGTTTATAATAATACGATGCAAAAATTACGCTGGTATAATTTTTAATTTATGAAACAATAATACGTAAGTAGTTACTACTTACCTAAAATATCGGTTATTCTAATAAGAGCTTTATTACAATGCTCATTAAGAATTCGCCCTGTCTCCCTGTGTTGTGAGAGTCAAGTCATATCAGCGTGTTATTTCAGCACCTCCCTGGAGCCATACGACTCGGAGCAGATGGCGCGCGACTTCCTTATCCAGTTTGCCAACCAGGTGTTCACAGTGGGTCAACAATTGGCGTTTGCCTTCCAAGAGAAGAAAGTGTTGTCTTTGATCGTAAAAAATTTGGAAGGTTTGTGTTTCTAATTAGAGAAATGAACTTCTAATTCAGGTAGTAGGTACACCAATAAAATTAATATTAATGTTTGAAGACCCATACCCATATACATTACGTATATGGGTACGTACGATTCAAATTCAAATCCCGCTAGGGGCAAATGTTTCGTGTGATGAACATGGATATTTTTACTCGAGTTACAAAACGTAGTCGAGTATGAGTCGATGTTTATAAAACGTATTTAAGTATGTGATAGACATACTACCCACTAACTTTTATGCTTAGCTTGGAACTAGAGAACTAGAGTCGGTGTGTCAGTCTTGAGAAATTCTTATTATCATATTTTGTTATTGTCAGGCGTGGACGTACAAGCGCTGGCGGCGGGGTCGAACATGGTCCCGCGGCGCGTGCGCATGGGCCGCCTGCTGCCCGACGCCTCGGTGCAGTTCGACAAGGTCGAGAACTCCTCCCTCAACTTGGTCGGCAAGGCTAAGGGGTAAGTGTTTATACTACGGCCACACTATCGCGATAATGCGAAGATTCGATTTTTATCCTGCTCTACACAACGTAGACCGACAGAGACACCAATAAAAATCTTCGCGATAATTTGGCCACAGCATTAGGACAGAAATATTGGTATGTAGGCCCTATACCTACATCTATAAGCGATTCCAAATACAACACACAATTATCTAACTGTCATTCCATCCTCATCGTCTTGATCAATGGCAGTGTACTGCAGTGCGATTTTTACTGCACTTTTTATCTAGGACTTTAGTATTGTGGAACAATCTCACAGCAGCAGTATTCCTAGACGGTCACAACTTGGGGTTTTGACAGTTTCTAAAACCTAAAAAACGAACTTATTTTTGTTTACCGTGTTGTCTTACTCTCATTGCTATTCGGTCAGGTTTTTAAATTTGTTACCAGCTCATACATTAATCGTAGAATAAGCTATGTAGTCTCATCTATTGAATAAGTATGATTAAAAACCTTTATGTCGCAGGAAGCAACCCCGTCAGTCCATCATCAACCCTGATTGGGACTTCGGCAAGATGGGCATCGGTGGTCTGGACAAAGAGTTCAACGCCATCTTCAGGCGAGCGTTCGCCTCCCGTGTCTTCCCCCCGGAGGTTGTGGAACAGCTAGGTAAACCTAGATCTATATAAATGATCTATAATATTTTGGGATTCCTGTAAAGATTTTGTAAATGTTGGTAATAAATAAAAAAAATAAAAAAAGGTTTTCATATATGTATTGACGTTAACAAAACTTGATATTTGATGTATCATTATCACGTGATCTTTCATTTCTATAAGTCTTTTATAGGCTGTAATTAAGCACTTACTTACTTACAGTTAGATGTGAAGAATGAAGATATTAGGGTTTGTCATTATAAGTGAGGATCAGTAGATGACTGATGATCATTAGATCACGTTTGATCATAGCTTGAATATCGTTTACGAAATGACTCCACTGATACCACTCTAAGATAATGAAAATATATTTCTACCACAAAATATCGCAAGAAAATTTTACTAATCGAATTGAGTACCCTCCTCCTATTTTGGAGTCGGTTAAAACAATAGCTACTTTATTTATTATTAGAGGAGTGGTAGTTTACTGGTACGCTTTATACGCGAATGATTCAAACCCGGGCACGTACCTCTTGATAAGGTGAGATCGACAATAGGTTCAATGTAATACCAGATCGCTAAATCCTGACGAAGATGATGGATACTTTATTATTCGATACAAAATTTCATGACATAACGATTAGTATAACGCAGCTGACTGTCCCAGGCTGCAAGCACGTCAAAGGCATCTTGCTGTTCGGCCCGCCCGGTACCGGCAAGACGCTGATGGCGCGCCAGATCGGCAACATGCTGAACGCGCGCGAGCCCAAGATCGTCAACGGGCCGCAGATATTGGACAAGTATGTTGGCGAGAGCGAGGCCAACATTCGGCGGCTGTTCGCTGAGGCTGAAGAGGAGGAGAAGAGGGTGAGTTGGTGAATGTTTGGACAAATGTTTGTAATAGGACAGAAGTGTTAGCAGTTTTAAGACTTGGGCTTAACCGTAGGATGTTAAGGTGGACTTTTTATTTTAAGTAAATTAATGCTAAATATTATAATGTTCTAATAGAAGTAGCCACACATGCGAAACCTTTGATAGTACCATTAGGTAGGTTTATGTTTGCATACCTATTATTATAGTGCAATAAAAAAAATGGGACTTGGTGATTTAGGTAGGCATTATACTTGTTTAGTGCGTCCGTAAGTGTTTCTATATTTGTAAATACGTGTGACTTACTACCCGTTAGCTTCAAGTTGGCCGTCGATGACCGTAACAAATGACAAGCGCAACAAGTGGTACAGTCGCCAAAAAAAAAAATCGTATTTGTACTGTATTTTTTTTATGATTGAATTTAAACCAAGATGGTAGTGACCGGGACGGACGGGCGTACGTGATAGCGTTGCTAACGGTACTAAAAGGGTCTTTATAGGGGTGCGGTGCGGTGAGGCGGGAAGGGTGTGAGCTGCCAACTCGAAGCGAACGCGTAGTACATGTAATTTAAAGCAACATTAACAGAACAGTTCGATGGTACCGAGTCTTTACAAGTAGACATACATACTTGTATGCATTTTCAAATGGAAAAATGAGTATGCTAACACCGTTTTCCCAGTTTTTTTACATGTAAGTAACTAATGAAGCTAATACAAACGTGACAAAACAATAGTTTCGCAGTAGGCGTCTCAGAGGTTCGTTTGAGCGGTAGCTAAGTTGGTTGGTGTTGCAGTGCGGCCCCAACAGCGGCCTGCACATCATCATCTTCGACGAGATCGACGCCATCTGCAAGGCGCGCGGCTCCGTGGGCGGCAACACCGGCGTGCACGACACCGTCGTCAACCAGCTGCTCTCCAAAATCGACGGTAATCACCGCCATTCATTTGTAGAGCCGCGCCTAGCCTTACTTGATACACTGCAGCCCTGCATTTCGAGGAAAATATTGCTTTCTAGATAAAAACAATATTTAAAGAACTAAGAATGGACTAGGGGATGTATAAAAAGGTTATGAATTTCAAAGAAGCGAGTGAGTGTGTAAGGCCCGTATCGTCAACAGTTCTCTCGGCCTACTCTGCGAGGGAAATGAAGTGAACTTGGTTTAGTTTGGTTTTACATTTTATACAAAAATTGATTCTGAGATGTTCTAAAATGTCTCCAGAATATGTATTACCTAACCAACCTACCCAAAAATTTGAAAAAAATTAAAGCAAAGACTATATGCTTAAATTTTTTTTTAATTTTTGCTCACAACCCTTCCATTTTAATTAATCGAGAACATGATACAGCCTTACATTATCGTAATACAATCTTTTAGGTGTGGACCAGCTGAACAACATCCTGGTGATCGGCATGACGAACCGACGCGACATGATCGACGAGGCGCTGATGCGGCCGGGCCGTCTCGAGGTGCAGATGGAGATCGGCCTGCCCGACGAGAACGGCCGCGTGCAGATCCTCAACATTCACACCAAGCGCATGCGCGAGTACAAGAAGATCGCTGAGAACGTCGACAACAAGGTGCGTGTACACATTTAACAACACTGACAGACAATCAAAAAAGGAAACCTTATTTAAACAGTACGCATACACGTCCTATTGGGACGTTTCAAGTCTCCAAACGCTTAGCAAACATATTTTATTTATATGTAATAGCAGCGCCCAGCGGTTGGCATCCTCGTACCTCCCGTTCCCGTGGTAATATGGGGATATAGTATAGCCTATGTTACTCGCTGATTAAGTAGCTTTATATTGGTGAAAGAATTTTTCAAATCGGTCCAGTAGTTTCTGAGCCTGTTCAATGCAAACAAACAAACAATCAAAATATTTCCTCTTTATAATATATCATTGGTAGGTAGTATGGTATCATTGATTAGATGTAACTCAGACTTAATTTGTGGAGTTGAGGTAGTACTGTTCTGCGCCGCGCAATGGTGCTAGTTTCGATAACTGTGTCGGAATTTTAACTCATTTCAAAATGTGTAAAATTCAAATTCAATAACTTACATGGTTAGCTGTGGATAGCACTTCCAATTTTGCTGGTGAAAAATGACTCTGGGCTGATACTGAGCAATTTCAATATTGCAATACTCGGCCACAAATTTTTCTACTCCGGGACGTCTCGGTCTTTAAGCGGCTCATGCTGCTATTGGACAAACGAGGCAGTCTTTTGATGCAATGTGTACGGCGGGCGCAGGAGCTGGCGGCGCTGACGAAGAACTTCTCCGGCGCCGAGCTGGAGGGCCTGGTGCGCGCGGCGCAGTCGACCGCCATGAACCGGCTCATCAAGGCGTCCAGCAAGGTGCAGGTCGACCCCGAGGCCATGGAGAAGCTCATGGTGGAGCGCGGCGACTTCCTGCACGCGCTAGAGAACGACATCAAGCCGGTATGTGCCATTTATGTATTTGTTTTATGGTGCAGTGACCATAAGTATACATGGTGTCAGGCAGAATCTTTTTGATATAGGTAGGCATTGATTTTTTACCATAGATATTTCATAAGCGTAAGTTGAAATGTAAATTTCAACCGAAAAAAAAGACAGCTAAACCACATCCGTGTAAAAAGCGTCAAATTGACTAAAAGGTTGGATGTTTCCTTTAAAAACGACCCCAAATTGTGGTATTTTCAAGAATTTAAATTGCGAGCGCAATTTGGATTATATCCAATGTCGTCTGGGAGGTATGTAAGAATAAAGGTTACGCGCCGGCCCAGGTGACCTGGTAATACGGTTTAGAAGTGTAACTTTAACCCATTAAACTTTTATAATGTTTGTCAGGCGTTCGGCACGGCGGCGGAGGCGCTGGAACACTTCCTGTCGCGCGGCATCGTCAACTGGGGCCCGCCCGTGTCGTCGCTGCTGGAGGACGGCCAGCTCTACATACAGCAGTCGCGCGCCACAGAGGCCAGCGGTCAGTGCTGAACGAGCGCGCTCGAGGGCGCTCCAGACGAGTGTAATGCAATGCAACACTAAAGGCCCTTACACATTGCAATTCAAATGCGATTCAGTCTCGATGCAGCACCGCGCGACTTTCAAACGCGCGTTTGTATGGCTGCAAAAAGTCGCAATATGTAAACAATATATAATATAACCAGCTGTCCCGGCGCACTTCGTAACGCCCCGTTTTCGGATTTTCTTTTATTATTTTCCTCGCATTGTTTCCATATTTCCTTACCGCACAAACCTTCCCTGGAAGATTACAAACATTTTAAAATCAAAATAATATAAAACGTCTGTACTTGAATGGCCAGTTGACATTCGAAGCGCGAATCCACCATACCAAGTTACGAGAAAATGATGTCCATTCACAGCGCTTTTTAATTGAGTGATCAGTGAATGTACAAATAACATTGTTTACTTTTCTTCAGGCTTAGTATCTGTGCTGTTGGAAGGCCCACCCAACAGCGGCAAGACGGCATTGGCCGCCGAACTGGCTAAGCTGTCGGACTTCCCGTTCGTGAAGGTGTGCTCCCCAGAGGATATGATCGGCTTCACGGAGACGGCGAAATGCTTGCAGATCAGGAAGGTAACAACAAATTAATACATTTAATTTAGTACTGTAAGTATAAGGGAACTGAGGATGTAGTGATCGGGGTAAGGAGGATGTAGTCATCCATAAACTATGTCCAACGTTTAGGGGGAAGTGGGGATTAAACGTCGTTCACTAACGAGGGGAAGGGGTCATTTGGGGGCGGGGAGTTTTGTTATGCCCTATGCCTAGTTTTTAAATTTTGAACCAATATTTTAAGTTTGTAAGATCCAGTTACTTTATTTTGTACTTCTCTATTGATGTAACGTTTGTGCACTGTGCAGTACTTCGACGACGCGTACCGCTCGAGCCTGTCGTGCATCCTGGTGGACAACATCGAGCGGCTGCTGGACTACGGGCCCATCGGGCCGCGCTACTCCAACCTGACGCTGCAGGCGCTGCTCGTGCTGCTCAAGAAGCAGCCGCCCAAGGGCCGCAAGCTGCTCATCCTGTGCACCAGCAGCCGCAGGTACGCGCACTTGCCGACATAGACCTGCTGGACTACGGGCCATGGGCCACCTGGTCTAAAATATGACCTATTTAAAACTTACAAGATCGTTGCTCCTATCACGACGTTAATAATTTTAATAATTCCTAACAAACTTTCGACTGTCCAAGCCAATCATGTCAACAGTCAGTACTTAGCACCTGTGTGGGAAATCAAAATGAAACGCCAAAAAATAATTTCACTAATGGGCTCTGACATATTATGGCGCCCGTGTACCACTTCACACAGAGAGGCGTCGCATCCCTAGCTCCTGTAAATCCGGAATTTTGCACCCTTGATCCTGTTGATACATCAATGCCAAATATCAAGGGTCCCTGTAAGCTGGCGCATGCGTGCGACTTCGCGCACAGAAGCGACGTGACCTTGGCTTCCTGTAGATCCGGAGATGGGTACTTTGGATCTGGTTGATACATCAAATTATCATGTTCCTAGCGCTGTCCCGCGCTTAGACCATGATCCTGGATTTGGCGAATCTGGTAATTACTGATAGCGACTGCCGATCTGACCTTCGTATCCCTAAGATAGGGGAACCAGACAATTTTTGGATCATGGTTAATGGCTAATCCAAAGTAGTTTGAATTTGCAGGTTTCATCACGATGTTTTCTCTCACCGCCGAGCTAGTGGTATAAATACGTAGGTTCATAGATTTGAAAAATTCAGAGGTACATGCCCTAGTTTGAATCCGCACGCCCCGTATATGAGGCGCGTCCTTACCATATTGAACTACCACCGCTTCTTCCGGTTCATACATCAATGCCACATATTTATTTGTGTATCATTTAATTTAAGTACATATGTATAATTGTCATTGCAGGCAAGTGCTGGAGGACATGGAGGTGCTGTCGGCGTTCACGGGCGTGCTGCACGTGCCCAACCTGTCGCAGCCGGAGCACGTGCTGACCGTGCTGGAGCAGAGCGACGCCTTCAGCCGCCGCGACCTCGCCAAGATACAGCACGACATGCGCGGCGCCAAGTAAATATATAAACAAATAAATACTTTTGCACACCAATTCCCTAGTTCCAAACTAAACTTGTCCTATGGATACTAGGCGAACGGATACTTAAATACGTTTATAAACATCAGTGGCGGATTTACTCTAAGGCCCAGTTGGCCCGGGCCTAGGGCGGCCAGATATTAGAGGGGGCCAATCATAATAAAAATTAAGTGATGACGCTTTAATTCTGAGAATTATGGCCTGGGGCCTAGAGCGGCCAAGACTGTAAATCGGCCACTGATAAACATCCATGACGCGAGTACAAATGTCCATGTTCATCACACTAAACATTTGCCCCTAGCGAGATTCGAACCTGCGACCCTTGGTTTCGGGCCAGGGTCTCTGACTACTCGACTAACGTGCTTGTCGAATATAAGTACGTACATACATAGCATCACGCCCGTAATTCTTGAAGGGGTGCCTGTCCCCAACATGTTAAAGGGATGCCTCTTTGATGTATGTTGATGTAACCTGATCATAGGGGTCCCAGTTTTTGGCCCCACGGCCCTTGGTTGCCTAGCTACGCCACAGCACTGACGTTGAGAGAGGACTATGTTGATCAGATCTGGAGGGCAGATATTCTTTTGGTCATTTAGCTTCTTAATCAATTCCTAGCGGTAATCCGGAGGCCTAGGAAAAAAGTATTTTTTTTAATTACGCGGCCCTTCTGAAAATATTTTAAAGGTTGGCAAGCCTTGACCAAGGGCGGTGGAGGTAGTCAACAATTTAGTCAGAACAACCAAAACCATTACGTAAAATCGATGTCCTCCAATTGTATTGGTTGTGACCAATGTTATTTATGTTTTTTCAGAATCTTCATTGGTATCAAGAAACTCCTGGCTCTCATCGACATGGTCAAACAGACCGACGAGGAGTCGCGGGTGTTCAAGTTCCTCACCAAAATGCAGGAAGAGGGGTGTTTAGATCTCGGCACTAGTGTACAATAAGAATCGTTGCAACCTTAGGGATTACATGCGCATACCACACTCACGCCCTCACCGGATCACACCGCACACCTCTCACCGAGAAACCACAACGGCAGGGCCACAGAGAGCTCGCCCTGCGCCTCCGACCTGAGGAGCTACGAGATCGACTACGACGACGTCAGCGAGTGCACCGACTCGCTGGGCGACGGCCACCGCCGCGGCATGACCGCGCGCGGCAACGAGATCTCCTTCGCCAAGATGCCGCTCATGCGCATCCGCAGCGTCGAGATCGTGTTCGAGGACGAGATGTCCGCCTGCACCGACACCGCCCTCCTCGACAGGAGCATCGAGCTCGTCATGTCGGACAGCGACGACTCCACCAAGTGCGTCGACGACTTGGAGCACCTGCAAGTCGAACACGCCGACGGCAACGACTCGATCACGCTGAACGCCGAGGGGGACTTATCCGAGGACAACTCGGTGTCGCTGCCGAGGGACAACCCGAGCGAGGAGGCCGAGGCGAAGGCCGACGAGGACAGCACGCGGGCGCACAGCGAGGGCGCCACGTCGGCGATGGAGGACGCGACGCTGTCGCTCAACGCGTCGGACGTCGTCGACTCGGGGCGCTTCACCGAGGACGCCAGCTCGTCCCACATGGAGACTGCGCCCCTGCTCGCATACGAGGACGCCGTCCTTTCGCAGTCTTTCGACGCCATCGGCGTGGACGAGGCGGCGTTCGCCACGTACTCGCTCGCGGCGGACGACCCCCGGGCGGGAGCGAGCCGCCTGTACGAGTACGTGCGCAGCGCCAGCGCCAGCTCGGACGAGACGGCCGTGTGCGACGCCCCTCCCCCCGACCCCATCACCCCCGACGACCATACCCTGTGTGACGGTTCCGACTTGCAGTACGACTCTTTTATAGATATGGGTAAATTTTGAACGGCGCCGTTCATTGTTTTTAATCTTGTACGCAATAATATTTATACGCTTCTATGTTTAACATTGTATGTAACTTTGTGCATGTCTCTGCAAATTGTGTGATAAATCGGTTATATAGTCGTTACGTTTACTGTTGTCGCGTGTTGTTACGGCAGTTACCGAATTATTTATATAAAATTGACATCCCGTTCGGTTGTATCCGGTCTCCTTGTTTGGTTCGGTGCGAGCTATCCTGACACTTCGTTCTTACACAGCTTGTGCACAGGGGCTTGGTGGTATGCGGCTCTCGTAACCATGTCATGTCCCTTTGTGACCTGATACCCTTTTCTAGCTAAATTTCTATTAGTACTTTTTGTAAATAATGTTTACGCAGTTTTCTATAGGCGATAGAGATTTAGTGTGCGATTGCATGAACTATGACATGGTTACAGATATCCCAGGGTTGTAAGTATAGGCAATAGCTCAATTCTCTATGATGTATTATATTTTTTATAGTGTTATTTTTATTTGTTTTGTTATTAAAATATGTGATGCAGCTTGATGCTGTTGATTATGTTAAATACTTAATAATAGAAATATTTTGATCATTGTGTAATATTTACTAATATGAATAGCTAATTATAAGCGAATGTTGTCAATATTATACTAAATAGTATTTAACTTTTAAAATATCGTTGTTATAGAGGTAGAACCTTTATGAAGCTTTTAATGTGACTTGATGCATTACAATTATTAGCCTCGAGTACAAGTTGAAGTGATTGAGAACGTTTTAAAGCTTTAGGTATTTAAGATACTGCACATCTTGTTAGTCCACAGTCAATTATGTAATGAGCACCGATTAATTCGGATATGCATTATGCATTTCTTTTATAGAAATTAATGGTACTTGTTTATCTAGCACCAGTCGTACACGGACTAGGAAAAAAGAAGGACTCCGCGCTGTCATACTACAGAGAGAAGCCACGTTTATGCATGTGTGCGTGTGATTCTTAGAGATACCAAATATCCGGAAGATTTACAAAGTTTTTTAATCCCTATTAGAAATAGTGAATAATTTTACTTTAGACAAATAAAGGAAGGTATTGTAAGGACCCCAATCGCAAAGAATAATGTGTATTTATTATTAAGGGGATTTTTTATTTTATTTAACAAATTCACTGTCATAGTTACCAAGGAACGAATTTTAAAATTTTTCGGCTAAGATAATTATTTTGTTTTATAGCAACACCGATTCTTTGTATGATTTTATGTTCAATCACATGTCTTATTACTTGTGAAATGTGATTCCGTCGCACATTTTTTATTTTAAAGGCATAATTTTTGCAGCATTTTACCACACGCGTCGGAATTTTGATAATTTGGTTAAATTTATGGTGATGTCATTTGGAGCAACGGAACGGCCCCTACGCGAAGTCTAGTTAGGGGCGCATAGTTCATCCTTTTTTCCTAGTCCGTGCAGTAGGTAGTATAACTTCACTGTTTGAATAATTAAGCATATAAATTATGATAATTACAGCCCGTTTGATGAGATATACAATATATATTTGAGTATACCTTTAAATTTATATAGCTTTTCTTATGAAACAAATGTTATATTGTTTGTTAAATTGTAATTTATTTGATTTTCGGTTTGGCGGTGATGAGTATTACATTCCATGTTTACATACATTCGCCAAATAACTCGTTACACCTCACCATTGACGGTTATCGAAATATTAACTTTATTCAGACTAAGCTTTTAGTCGTGAGTTAGATTAGTAGAGCTTTACTAAGCTTGAATGTTAAAATACTAAACATAAAAAAATATACATACATAATAATATTATTGGACTGTTGAATGCATATTTTGACTATGAGAAACGCGATGAAGTGAGTGACATAGCCATTAGTTGAGTTTTTATTCATAATCAATCAAAACACTTCATTAATATATTAAAAATATATCTAAATTTCAATAAAGATCAAATCAAGTTATGTATCTGAAGGATATCATTAATAATATAATTAAGATCTTAAAAGATTACATAAATGTAAGTCTCCACTAATGTCTATGTGATTGGATGTGTGTAGGCCTGAAATTTGTTGGAAAATAAAGTGATATATCAGTATTTATGCTCATTTTATTTCTGTTGCCTACATAAATTTCCATATCAGGCTATTCAGTCTATGTCACACTTGTGTACGGAATGTGGTCCAGAACTTTACAATGGAAAATTTATTTTATTCAAGAAATCTTTGTTTTTATTTTTGTCAGTATCCTATTTTAATATAGGAGTACCACATGCTATGTATAAAACATCAGAGGGAGGTCATCATTAGGAGCAAGAACCTTATTAATAAATCATATCAACATTAGCCACTTTTAGGTTAGATGGGAAATTTTAACTGGACAAATGGCTCATCGCCTATACAATGACATTTCCAATAAACTATATACAAGCAAGGAACACAGTTGGCACATTATTTTACCAATATTGAAAAACAATATTGTCATTCTATGCTATCATAGATAAGCTAAATACTGTGGCTCAATATTAAATAGATATCCATAAAGTTGAGTTTCAGTAGTACGCAATTTTAGCAATGTGTAAATACTGGTTTCGTCAAACAACGGAACTCCCACTGTTAAGCAGCAATTATGCTGCTCATCAGTGATTTATATTAATAAATCAGCAGTTAAAAAAATAATATTGAAAATGAAAATTGCCTGTATATATGTAAACATAACTTAAAATAAGTTGGGACCTACTAACCAAAATAAAATACTAGCTTCATTACATTCATAATTTTTTAATAATTATTTCCGTCAGATTAAAAAAAGTGGGTTTACAGTATCTGTTTATATTAAACTTAAATTATATTAATGCATTAAAACTAGTTAGCGCTTTCGCAAGCATCCACCCAGTCGTTATAAACATCTATGGGTTCAGACAACACATTTGTGGTAGTTTGGAAGTCTTCTAAGCACACCCGACATTGTATCCTAGCTGTATTTCTCGCTCGATCCCTGAAAACATAAGATTGTGCCATAACGTTATAATTGAATTAGCAAGAAGCGAAAAATCTTTTGGGGTGAGATTAGAATACGAACATTGAAATCCTTATGAAATCAATATAATCTAACTTACATTTTAACTTCGCAAGACTTTTCGTGATTGCAAAATGGGCAGTTGAACTGTTGATCTAGCGGTTCAATAGCCTTCCGCTTTGGCGGAGGCTTTCTTTTTGATTTGCGGCGTCCCATACTGTCCTGTAATGAGAACGGAGGTTTTACTCATAGATAGAGACGCACTTTTACTTTAACATGTACAGCAAATGCTACGATGTATGTAAGCATTCTTAATTACTTTAAATTATATCTGTGTCTGGAATATTCGTGTAACTCGTAATTAATTCTTCTTTTTTATACAAAACTACAACGTTTATAATTTTCTTTGGACGTCGGCTGTCAAACACAGCTGCATTTGTCAAAATTGATGCGACTTTTTACATTTTAATATTGTTGTTATGGCATTGGTTTTAACCTTATGGTTGTTTAAGATGAACGGTCAAATAACAATAAGATTAAACCGTTTGTTTCGTACTTAAGTCATCATTCATTCACCGCCTTCCCCTCATCCCCTCATCCATCAGTCATTCAAAACTAACAATAATGAAGTCAACGATTTAACTTTAATTTAATTTAAATTTTATACAGATTTCATAAATACGATCATCGTTTACAATGGATTATAACTTACGGTGTATAACCGTTCTATTCGTATTATTAATTGCAGGTAACTTCATGTAATATTGACTACTTTATTTCACATAAACAAGCGGTAACGCCCAAAATAATTTCAAACATGGAAATGATTTATTCTTTTCAGTATCATCTATAGCAGCTGAATGTACAATACCGATTGTTCTAAGGAATACATGGTTCTCTTTTGAAAATGGAAAGCAAACAATCACAGATATAAATGCAAGTGATATGACAGCAAGGTAAGAAAACATGAAAAAAACACATTGTTCTCAAGCAGGATTATTGAATGTAACTTTTTTGTGACACAGAATTAACTATTCTCTCACTGAATTTAGCGGTGTTATACTGATAAAATTAATTATATAGTTTAATTTATAATTACTATTGCATCATTATGATGTACAAATCATCAGTTAAACCTTTAGTTAATTGGAAATTGTAATGTTAAATTCCAGAGGGAAGTGTGTTAACATTAAAGCAGATTATCATGTAAACTATACTATGGTGTTTGAGTATACAAACTGCTATTACTGTGTGAAACTCATAGTCAGAACCGTTAATGTTCTGGAGAAGACTGAGACTCCATGTGTGGGGCTAGGTGCAGATGAGGAGCCGACCATTGAAAGAGTGTGCAGGGGCTTGAATCCAGACCAGCATCTTATTACATTGTTCTCAGAAAACTATGTGCCGGTAAGATTCTTATATGAAGTTTGAGTTAAAAAAAAAACAATATAATTTAATAGATTTAAATTGTTTTTTTTTTGTTATAAATGTGTTCAAGTAATATTTTACTGTTATAATATTTAGAGTTGTTATACCCACTTCATATTAAAAATGTGGGGAAACCTAATTAATATGTAATGATGGCTGCTTATTCTTTTTTTCATGCATATATTAGATTCAGTGTGGTCATCAAACCATTCGTTCATTGTATTAAAATATTTTTTGGTTCATCCACCACATTTTTTTTTTCTTCTTTAGGTTAACTGTCGTTCATCTCTTGAGGGTGTTTGGCAGTTTGCGTATCAGAATCGTTTCCGATTCACTGGTGAATGCAACCACCCTGATGCTCAAATCAAGTCTTGTCAAACAGCTGGTACACAGTTCTTGATCACAAACCAGAAGTTTAATATTACCTACAGAAGCTGTCAAGGAATGTCTGGCACATTTGATGGAGTTGTTGAATACAGTTGCTTAGGTAATCACAACATTGGCTTTTTTACATAGTGGTTGGTTATCTACACTCAACCTCATAGGTGGGTCATCTGTCATGGGCGTACGCAGTTTTTTTTCCGGGGGGGCAATATAATATTTTTTTATTCAGGGGGTAAATACAATATTATTGATAGATTCTTATAGTAAATACCTTGGAACATGAGTTCCTTGCGTACACCCATGTACTCTGAGGTTCAGAATAACTCGAATTATATTACAACAAACAATGGCTTTAATAATTCAAAATTTTTAGGTCATTGGTTTGTTGACAAGAATCACTTTTTTGCCGTCGCCAACACAAAGGAATCTCGTAAAGATGAGAGGTACCGCTGCTTCCTAAAGAACAGAGATGATGATTTGTATATTGGTGCATCAATCACACCTCAGTGTAATACTTTGAAAACTGTTGAGAAATCTCCTGAACGATACAGAGTCACTCCAGTAAAGGTAAAATAAAATATGTATGTACTAATAGTAATGAATTTAGGTTCTGTAAATCTGCTATTCTTTTATCAATTTATGTAGTACTTAATAGACTGTTGTTGATTTACCTAATAGAGTTATCTAACAACTGGGTCTTTGTTATGTTCCAGGCTGAGGTAGTTGAACCAGGTTGCCATCTGCCACAAAACTTCTCTGGGGAATGGATCAACACGGCTAATATTGATGCTGATGTCTTTATTAATGAGACTCATATTATTGAGACTTACTACCCTGATGAAAGTAGATATAGGAGAATTATTTATGTATGCAGGTAATACTGATGTTTTGTAAAGCTCTTTGATCAACAACAATTTCTCAATCAATGATTTGTAGTTATCAAATATTCATATATTGTTCTGTTTCTATAGTATTTTATTTTATTTTTTTGGGGTGTGTAGGGTATCTTGGGTATAGTACTCCCTGTGGCGCCGGCAGCCGACCTTTCTTTTTGCAAAGGTAGCGACGTTGCAGCACTAGATCTTGGATAGCCTATAATCTCTCACCAGTGGCTCCAAGTAGCTGTTGTACACACAGCGGCCATACCCCGGTAAACCACGTCGGCTCGTGGGCTAAACCTGGTCGAGAGTGATCGCTCACTTTGTGGGTGATTTTGTAATGGAAACCTCCCATCTAGTGTATGAAGTCTGGCTCGGCATTGATGGCAAACAACAGTAGATATACAGATGATCATGGCGGATATGGCGAGTCAGCAAGGCAAAGTTGAAGGCCAAGGGCGATAGTAGAGGTCAGAAGAAACTATCGGCTAGAGACTGCATCCAAGCCCTCTACCGGTTGTAGCAGCTATCTGTTCCATTGGATTCATAAGGGCAAGGACGAGAGAGTGCGTCTGTACCAGCGCAACTGCTTACGCACTTAAATATGTCACGCGCATCTGACTGCTTCTGTTCCCGGACTCTGAGCATGACAAGTCCTACGGCGATGGGTGGCGGTAGAGAGGTCGGGTAATGGTGCATACTCGGCTTTGTCCAAAGCCTGCACGTAGGCGACCTAAGGAGAGTGGTCGTTTCTGCGCTGCAATAGGGCGACAGTGCAGATTGGGCAGCACCTTAGGTGACGAAGCAGCCCTATTCAGGGAGGCACTGCTTCCCCCGCCCAGCCGGGGAGGGGACTAGAAAAGGTGTCCCAAAAAAAGCTCATCCTTGTTACATTGGGGGAGTAGCAACCGCGGCTGCTCAGGCACCCCATTTCTCGCGGTCGACGTAACAAGAAAATATCGAAAACAAAAACATCAGTAATGACTTTTAGCGCGTGGAATGTGCGCCTTTTGCCCGGAACCTTTGCCCGGAGCGTAAAACTGCCGTCGTTGCTCGTGAACTTGGTCGCTATAATGTCGACATTGCTGCTCTTAGCGAGACACGTATTGCTGACCAAGGTGAGCTTGAAGAAGTAGGCGGTGGTTATACATTCTTCTGGAAAGGGCGTTCACAGACTGAATCTAGGCAAGCTGGTGTAGGGTTTGCTATTAAAACATCCATTGCCAAAAAGCTACCGGAGTGTCCACAATACATCTCGGACCGCATAATCACACTGCGTCTTCACCTAGAGAATAATAATTTCCTCAATGTTATAAGCGTCTATGCGCCTACAATGAGCAATGAAGACAATGTCAAAGACCAATTCTATGAGGAACTGTGTCAACGTATTAGCCAAATTCACTCAAGAGAGCAGATTTTGTTGCTGGGCGACTTCAATGCGAGGGTTGGTCGAGATTATGAGTCGTGGCCACGTGTTTTGGGAAAAAATGGTATTGGCACCATGAACAGTAATGGACAACTGTTGCTTACTCTATGTGCACAATTCGACCTTACCATCACTAACACGTTGTTTAGACTGCCCGATAAATACAAAACCACCTGGATGCACCCACGTTCTAAACATTGGCACCTAATTGACTATGTTATAACCCGGCGAAGAGACGTACCCCAGGTGCATATTACCCGCGTAATGCGAGGCGCTAATTGTTGGACTGACCATAGACTTCTGATTTCCAAACTTAAACTGCGTTTACGCTTACCTCGAAGGCCTACCAGATCTAGGCCAAAGTCCCTTAATTTAGATAGGCTGAGCTGTTCAGAAATAAGGGAAGAGTATCAAAAGAACATGTCAGATTTATTAACAGAGTATGATTCTCTTGACGGTGAAAATGAAATGTTATCGCAATGGCAGTATCTATCTTCCGGTATACAAAGTGTTGCCACTAAAGTACTAGGCCAAAAAAAAACGCATTCACAAGGATTGGTATGATCAAAATGACACAATTCTAACTGCAGCATTGGAGAGGCACCGTAACCTATTACTGAGATCTAACGGCAACGACGGTTTATCTGAGGAGATTAAGAAAAGTGGAACGGATCTAAGACGTATCACCCGGGGGTGCAAAGATAATTGGTGGCTCGAAAAGGCTAACCAAATTCAGTGGCTCGCAGATACACACCGGCTAGGTGCTTTCTATAAGGAAGTACGTAAAGTTGGAGGAACTTCTGTGCGGAGTAGTGTGCCATTAAAAGCACGCGATGGCACGCATATTTCTGCTAAGCAAGGCATACTCGCACGGTGGGCAGAACATTTTAATGATCTGCTCAATGTTGATCAAGGAGCGGATCTCAACCACATTAGATCCATTCCCCATTTGCCGGAAAACATCAGCCTTGACGAACCGCTGTCATTAGACGAAGTCATAAGAGCCATCAAAGAACAAAAAAATAAGAAAGCAGTTGGCATTGATAACATTGCCGGAGAACTGCTTAAGTACGGAGGAGAGCGGCTGCATCATGTAATCTGGCGGTTATTTCAGCGCATCTGGAATGAAGAAAAAGTACCGCCTGAGTTCAAGATGTCTCGCGTACTGACACTTTATAAGAACAAAGGGGACCGTTCTGATTGCAACTCCTATAGGGGTATATCGCTGCTCTCTGTTCCTGGGAAGATATTCGCCAGAGTACTTCTCAACCGACTGTTACCGGTTTCGGAAAAGCTGTTGCCAGAGACCCAGTTCGGGTTTCGTCCAGACAGAGGTACTTGCGAGGCTATATTTTCAATCCGCCAACTACAGGAGAAAAGTCGCGAACAAGGTCAGTCACTTTATTTGTGCTTCGTTGACTTGGAAAAGGCCTTTGACTGTGTACCGCGAGACGCACTATGGACCTTACTGGCAAAACTTGGACTTCGGAGAAGTTTGTTCGTTTGATCCGACTGTTGCACGACGACATGACCTGCTGTGTAGCCTACAACGGGGAAGAGTCAAAGTCATTTTCAGTGAGCTGTGGAGTCAAGCAAGGGTGTGTGTTAGCCCCGACACTGTTTGCACTCTATTTTGCAATGGCAGTCGGTGAAGTTTTAGAGCAGAATTCTTCTGGCATCAAGATACGTTTCCGAATCGATGGTGGAATATTTAACCTAGCTAGACTTAAAGCCCGCACTAGAGTCTCCCACGCGGTTATTACGGAAATTATGTACGCAGACGATCTGTGTTTTATAGCCAACTCTCCTCAAGAACTTCAGCTCCTAATTACGAATCTCCATGAAGTCTGTTGTCGTTATGGTCTCAAAATTAGTGTTTCCAAGACCGAAGTTATGGCAATGGACAATGGTCAATGGTGATGCAGAACCGCTAAATATTAGCATTGACAACTGTGAGCTAAAACAGGTAGAGAAGTTCAAGTACTTAGGCAGCACTATTACATCCAAGTGCGACCTAGAAGGCGAAATAAACCACCGCATCAGTTCTGCGGCGGCCGCGTTTGGAAAACTTCGGTCTAAGGTGTTGCGATCACATGATCTGAAGCTCTCTACAAAAGTTTCCGTTTATATGGCTGTAGTACTCCCAAACCTTTTGTACTCTTCGGAGACCTGGGTTTTGTACCGAAAGCATATCCGCACGCTAGACAGGTTTCACCTCAAATGTTTGCGAGACATTTTGAACATCAAATGGTCAGATCGAGTATGAAATACTCAGGTACTTCGTCGGGCAAATGTTTGCGGCATTGAAGCGTACTTGATGCGTCGGCAGCTTCGTTGGTGCGGTCACGTCTCACGTATGGCTGAGGAGAGAGTCGCGAAACGCATTTTCTTTTCTGAACTTCAAGACGGTAAGCGGAAACAAGGCGGGCAGTTCTTACGATTTAAAGACGTTCAAAAAAGACATATGAAGCGATGCGACATTGACCCGTCAAAATGGGAAGACACTGCTAGCCATCGACTGGAGTGGAGGCGTCTGGTGCAGAGAAAAGTTTACGACTTCGAAGAGCAACGGAAATCTGATCTGGACTCAAAGCGTGATGCTCTTAAAGCTAGACCACCAGTGGCTATCTTCTACAACTATGTTAATGGTGTCCTAACGTGTCGTCAATGTTCGCGCACGTTCTCTAACAAGCTTGGTTACTGTAGTCATGTTAGGGCACATAACAGGGCAGACCAACGTACTAGCCCCCATATTGCGGACTAAGGGAGCATGTAGTAGTCACCGTAGCCGAAAGCGGCATGGGAGTTATATATATTTTATTTATTTGTCTTTTACAGAGAGCAGCGTGATAATAGAGTAATGATGGCGCGTCTTACTGTGGACGGTTGTCAGAAGGATTATATTTGTTTCGAGTTTATTCCTCAACATCACAATGTTATAAGGTTTGTATTACATATTTTGTTTAAAATATAGCTTTATTGACTTATGTTACGAGTACTTCAATATTAATTGTGGTATTTTTTGCAGATATCGCAAAAGTCTTGCGATGATCCAGAGTAACTTCCACACTGTTTGCTCATGGGTACAATTTCCCAATAAGCGGAGATGGCGGTATGATATATTCCTAAAGAAAGATCCAACACCGATTCGTTGTCCGGTTGCTGGAAAGTTCAACTTTACACAAAGAGGCGATGTAAAGTTTGAAACTAGAATCCTTGGAGGTGTCACATTAAGTCCTCGACCTAATTTACATTGCAAACAGAATATAAGCGATTTATCAGTTTGCGACACTGACCAGAAAACTATAGATATTAAGGAGAACTACTGCTTGACTGTTGATTATTTGGGTCGTCCAGTCGATATTTACAGTGATCCTGACTATCGCATGAAATGTATTGGATTTTGGAAAGAGAATTTGAAGTCTTATCTCATTACTTATGATGAATTGGACCCTTACTCTAAATATAGATGTTGGGTATATCAAAGGGCCGATTTGAACAGGTGAGTGTAATATTGGAAGATAAATATGGTCACTTAAATTGTAAATATTAGCATACTGAATTCATTACTCAATGTAAACCTGTAATTTTAACTTTCAGAGTGCTTATGTCTCAAGCTCTAGGGCCTTACTGCGACATCAATCAGGATGTGACATCGTGGAACTACACAGAGGGCGCTGCAGTCGCCATCGAGATGGAAGAGTACGAGCGAGAGCGCGACCAGTGCCCGATGCACTTCGACGACGGCAGTGACCCGTGGGCCACCAAAGAGAACTTCATCAAAATATTCTCATTCGAATATTCATTCTGGAGGAGCAATAATGCTGCCAGTCTCAGAATGAATCTGCCAGCTTTATTTTATGCAGCGTTAGTGATGTATTTTAGATTGATTTAACTTTTATTGAAAACATTTAGACTGATACATATGTAGCTACTGCCTTGACGTCCATGATTTTTACGGATGTCTTATCACAGATCAAGTGTTCTTATTATGCGATAACTATTAACATTAGTGTAGATATTATTGCTTTTTTATTAAGGAAGCACATGAATTGTAGTTTAAGATATGAGCAATCAATATTTTATTTTTAATTATGTATTTACATATTTTTTAAAGATCTGATACCAGGACAATTTCATGACGTAGTTTTGAACTATTGTTGTGCCTTATTGAATGTGTGTGCCTGTAAATTTATTTACTAATCACAATTATTGTAGGATGTAAGTTTAGAAATGACAAGAGTAGGCAGAGATGAAGTTTAAACACTATTTTAGGTAAATAAAGATTGAATTGCAATAAGTAAAGGGTTTATACATATTATTGTATAGAATATTTATGAATGCAGATAGTTGTTTATATACAACAGACAATTAACTGATATAGGTTATCTTGCATAATAATTTATTTACACTATGTCCACTATTGTAATGGTACTTAAGAATAATTCTGACACCAGTGCTTTTTTACTTTATTACAAGTCTTCATCTATATTCTTATACTTATTCAGTATTATTTTTACATATTCAGTCTAATAAGAATCTACTCTTCTGAAAATGTTCGTACCTGTCTACCATGTATACCGTCTAAGCACGGGACATAACGCTAGGAAGATGATTTCCATGATATTGTATTGAGTCCGTCCATTTTTTATACTTTGTTTCCTATATTGTGTACTTTATTTTTCACATTTACATAGATAAAATAAATAAATAACACAAAAATCCTAAGGTTGTTTGCTTTTAATATATCTACATCTTGACAAATAAACGTGATAATGACTGTGGTTGTATGTAATTGGTTGCGTTTTGTGAATACCACTTCTTACAGACAAGATCTTATTAAATGAAAACAAGAAATAAAAGTCTTCATGTACTTACAATAAATCCTTATTTAATAGAAAAAAAAAATTTACAAATATAATGTACAGAATACAGTTTTTATTTAGTCCAAGACACTTTAGGTATGTCGAAGTGCTCTGTTAAACTGTCCAAATGTTGATTGAACTTCTCAACTCTCTGTTTGTGGGTCATTTCAGCCTTTTGTAAGATTCTCTGCTTTTGCTGCAACAAAGATTTGTGAGTGATTATTTTGTTTGCACACATGAGTTGACTGGTTGATGAATAGTTTATTTATATTATTTAATAACACTATACTATAGTCTACTTACTATACTATAGCCTTAGTTGTGCGGAGATTATTTTGTCTCCATGGTAATATATTTAATTTGTTTGATTTGGAGAAAAAGCTATTCTAAGAAGTATTTTATTCCGTCAGAGAGTAGCTAATGATGGGTAAAGTGTAAACATTACCATGATCACAACAAAGTATTAGATATAGTAGACGAGTTGGACTGATGATGATAATTAGAATGTACACCAAAACATACGTTTGAAATTCATGATTACAACACAATTTAAATGATGAACAAATTTTGAAGAAATATTTACCATTTTTTCTTGCATTTTCTGGAATGCAATTTCAGCTTTAGTTTTGTTATCTCGTGCGGCTTGTTGTTTTATTTGTTGCTTAACTTCTGCTTCCATCATTTTCTCGGTATCTTTATTGGCCTTCTTTTTCTTTTTCTTCTTGATTCCAGAGTTATCCTTGATTTTAAGTTGAGCCCTATTGACGCAAGCATATTCGTCTTCTTCCCCCATGTTAATAAAAGTTTACCAAAATGGTTAATAGATTAAATAACAATTTGTTTAGCGTGTTAGATTTGCTGGCGTCTAAATTATTCACCAATAAATTAGATTTTTACCAAAATATTGTGAAATTACTAAACACAGTTGTCACTAGACGAATGAATGATCATGGTGAGAATGAGTGAATGAAGTGAATGGTATGGTATTTATTTCCTTTGACAGTTGATGTTTTAAAGATTTAGCACATTGGCTCTAGGATGTTGAGCAAAAAAAAAGCAGTATTGGAACGTTAATATATTCTCGTGTAGTTTTTAAACAAGCTAAGGGGATTTCCCGATAAAAGCGTAACATAAATAAACCGTGCATAGTACCTAGGTTAATTAATATGTTATGTACAACATACTAGAAAAAAAAATATGTACGAGTTTATTGAAGATTTTGTTTTACTGTTCGTTATTGCTTGGTCTAAAAGTCGTAAATATCGTATTAATTATTATAATCGAATTAATAAACTGAGGGTTTTCGAAAAATAATACATCGATTAGGTGGAACAAATGAGACGCAAACCTTGTCTCAATTAAGACTGGCTCTTTTCGCGTTACCCCTCTAAACTCTAAAATGTGGTTACATATTTAGAAAACTCGAATTTCATTACACTCTTATTAGAAGCAGCTGTCCGTGAATTTGTGTGGGATTTAATATTCTGCAGAGAAAATATTTAAACAAAAAAAATAATATTTTGTGTTATTTAAGTTAACGGTACCTACTTTTAACAAAATATTTTAAGCTATGCTTTTATTTTAACATTAAACACAACTTTAGACAAATGTTACATAATCACGGACAAGTAAAAAAAAAAAAAGACTCCGCGCTGTCTTATTAGAGCGTGAAGCCACGTTTAAGCAAGTGTGAGTGAAATTCTTAAGGTTACCAGGTATCAGAAATCTGTCAATAATGTTAGCGTGTAATTACAGCCAAAAATCATTTTATAGTTTAGAATTACACAATAAATATTCACTTACTTACTTATGTTTTTCAGAATAAAGATAAATATGTTTAAAACTGAATATTTTGATTCGTAAAAAGTACGATGCATGAAAAGGAGTATTCAAAGTCAAAGTCAAAATATTCTTTTTATATATATATAGGTTTCAAGGAAACACTTATAAATCGTCAAATACAGGTAAAGCCACAGCTATATGATTCTACCACCGGTTCGGAATGTTGTATCTACCGAGAAGAATCCGGCAAGAAACTCGGTAGTTACTCTTTTCAATACAATTTATAAAAGGTGTATGAATCATATTTAACTTTGAACCACGTTTTAGTGTGGGCCTGTTGTAGAGTATCAAAATAAAAATATATAAATTACAACCAAAAACTTTACATCTATTACGAGAATCATCATACGTGAAACGGACTTTAGTCCGTGCATATATTAAGATTTTATTACTTTCAGATTATTACCCCTAACTCTGAGTCTTTACATTCAAAACAGTATTGTAAATGTTAAGGCTTTATTTTTGCAATAACGATTCAATAACTGTTGTTTATTTTAATTCCGAATAAAAAATAATATTTTTTTATCATAATTTCATGCCTAGACTAGAAATTTGGTCAATAGCAACGATAACGGCATATTTTTAATAAGTATGTTTAAGGTTTTCTTACCTATTATGAAAATAATCATCTCCATATTAACGGACATGGTGTAGGTACATAGTGTTGAGCGGTGGGACCTCAACGGTAAGGACACGAGGCGCGTGTCCTTAACCGGGCAGTGCGGGTTGAAAACCGGGCACGTTCCTCTGGAGTTTTGAAATCTATGTATAGCTCAGTGGCAAGGGAAACATCGTGAACCTGCGCGTTCCGACAGCTATGGGTGTGTAACCGTGATCCAAAATTATCTGGTGGTTCCCTTAACTAACGGGTTATTACGAAGAACAGATCGGCGGTTCAAGGTAAGTAAGTAATCCAGACTCACTGAATTCTGGATCATAGTCTTAACGGTTAGCGTTACGTAACGTAACGCTAGGAGGACTTATCCATTATGAACACATATAATGGGCACGGGGTTAGAGGTAAGATCTTCTAGCTCTTTCGCTAGTCCGTTGATGTGACAAAGCTACACGAAACCGTCATTGAAAGACTTTTTAAATACCAGCATAGCATAAAGTAGACACTTTTACGATATAATAATTAACATAGTTCGTTTTAAATTTGTTTCCGTATTGAGTAAATGTGGGTTGGATTTATCAAATATATGAAGCGTTGTTTATTTGCTTTATGTTAGAATTAGATCTCGTAAAAAATGTTCCTACTCTATTCAGCCGAAGTTAAGTGAGTTAGATGCACATTAATCCGCGAGGGCGCAGGTTGCTTGCAAATATCATAAATAAATAAGTGATTGTTCGCGACAAAAGAGGCTGAATGAATGGCGTTCCTTGGCGTTATCGGGAGCGCGCACGCGCTCGCCGCCGACGCGTACGGCCCCGAGATTAGTTCGATTTCGCGGCACGTGGCGCCACGTGCGCGCCGACTACCCGCCAAATAAGATTAACGGATTTGCACACTACAGATTGCACACGAATGGGCAGGAAGTGTAAAGTGAAACGGCGGTAATGAGATCGCTTTGTGGGTTGACGCCTCATAACGAGATATGCCGGGAAAATCGCGTTTCACGTAACATATTGAGCGTTTGGAACAACTCAATCGACATCTGTTGTTGGTTCGTTTATGAGAACTAGGAAAATACAAAAGGTATACCTACTCAAGTAAAATAATCGTATATAAAATAACTCTGTACAATTAGACGAAACGTGCTTCGGCCAAGAGTTCCCAATTGGGAAAACCATTGAATCGTCTTTAAATGAAACTAAAGGTATTATGATGAGCCCGAAAACTCTCGGATCAACCAGTCCATCATCATCTTTTGAGCGTTATGTCCCGTGCCTCGTTGCGGTCCGCTGAGGCCCGGACGCATTTAGCGAGTCTGGAAATAACTTTAAAATAACCACCAATTTAACCTTCCTATCCTTAAGACAGGGGAATATGAATTTGTTGTTGTAAGCATGATCCAAATAGCCAGACTATTTGGATCTTACAACAATATATTATAATATTTATAGTCAGCTGTGAAGGTTTCATCACTATTTTTTTACTCATTGTCGAGTTGGTGGTATAAAATACGTACCTACATAGATTTGAAAAATCCAGTGGTGTCCGGGTTTGAACTCGCACCCCTCGGATATGAGGCGCGTGTCCTTACCATTGAGCTACCACTCCGACCAACCAGTCCGTGATCGTTAACAGTGTTCTAGGCGCGTGACGTCACTACCCGATGATCGCTATCGGCCCATCGCTGCTGCATCGATCCGCAGTGGCCTTGCACTTGGTCGAGCTCGATGTATTGCCGCTTAGCTGAAACTATTGCAACATATTATTGATCCATATGTCTAAATTAGTGGTGAATTTTACTGGTCTGCCTTTTTTTGCTATATGGAATTTGATCAAAATAATACAAGTGTAGATACCTACATACATAAATACACAGGTAATATTAATCAACATCAACATTTAATATTAAGCAACACAATGATATTTATTTATTTAGCATTATTAGATATCAGATATAGAGATAATATATTTAGTAAATCTTTCGTCATCCATTCTTTCCACATGTCCGAACCACCGGAGCATGCCTGTTCTTACCTTGACTCCGACACTGTCTTTTCATTTTATTTTTAATTTACTTTGCACAAAACCCATTAATTAATTTTACAAGAAATTTTAGTTATAATCTTAAAGCTAATAATGGATTTTAAATATGTTTGTATCACATAAAAATAACAATGACAAAGAGACGATCAGACGCAGACGATGCACGCACACATGTAACATGTAAGGAAAATAAAATGTATAAATAAACTCAGTGTATTTTATATATGGTGTATATATATATCCATATATTTATCAGATATATCAAAGTAAATATGCTTATATAAACTTTATTTCAGAGATAGAACAAAAAAAAATATTTAGCTATTTACTTTATTTACGTATTTACGAGCTACAACAAATAAATTTCACATATGTTCATCACCGGCATCACCTAATTGTTTTCGAAATTGACCACATTGTTTTCGAAACCGAGAAAAATTGATTGACCTAGTATTGTACACACATTGTAAAATGTTTATCTTTATTAATTTATCTTTATGCTCTAATTCAATTGCTTTACTACGACACAATTCATATTAAAGTCAAAATATACCTTTGTATATTATAATGTACAATTTATTTTTTACATTACATTGAAGCGACTGCCGATCTGACCTTCGAAACCCTAAGATAGGGGAACCAGACAATTTTTGGATCATGGTTACAAATTCAAAGTTGTTTGAATTTGCAGGTTTCATCACGATGTTTTCCCTCACCGCCGAGCTAGTGGTATAAATACGTGCATAGATTTGAAAAATACAGAGGTACGTACGCTCGGGTTTGAACCCGCACCCCTCGGTTATGAGGTCGCGAGTCCTTACCATTAAGCCACCACCACCGCTCTAGGATGTAAAATACTTCTGCACCTATAATATTGGATAGGAATTAGGAGGACGCATGATATTTCTCCATGTATATTATTTGCAAAGCATTGCATATGTTACTAACTTTTGACATTAAGAAATGTCTACGTCAATCGTTACCATTTCTCAGGAACGAACTATGTCCTCGTTACTTCCGTCACTTCATCCGCTAATCCCGTTAAGCGCGCCGCACTCACCGTGTGCTCGGAGAGTGGTTGCACAATAGTCGTCTCATATCGCATTAGCTAAATAAATCTGGCTAAATCGTCGGCTCGGGACAAAGCGCGGCTAATAGACATTAATGCGCGTTAGCCGGGGAGCGCGCCGGCGACGCCTTGTTTGCCAAACTGCCCTAATCCTACTATTTGTAGTGTAGGGCGGCCGTGCTTTGGGAGACATTGGGAGACATTGAGGAGTCACTGTTATAGTTGTATAAAGTTCTATTCATAATATCAAGTATTAGGATCTCCAGGATATCTGGAGTCGTGGAAAAAGTTGCTAAATTTATTTTTGTAGCTGTTTCTGAAATTACCTACGTATACCGGCTAGCCTAAGGGATGGCAGCCACTGCCTATGGACATGTTTTATATCGGAGTCATCATAAGTGAGTTTCCTGCCTTGCTACATCTAATGGTTGGCTCGATGGCGCATTCGGTAGTGATCCTGCCCCATGCGCCAAGAGTTGTGTGTTCGATCCCTACCCAGGACAAACATTTGTATGATGAATACTTGTGTTTGTTCTGTGTCTGTGTGTTTATATCCAATTTTTAAGTATATATTTGTAATACCACTGTTGTTTCTGATATCCGTAACACAAGTGCTTAAGCTACTTACCTAGGAGTCAGATCAATGTATGTGATGTAGTGATAATTATATTTATTTTATTTATTTAATTTTAGACTATTTTCTTTCTAGAGACTATAACAAGGTGGTGGCATCAGCTCCAGAGAGTGGGAGAAAAGGACCCTCGAAAAACATTGAGTAAGCTATTTATATCGTAACAGGGTGTGGATGAATTTATTTATTATGGAAATTGTATGGTCTAAAATAGTAACTACTTGATATGTAGGTATCGTAATTCAAATTAGCAACTAATTAACGTGACTTGATAGATGCAACTGTATTTTGTACATTGATCTAAGTACGTAGGTACTACTTTAGAAAATACGTAGGTAAAGATAGCCTTTATTTTAAATTGCGTAGGAGAGTAGGTAGGTACCTACATAATCACATGTTCCGGCATTGATACATTTCATTGATCACAATAATTTTTTACATACGTAGATGTTAAAGAATCTCCACATAGAAGAAGTTTATTTTATTGTCTTAATACGTCAAATCGGAAGAACTGGTCGATAGAACGCGGCTCGCATGGCCACCCCATAGCGCTCAGCGGCGCATTGACTTTTGAGAGGAAATCCTTTTCCCACGGGCTTTATTCAAACATATGTAAAGCGTATGATGGATGACGCGCCGCCCTCGCGGGGTCGCACGTTTAAATCACAATCGGCGACCCTTAATACGATTTTTTTCGCTGGTCACCGAATCACATTCAAGTTGAAATTTATAATGTAATTTATACTACCCGAAAGAGTTGTAATGGCGCACGTCAAAATGATTGCGCTTTTTATTGTCGCGCGCCCAGGGATATTGTGTTACGGCTGCACGCCAATGGGAGTACTATTAGTGCGATGTGACGTAACAAATTGCGTGAGCGTTGCGCGGAGCCACACTGAAAAGTGTTGTTTCACGGTGATCGGCAAATATGCTGGAACAATCGAAGCTTTTAGGTGAAAAGTCGTGATGTGCTGGATATCTGTTTGGATATCCGCGGACCAGTTAAACGCTACAATCGTTCAATTCATAATAAACTTATATTATGAATTGAATGAGTATAATGTGTTTTTTTATACCGTTTGTTGATCTTTTATACTAAAATAAAATATTTTTTGTATTCTCTGATTATTAAGAAAATGTTGTAACTAAATACATTTTTTAATATAATAAATTTAGATATACATTTAAAAAAAAAAATACTAAATTATCTTGCACTTCACAATGTTATATGGTAGTAAAAAACACCGACTCAGCCAAATAAAGTACGAAAGTTCAGATTGAGTACGAGTTCATGTCCATTCCTGATTTATTTACGCATTGGTACCTTAGGCTTCTAGATTTACAAATCCAAATCCGTGTCCGTATTCTCAGATATATACATTTTTGACAATTCGGCACGTCTCTGTTAAAAACGCGGGTGTGAGCGCGAGGGGCGGGGCGTCAAACTTTTCCCATTACGTAGACATTAGCAGCCCTCTCGGGTTCATTAAAATTTGTCAGCCTCTCGTATAGGACCAACTTGGGAATGGATGTAGAAACTTTCCTAAGTGAAACTCGGCTGACGTAAAAACTTCAGTATTTGAGGTGGCGTTTTTTCGCCGCCATCAATTTCGCAGCCCGTCAAGAAGATTATTCGCACTCGTAATGCGGAAAAAGAGTAATTTAAGTTTTCTGCCGGAGCCGTTGCGTGGGAGTTATGATCTTTGTTTGAAACTTTGATTGATTCGCCAAATCCTTTTGGTGGACGCGATTAAGGGATAAAGGAATTGGGAGATTTTATTAAATGAGTTTATTGGCGGTGACTAAGATTGCTTTGTTAAAAGTTGGTTCTGGAATTATAGTTGCCCAAAGAAAATTGTAGGTATATAAAAAAATATACTTATGTTTAGTCGTTCGATAGTTCAATAACTAGAGACTCTCCGTGGGTACCTACCTAACCTACATTTCGACCAAACATCTAAACTACTGTCATTGGTGTAGAGGTGCTAATTTTTATCCAGATATATTTGCCATTTTGATTGCAACCTTAGAGAATTTATAAACCTCTGAAAATGCAATTTCATGGCATTACTTCCATGAAATTGCCTTTGGTACATAAGTGAAATCCTAACATTTCAAAGTGAAAGATTAATGAAAGTAATGAAGTGACGAAATACAAAATATGTTAAAAACCAATTGAGAAACTATAAATTACGCCGCAGCTCCGGGGCGCCTGCGCAAAACTGACAGCAATCGGCCACTCGCGCGCACCGCGGGCATTGTGCTTTTATAGCCAGGGGTTGCGCGAGGGTTAATAGGGCTGCTAACCCCTGCTTATATTATATAAGCGAAACAGTGCTGAAGCTACTGTTTAATGCTCATAGCAACTATTTTATCTAGGAAAAATAGATTCGTAGTTGGGCTGATAGTCTCCTTGTACCTAATATAAATATTATTCTCGGGAAAAGACGTATATAAAACAATATATTTCATCACCTTTGTACTTTAAGAAAACACTGGCCTGTTTGTTTCAAATACTACTAATTAAAAATTACAATTGCAATAATTCCATAATGAGATCGACAGTTACGTAATTGGTAATTATTAAACCAGTTAATTTGTAAACTTGATTTGTGCTCGTATTATATCATTCTGATATAATTTCAATACTTAGTATTGTTGTAAATATAAGCATAACACCTTATTTGTATCTCTTTGCTACGGTCTGAGTCAGAAAACATACCTACTAATTAATTGGACAGAATTTAAAAAATTATGCCAAGCTGCTAAAATAAGGCGTTAAATTCTATCCCATTTAAAGCCGTTATTTGCAATTTATAAACAACTATCTGTGCCCGTGGTTTCACTTGCGTTTGTGGTTAACATTATAAAGGCTATAAGCGTTACTCGATAAAGAACTATACAACATGAAAATAATTGTTCAATTCGGACTACTTAGTAGTTTCTGAGATTAGCGCGTTCAACCAACCAAACAAACTCAGCTTTATATATTTATTAACTATAGATTACTTTTTCGCAAATATTGATCCTTCTGTGTGAGTCTGTCAAACTGTTAATGAGCCAAGTAGCAACCCTAGGGGTGACTGGTCGCAAAGACCGAGGGTGCGGCCGGCGGGGTGACACTTTAGTCACAGATTAAACGTACTCTTTAGTTTCCAATAACAGATGTAATTGTGTTTGAATTCGCCGGAGTCGAACGGGTGGAAGGAATGTTAGTGCAATTAACACAGTGGGAGCCAGCTCGGTGGAGCGTTGGTGTTTGTTGGTGAAGTGATTCGCTGATAAACACAATTTAAACATTATCGAAGTAGCTTAAAGCGAGTTAATTTTCTCTCAGTAAATTTAGAATGCTAGTACCTACGTAAAACACATATAAAATATGAAACATGGAATACTATTTATCAATCTTAAGGTATTTGGTAATCTAAATAGTTTAATCAATAACGGTAGTAACTTCACAAAAATATTATACAATATGACAACATTATATTTAGCTACAAAAGGCGAAAGTTGTTTAAGCACTTTTTTATGGAAATCAGAATCAATGAAGTTTTCGAACACGCGCACCGAGAGCTGAAAAAGTACTTTCCTATTCTACCTAAAATAAAATTGTCCAGGTTCGAGCATCGAACCCAAGTTCCTCAATATTTGAGGTCCATCGATAACCTTCATCACGTCTCCTAGCCTTCTAAGACGTAAACCTAGCTATCATGTGGTATAGTCACTCAAACACTTAATAGGGATGCCCCAAAAATAAACGATACAGCTTTTCATTAAACATAGCTCACATTACAACCTAATTAAAGACGTAACGAGGGAGACTAATTAAAATCGATTCTTAATAGACTAGACCACATTCACTGGCATTATTGTAACTGTTACACCAAGCAAGTGTAAAAATAACCTTACTCAATAATTAGTCTGAAATATATATGGAGTCAGTTATTTATAAACTAAATTAATTAATATTTCATGATTAATGGCAACTTTATTTAGATCGTCTGTTTAGAATTCATGGGTGGTCTCCGACGTACACTATAAATATAAACTTAGGTGTTCAATTTTATTGCATCGAAGTCAATATTCTATTAGTTATCTTCATCTATAGCCATTTTTAGCACATACTCATTTTGGTATCTGCAAAGATCGAGTAAGAGTTTCGTAATGAGTTAATTATAAGGAACCAGGCAGGTTTAAACTGCTAGATGTGTACCTATACATGCAAAACCACATTTTTATTAAATTTAACTGCATTTTATAAAAAATATGTACCTGTATGACTATGTCATACACTGAAAATTGTAGGCAATTACAAACAATAAGTTTATGTAGAGAAATAAGTAAGATGTATTTAGATAATATTAGTTTCTCTGCTTATATTATACCTAGTATTCCGTTCTTAAAAATCCTGTACATATCTTGTAAATTTATGTCCTAATTGCTTAAAAAGTAACAGTAACGATTATATAAAACAATTCGTAGAAAATTAAATAATAAAATAGGAATTAATTTATTTTAAAGGAAGGCATACTGAGAATTGGTGCTGAAGTATGTTTAAAAACAGCAAACTTAATGTAATAAAAATGTTTTGATTTAATAAAAACAACTTTTCAAATCAAATTTCTCCAACACATTTATTTTATTTCTTCGTTTTTGATAACCATTTCATTTGCGAACATTATTTAAACATTTGTGGGTTTAATAAAAAAGGAAATCCAATGGGACGTCAGTCAATTGACATTTCCCGCGGTCCGCCATTGTCTCAGCGCGCGCGCACGCGTCGCGCGCCGCTCGGCACTAATTCCGCGCTCGCGGGAGATGCGGATAGATAATGCTCGGTTAATGAACTGGCAATATGAGATCGCTCATTGTATTTTTTTTCCATTCGTAGGGGTAAGTATTTTGTTTGGGCTTTACTACATTTCCGTTGCTTCGTTTATTGTATTAAAATATTATAGGTTCTGCCAAGTTTACCTGTTAATATGTAGTTAAGTTTTTAAATTGACTACTTGACGCATTAAAGTTCACTCTTGGCTATAGTGCGCATGTTATGATAAGGTCTCGTATTTGATAAATGATTGTGAAAAAAAATTAAGCTTAAAAAAGTAGTGTGTATTTTCACGCCTTCACTGTCAATTAAAATGGCGTAAAAACTGATTTGATTTACTTACTATTATTTATCCTAAAAAAATGTAGCTGCTTTACATTAAAAGCGCGCCTCTCATATTACGCTTATTTTCAGTTCAAATATTTCAATAAAAAAAAATATTTACATATGCTTTTATAACTTTTATTTAATGATGCAACTTTCCTAACATTCGAAATGCTTGCCACATTCACCCTATTATCTATTAATATTTAATTGACTACTATTAACTTAATTGACCTCAAAATTTTGTTTACAAAGTACGTCTACATATGGCATTACAACATCAATACAGAGATGGCACCCTCGCAAGTAACGCCGGGTGCGAACACGGTGCTACAGGCCGCACAAATGTCTGGTGGGCCCCCCGCGTGGGGCGCCAATTAACAAGTAGCACAACTTGCGCTGTGTCAACACTGACGTGCAAACTTGCACATTAACATTAACATTTACTAGTGACAACAGCTGTTGTCACTAGTAAATGTTTTTTTTTATGTGACGGTAAATAAACTTTGTAACAAAAAAAAAAATTACCGTCACATATTTCCGTTCTAGCCTTTTTGAGTGTAAAATAATTGTAGGTATATCTACGGTAGATACTTAATGAAAATGTAATGTGTTCTACTGATCGATGCAATGTTGATGTAAAAGTTTCTTAAATGCTCTTTTATTTTAGCGGCAATAAATAAATATAAAACACTAAAATGATATACTTTTAGAGAAGAAAATAGCCTAAACTATGCATTAGAGTTTAATTTCCTTACGTCATGTTTCTTGACATATAGAGTCAGTAAAAAAAGTACATAAGTTATGTCATTAAGTATTTTCACACAATTGTGTAAGCGGTCTATACATTGCTAATTTCATCTCCCGCTTGTTGGACCACAGAAGTCCAATAACGAAAATAAACCACCCCGTATCCTAACCGTCATCCGAAGCAATCCACAAATCATCAATACAGAATCACCGTCGCATCGGCTCACACACGCCGCGTCGTCCCGCGGCGGAAATGGCGTCTAACCGGATATTGTATCGCGCCTTCATCTCCGGCGCGCTTCCGGATCCGGCCGACGCCCCCCCCAGCCCGTGCGTCGCCTAATTACTGCTACGTATACAGCCTGCATGACGTAGGAGGCGACCTCGATTTCGAACGTGAAGCTTTGTGAAGGTATCAATCAAACGTTTCCCAGACTCCTTTTGAAGGTGTGCGCAGCGTAGCCTGTTAGGTTTCGATAACTTTCAAAACAAAACATTATGACTACTGATGGATATGTATTCAACAATGACATCAACAGGGATTAACATTAATACACGTTGTGTATTAATGTTTAGATCAACTAATACTAATTATCAGCTTTAAGCAATTTCAAATGACAATCGTATGAAGGTATGTAGTACCTCATGCTAAATAAAGAAAAAATAGACCGCGTCAAAAACCTCTACTTTGCACAAATAAAGACTGTTTAGAGTTTATGAAAAGTGTATGAAAGATAAATCAATCATTGACATTTAATTTGTTATGTTATATTGAATCTGTCATAGCGTTAAGTAAAAAGGTAATTGCGGATTTGGAAACTCTATGATACATACATACATACATAACATCACGCCCCTAATCCCCGAAGGGGTAGGCATAGTCGAAGGGGCAGCAAGTCCCTTCAACCACATTCAGCCAAAAATAAAGTAGGGCTGGTTAGATGGAAAATTGTGAAACAGTGACAAGCGGCTAACCCGTCGCCTACACAATCATACACCCAAAACCCGATATACCATTAACTCTATGATATTGTCGATAAATACGAATAGTTGCAGAATCGTTACCGCAAATTTCCAGACCACTTCTCCTAAAATTTTAATGCTTTCCTTTTGCTAATCAAATAACAAGGAATTAATTTTCAATTCAGGAGGTACTTTAGACTAAACTGGTGATTCCAACATCTCGAACTGGCCCTCAAACCGTTGGAGCAGTTGTTAACGAAATTAAAACCCTCTTTTCATCACGGCTCGCCGCGATGGCGTGATAAGGCAGGCTGGGAGGGCCTGCGCACCTTTTGTCCCGAGAGGGAAACAGGACTGTTCAGGACCACACTTTATGTGATTGAGCTGAGTGCTCTGGACGGCCCTCAGCCGCTCTGAGTCATGCGTTCAGAGAAATGAGCACCTAAGTGCACTGAAATTGTAAAGCGTATGTCAGGTAGTATTTAGGGTTTAAGTATCTTGCGATAAGGGTTTTAGAATTAAGCCTTGCCTTATGTCATGTACCTCAAAGTATATATAGTATACCTGTGAAATAAGTATATGTTTCCCTTATGTGTGATAACTATTTTTAGCAGATGTGTGAAATGGGTAACTTTAAAAAATATCGTAAAAGTGAAGTTTATTACCTAATCTATAATTTTTGTGTCGTATGAAAATACTGTCGGTACTTGCTTAAAACCATTTGAAGTAATAACGGAGGTCGAGTATTTGAGTGGAAATCAAATAATAATATCAGCATTAAGTTTTCTTTTCGAAACATTTTACTAAAGTAAATGAATTACTATTTTGGACATATTAAAAGAAAATACGCATATTCTAAAGCCTAGGAGCGGTGGTAGCTCAATGGTAAGGACACGCGCCTCTTAACCGAGGACTGCGGGTTCAAACCCCGGCATGTACCTCTAGATTTTAAAAAATCTATGTACATATTTATACCACTAGCTCGACGGTGAGGGAAAACATCGTGATGAAACCTACAAATTCAAACAACTTTGAATTTGTAACCATGATCCAAAAATTGTCTGGTTCCCCTATCTTAGGGTTACGAAGGTCAGATCGGCAGTCGCTTCAATGTAATTACCAGACTCGCTAAATCCTGGATCATGGTCTAAGCGGACCCTGTCTAAGCACGGGACATAACGCTAGGAAGATGATGACGCATATTCTAAAGCCTAAAGATCTGTAATAACAAATTTTATAAATCGCAATCTAAAGTGATCCTTATAATCAATGTCGATTCGTACAAATATTAATCACTCTAAACCATCTAAGCCGTGATTAGCCGAGCGCTATGAAGGCAGGATTAATTCGGCCGTCTCAGCCGGTCGGTCTATGTATAATATGTACATGCAATAATAATTATTCGGCGGCGTGTTGCGATAATACAGATTTAGATAGAGCACCGACTGCGGAGATAACCCCTTACATAGCTCAGAGCACATAGCGCCCGCCACCCCCGGGAGCGTCGGCACAAACGGCGTTACGCATTCAGAAACGACATAAAGACGTTTTATCGTTACCACCTAACTAGCAAAATAACTTTATAACTGTGTTTATAATCAAAATAAGAATTGTAACCAGGGCCGGATCTACCATATGGCTTTATGGGCTTCAGCCTTGGGCCTCGTAGATTCAAGGGGCCCCCAGCTAAGTCAAGTCAAAGTCGATAATGCGAAAAAATCCATAATTTTATTAAATTAAACAGATCGTACGATTTGCAGCCCTGCGAATCCTGCGATTAATCAAACCTATTCAATTTATTTACCTAATTAAAGTCTACGTCTTATACTTTGACTAATTAGGTGGGCCCCTTAGAAGTATTAGCCCAGGGCCCCCTAAACTCACGGTCCGGCCCTGATTATAACGGCAGAATTTGTAATTTAAGATTTAAAAACACATTACCTTTTTAATTTTTTCTTATAAATGTAAGCTGTATAAGTTCTTTTTATATGGTACATTACTTACTCTTAACTCTTGCTAGTTTAGAGGGGAGGCGGACACTGTATATTCCATACAAATGTTCAGCAGCAACCTTATATTGCTCCTAACAGGGCGTCACGTTCAAACTGGGTATAGATTTTTTTATTTGTATGACCTGAAGTTGTCATAAGACATTCAACAAACAAATCGAATTTGAATTACGTCAATCGTTATTATCTTTCATGGGTAAAATTCACATAGTTTTTTTGCAAAAAAAAAAAACAGCCATAGTATACTGTATACAGTATAGATACGTCTTCTTCTTCCTAGCGTTATGTCCCGTGTTTAGACGGGGTCCGTATAGACCATGATCCAGGATTTAGCGAGTCTGGTGATTACATTGAAGCGACTGCCGATCTGACCTTCGTAACCCTAAGATAGGGGAACCAGACAATTTTTTGATCATGGTTACAAATCCAAAATTGTTTGAATTTGCAGGTTTCATCACGATGTTTTCCCTCACCGTCGAGCTAGTGGAATAAATACGTACATAGATTTGAAAAATCCAGAGGTACGTGCCCGGGTTTGAACCCGCACTCCTCGGTTAAGAGGCGCGTGTCCTTACCATTGAGCTACTACCGCTCTACTACAGTATAGATACGTATAGGAATGAAAAAGTACCTTACTAATATGCCGATTTAAGAAATCTTTCACTGTGAAAAAGCCGCGCTATCAAGAAGAAACAGACAATTTTTTACCGATATCCTCTCGGGGTTGGTGGGGCGAATTAATTCTTGATTCTGTTATATTAATCTATGTACAATATTTATATTGATCGTTGTAGTACGTGTGTTATTTATATTTTACTAGCACTTGATTGTGCATTATTTTCGTGACTTATTTGATGCACACTGCTAATAGTCGCCCTAATTGTTTATTGTATAACAATGACATTTTGGTTTCCGGTTTGCCAAATTGATCTTGATCATCAAAATGCCTCGGATGCTATTTTGCAACAAAATAGTATATAAACGCGAATTCTTGTGTTCAAAATCGTCATTCAATTTGTTTCCCTTTGGAAAGACGCACCTGCCAATAACACCAAAATGAAAATCGTAAGTTAATTTTATTTCTATTTGTATTTTTCTAATTAAATTTATTGAATAATTTAATTTTCCAAAATAACAGTAATTCAATTTTGCTTTTGGTTAAATTTCGTTAAATACAACTAACAAAGGGCTTAAAGTCAATGTCATAGACTACAAAGTTCAATTTACCTACCTATTTGGAGTTTGTGATTTTAAACTGCAGAAATCCTATTCAACTTTTGAAATAACTATGCACCGAGAAGGCGTGCATTAAGAAATAAAAGAAAAAATGTTTTTTTTTAACAAGTTTGTATAAAATATACGTCGGAATGACGGATGATAAGCCAACAAAACGTGTTAAGTCCTCCAAAAATATACTTACGCACTCAAAACCTCATTTTCCTAATGATTAATAATAATATTATGACGTCATACAGTTCCAAACTTAAAATTCCAATCCCTTAATTCCCTTGACGTCACATAGCTCCAAACTTAAAACTTGCCTTAACGCTGATGACGTCACACAGTTCGTGGTCCTGAGCTGCCTGGTGGCCGCGGCGGTGTGCGCGCCCGCAGACAGCAGCGTGCGGGAGCTGCCCGCGCTGCGCCACGAGGAGGTGCACGACGAGTACGGCCAGTACGCGCTGCGGTACATCACAGCCGAGAGTGAGTATACCGGCATACAAGATTAAGGAGCTGGAGGCGCTCCTCCAGCTATTAACTGTGAACAAGTTAAAATCCACCATCAAAATTGCATAAAATCTCTGCATCTCTGCAGCGGACATTTTCTATTGGTCGATTTTTAACTCGCTCACCGCTCCGCTACCTCGATCCGCTCCAGTGGTCAGGTAGCCTAAGGCAAGAGACTTATAGTAGGCCTTTGGAATCTTCTTCCAAAGGCCAAGATCAAGACTGCCATCAAGACCCTGACCTACGCGCCAGAGTTGTGGGTTTGATCCCCACCCAGGATTCTGATATCTGCAAACTTTACCTATTTACTTATTCTAAACAGAAAAAAGTAGACATGACCAGGTCATAAGTAAACTACATTCATACTATCACGAAGTACCATCAAATACTAACGTCACCACCATTTTTCAGACACCGTGGTCTCGGAGCGCGGGCGCCTGGTCCCCAGCGCCAACGGCGGCTACGTCCTGGAGATCGACGGCCAGTACCAGTTCATCGGTGATGACGGCCAGCTGTACGTCACCAAGTACCGCGGTGGCCCCGACGGCTTCCACGTCGACGGCTCTCACTTGCCCGAGCCAGTGCCCATCCCTGCCATCTAAGTCAAATCGTAGTGCAATAAATAATTGAAGAAGTACTTGGGTTTTTGTGATATTACAATATACCTCGTATAATATATTGGTCTGAGATCAAACCTACTAGGTAAGAAACACTTTCTTGCCTAGTTATGTCGTCATAAGCAACTAATGGTGTACTTATTGGGTATTAGGCGACAAACTGGCCATTTGTCACTACTTTTTTTTCTTACCCCACTCAATATTGTTGGATATAAGTGGTTAAAGGAAATTTTTGCTTCAATCCAAGAAATAGTCAATATTACCCTATTTAATAGACCTTAATATGTATTATGGTCCATTATAACGTTGAGCGCGGCAAATGTATTAATCGAGTTGATGGTTAATTTAAAAATAATATCTACGTCACTCTTTGCAAATGATAATGAGTTATTGCACTGAGCAATACAGATACATTAATAACTCGATTAGGGTCGCCACATCCACATAAAATGGTATATAAAATAAATAGTAGATATTTTTTTAAAACAAATCGTAGCTGCTCATATAAGTACCTATATATCCTTACTCAGTAGCGGTTAAACAGTAATATTATTTAGTGCTTAACAAAATCTGGAAAGGCATAAAAAATAACAACATTTCCACGTGTGAAAATTACACACACGGCAAATTCACCTGCCGCCCTGACGGTACCGAGCGGATTTCTAAAAGGATCTAAGGAGGGTGGCGAGAGGTTTCGAGGATGCGCCGGGGGCGGGGGGCTGCGCTGTGACGTCACGTCCTATCTGGTCGGCCATCTTGGATTATCTCGTCGCACCTGCGGGGCGCGGGGCTTCAGTATCGACCCGATGGCGGTCCTGCATTTTTCAGGGTAAACTTGATAATGTCTGACGAAATTGTTTTTTGATGTCGCTTTATGCTTGCAGCAATTTTCTCCGCCGTGTCTCTAATGGGGTGTTGACGGATCTTGTTTATTGGTGGGGTCATGAAGATAATCTAGTTGCAAGGTGTAGATAAAAAAAATCGCAATCTATTAATCGGAGGTTAATATGTTTTTGAGTCACGAAAAATTTAATGTAAGAAAATGATATCTATCTCAAAGCTACTTAATATTTTATCACTATTTCAAGTGTATGTAGATAAAGGTGTATCTAATAAGTATTTCAACTGTACTCAATGCCATCAAAACAAACGAAGACTGAATACTAATACAGAATGGAATTTCTCTCAAAAATACATTATACTTCGTGTAAGTCTTTGAATGAAATGTGCTTTATCTTTTAAGTCATTTCAGAGTAACCTAGAACAATAACAGACCGTCGGATAATCTTCTAAACTTTCTTTAAATATAACGGCTTACCTATAAAAATTAGTGTATAAATGAAAGTTCATTTTTGGACGGCCATTAAACATGTACCTATCTATGGGATAAACCCCAAGTTTTACGACACGGAACGAGGGTTGTAGTTCACGTGTGCCATAAATTTAATTACTCAACTTTTCTATGAATCCGCGATCGCCATCATACATCGCGAATTAAAATTCAACCCACACTGGAGCTATCTGGTTGCGGCGTTTTGGACACGAGATAGGATCAACCCTCGGGACGCACTCTAGGGACGCGAACTCCATTTGCGACGAACTCTGTCAGGTCCAAATTGAACCTTATTTCGTTTAGTTAAGGGTGCAGGAGCGAAGGAGCGGCGGAGTCAAACGTACCCTTGTTTATGTTAAAAGACCTAACATTTTGCTTTAAAGCTTTATTAGTTGAGTGATGTTAGCCTTTGACTTTGACGACTTTGTAAGGTTTGATTTTATGTGCTAGATTCGGCGTTCGATTACTACGAGTCTGGAGGATCAAACATCAGAGATCTTTAAGAGATTAGTGAAGGGACAAAATTTGGTAGTATTTTCACAGCCAGGATAATTATAATTGCTTCACTCTGTGTGTATAATAAAAAGAGATTTCAAATTTTAATGGTTTCTGGTCGCTAAGCTACTCCATGCCCCTAACGCATGGATTGAGCGCTAAGACATAAGTATAAATACAATACTTCGAATATAATGTAATTAAAAAGTGATGTGATAAGTCAGATCCCTCTTATATCTATTGCTTACATAAAGTCTTAGTTTTATCCCTAGTAGCTTTCTCATGAAGATAAGTTGTGGGTTCAATACTATAAAAAAAAAAAATAATAACTATAGACAATTTTTTAACGAAATTTCTAATTAGATTCAATCAAAATGCAAAATTAGACGTTTACATCCATCCCTTGCTTCAGAAATAATGGAAGTCCAAATCAGGTAGGTACTAAAACAAGTAAATATATCACTGTAGAATGCAACTTTTGTTGTAAATTAGAGGCGACTAAAAAGTGTCTCGGTGCGATAAATCAGAGCCGACAAGCTTTGTGCGCAAACACCGAGTTCGGCTGTTTATAGTACAAGTTTAGTTCCTTCCGTATTTATTGCGCGCGGTGACTTAGGAGGCGTGTCGCGTGCATTCTCTGGGGTCGGGTGAGTGAGGTATTCTATGATCATCGTAGAATACTGTATCTGTAGATCGCGTATCTCTTGGTGACTAGGTCCTGCTGGCGATGTTGTCCGCGTAAACTTTAGAACTATGCCAAAGAGTTACTATTATCCATTAAAAAGATGCTGTGTCACAAAACACAAAATTTCAGACTATCTTAGAGGCTATGGAGGTCTAACAGTTGACAGTTTCAGTAATATCTGTAATGTTGTTTATGTAGATTTATGCATAAAAATGAATACTTTACCCTACTCTAGTTCATGACATTTTATTTAGCCTTTTAGCCTATGGGCTTAATGGCTATTTGGATACTCACGATATATGATGATGTTGTCGTGACGAATAAAAGGGGAGCTATTGCGTTTCGTCAATAGCTGATATAGTTTTAGTATATTCCTATATAATAGGCTTTGAGTCACAACTCACCAACGAGTTGCGACCCACAGTTTGGGAAGTTATGCTCTTGGTCGAAAGGCGTCATCTTTTATGTATTTAGACAGACATTTTCATAGGGTTGGCACTTCCCACTTTGACATTCCATAATTTGAAACAGCAAAAGTTCACAGATAACTACATCGCGAAAATGAGTTGAACGTGACTTCTCCATTAATATAATCGACCAATAGGCCAAGTTGAACTTAAAGGCCACTTCCACTATGCTATAACTTACCTCTACGTGATGCCATTTGCCTACTTACTGTTTTCTATGGCAGCCGTTCCTAAAGTAGGTTCCAAGGAACCTAATGTTTTAGTAAGGTTTCAGTGGAAAAACTATATTTGTATAGCCTAAGTAATATTGTATGCAAAAGTGAGTTCGTCGGTAACTTTTATTTGCCACTTAAACTATCATCACGACATCTTATAGGTACTAAATTCACTAAGCAAAGGTCCATAGCTATTTTTATCATGATGAATTCCAAGACCTTTCGTAGACAAGACAAGACAAGGTTGAACCTTCAAGAATGATTCTGACACCTAACACCTTTTGAAACCTAACTGATCTTGCGTACCAAATCACATTACAACCGACTAAGTGATTTACGTGTCAAACGTAACAGGCAGACATTTTACTTTTGAATTTATAATATGAACAACAGATGTTGCAAAATGTTTAGTTCAAATGTAACTGAACTTGCGTATTGAATACCATCACAATCTGCTGTGGTTCAGGCGTGAAAACCTAACAACCAAACTTAACAACATGAGTGGCGGACGGCGCAAAATATCAAATTTTCAAGACTATTAATTTCAACAATAACGGCAGGACAACAAACTGGCAGTAAACACACCTCAATGGCGAGCCCTCCACAACACAGGGAAGTCATTAAGTGGTAATCTCGGTAATTGGGACCACCTCTGTACAATGCGCAGCTGCGCGTGCGGCTCTCGACGCCGTTCCGCTGTGGAGTGGAGTGGAGAGGCAAACTTGGGCACGCGCTGTCGCCCGGTGGTCCGGCCACCTTGTTGGCCTATTGAATCAAGTATACTACATTAGATCCAGTGCGGGTCGAAATTTACGGTCTTCTGGACACTTTTTTCTCTTGTAGCTTGAAACTGGATGGCAAAATTGAAAGTTGAACTAGCCAGGCATTTTTATAAAGCCCCTCCTAGACCACCATCGGTTGTTTGTCGGGAAACCATTTCGAAAAGGGTCTTACATTTGTGCTTACATTTGTGCTCTTCTGTTACTAGGGTAATTGGACTCTGATAAGGTCTGGCACTCTGTCCTTATTTTAAAAGCTTTTTTTTTTTTTCATTTTATACGAATAAATTGTTTCTATAAGATTTGTTTCTCATAGTCTACAAAAATATTAATGGAAAATTTTATGTTGATAACTCAGATATATAAAGTAAATTCTGATAAGAATACGAATCTGGGGGTTTATTATGATGTTTTCAAAAATCTTATTAGTCATTTATTATAATTGCGTAAGTATTTACTAGCAATACGGAATATAGCGTGTAGTATTTCTTATAAGCTTATTTTGTTTTATAATAGTCAATTTGTTGTGGAAAGAAATTGTAACACAAAAGCTTAAAAAAATAAAGACTCCAAGAAGTATAAGGTAATGTAGTCGTATTACACCTAATCAATAACCCGATCCGATCTTTTATCAAGTTGAAAGCCTAGATTACATTTATTACTGTTCTAAGCGCTAGCTACCTTGAAACCTTTCTAAGTTATTATTTTATGAAATATGCTTAGGAACGAGCGATATTGATGAGACTATTGAGAACTACGGACACGCCAGCTGCCGAAGAGTCGCGGGGGTCCTGCCAAATAATAACTGTACAGACGGGACAGTTATTTGTTAATTTAATCTTACTACGACTAATATACTCGCACATATACTTAATGTAGGTACTCGTACATCATGAAATGACTTAATGCGACTTGTAAGAACACATAGTGATTAAGATCTTATATCGTTTTTATTTTATATCTATGATATTATTTGACTTTGACTTTGCCTACCCCTTTTGGGATTATGGGCGTGATACTATTTGACAATACTTTTATTTTAAAATTATGGCTAAATCTATTTTTCAAAGTTGTCTGAGTTTATTTATAATTAGAATTTTATATTGGATTCGCCTGGTGGTACGAAATAGTTATTTTGTGTGACGGTTTTTTTATTCTAGTAGGAAAATACCTGAATTTCCATTTCATTTTGAAGTGTGATATTTGACGCAATTTTTATCGTACTATTTGTAAAGTCACAAAACTGAATATTTTGGCTGTTATCCTATGCCAGTAGGCGAAATTGCAATTAGTCATAATATGTTACTATCTTGAAACCGATTAATGTTTTTTTCGAAATATAAATTCTACCGAAAAGAAATTTAGCAGTTACTCTTTCATTGTATAAAAACACGTCTATGTACTATGTTGTAAGTTTCACGAAGAAAGTTTGTAATAGATAATAAACCATAACAAACAAATGCGCAAGGGCTTATAACTTTGTATGACACCTACTTTCCCGTCTGTAATAGTCGCATAGTCTATGCGCGTCCCGAGAGCACCGGTGGCAAGCACGGACTTTCCATTTGTTAAGCGCCACATGATATTATTATATTATTTATCGACCTTCGGCCACTGCCTACTGAGTTACAGCCACTTGCTTAATTTTAATACCAGTCTAGTTATTTTATAAAGACATAAGTTACAAGCGCAATAAAACTGTTGCTGTGGGCCGCAGTGGCAGTCGGACATAGTAGCTTCGCTCGCGGTGTCCAGCTTTCATAATGGTGTTGTTATTTTAATGGTTCACCTCTCTGTTTGTGAAGAGTTATAATTTATTTTCAAGTTGCGCACGTATGGAAATGAACGTCAGTTACATGAGTATGTTAATGTTTTCAATCTTTAGGAAATTTCGTTCAGTCTCTGATAAAGTAGATACACATATCGAATAATAGAGATACTGCCTTGACTGGCGCGATGGCTCATACAGTAGTGACCCAGGACAAACATTCGTTTCATGAATACTTGTTTTTGTTCTGTGTCTGGGTTTTAATATTGAATATTTAAGTATATATTTGTAATACCACTGTTGATTCTGATATCCGTATCACAAGTGCTTAAGCTAATTTCCTCGAAGTCAGATCAATGTATGTGATGTAGTTAGTATGTGATATTTATTTATATTCAATGATTTCTATGTAATGGTCATGTACCCCTAAATATACGCAATATACGTACATAAACATCAAATATAAAACACTTTACAATTTGAAGCTACTTATTTGATCTCACTTCAAGGTGTTTCTATCTCACTCTAGACCGTACTCTTCGCATCCAGGTATCTAAAAGTACCTACCTTCTAGGTGTTGTTTTATTACTACTAGGTAATGAAAGGCACTCTAAAGCGTCTGATCGTTCGTCAGGTCCTACCGGCTACCGGCTTTTATTACCTAGCTATCAATATCAAAGTGTAAAGGTATATTTAGTCATTGTTCAGGCGTTTATTTATAATAATAATAATATCAGACATCACATACATTGACCTGACTCCGAGATAAGTAGCTTAAGCACTTGTGTTACGGATATCAGAATCAACAGTGGTATTACAAATATATACTTAAATATTGGATATTAACACCCAGACACAGAACAAACACAAGTATTCATCATACAAATATTTGTCCTGGGTGGGGTTCGATCCCACAACTCTTGGCGCATGGGACAGGGTCACTACCGAATGCGCCATCGAGCTTGTCGTTGTTATTACTACCAATATTTAGATAGTTTCATCATGTTATAACTACGTGTTATATTGATTGACAAACCTATCCGGAATGAATTTATAGGGATTAATAGGTATTTGAAATATGATGGATAATAGTCGATACAACGCTTTATCTGTAGTACTTATAGTGTCTAATTAATATTGTCACTATGAAATAAATGTTACAACATACGAATTGTTAGATCATTTGCATATCAAAGCAATTGGATACACCTTTATAATATGTACTTGCAGGTGTTTAGAGGTCGAACCAAAATAAAAACGCGTCAGTTTTCTGTATTGCATTATTATGTTGGATACAAAAAACGTATTTGTGGCTACGTACCTGTATGAAGAAACAAGATCTGCTCTATAGAATAAGATAAACCGAATATAAACACAATATAAAGTCGGATTTATAAAATCGTTGGAGGTGTGAAGACATTCGAAAGAGGTAAAGGAGTCGTATTTCAAAACAACGAATTTGATATTTCAATTTTTCGCGAGTTTTATGTCGTCGAGAGGACCGTGGGATTGAAATATGTGCGGGTTTGTGCGCGAATTACAACGATATGTTGTTTTAAATGACGCTCATTATTTGTTTGATAATTGCGAAACATTGTTAACAGTTTTAGTCATTCTTTTCTTTAATGTAATTTACTAATTAAATAAATTGTCCTGAGGTTCGTGTTTTAAACAGGTTTTCAATATCTTCTAATATGATCAGAGGAAAAAACAAAATTAAATGATTAGATATTATTTTATTGTTTCACTATGCCCCACACAAGTATTGAAAATACTTTAAGATTTTACAACCCATTAAGGTCGTGGTGTACTTAAACAAACTGTTGGTAGTTTATTTTACCTGCTTGTTATCTGTAGTGTAGATGAAAGACTTGGAATAGTCTGAATTTTTATATATGAATATGTCCAAAAAATCATGTATTTTCTTAGCCAAATTTTGATCTATAATATTAATCGGTTAAATGGATAAGACGAGAATTCATAACGAACAAACAGATACGGTTTGATGTTACGCTTAGAATGTTAAATAAGAATCAATTCAACCCAAGAACAATTCCATATGAATCAATAAATAGTATTAATACGTGCGACAAGTTATCTTATAGATATAAAATTTATATTACTCCATATATTCCTATACTTGGCCTTATGACTAAGCCTACAAATATATACTTGTGTATTACAAAACGAAAAACCATAAAATACTGCATTGACAAAAAGGCTTCCTTAATTTACAAGAAAAGACAATTCCAAAAATCAATTTATTCCCATGATTGACAAACAAACATCGAGCACACGCGTCGAAAAAATAAATCAAACATTCTGTTTACGACGCCCACCATTAATAAAACTCTTTAAAATATATTTAATAATGTCCACAAAGGTAGGAGAGCACAATGCTCGCCCATAAAGGGGCAGCATTTATTATGGCGACAATATATCGAACACAAAAAGATAGTGTGACAAAGACGCGTACTTTTTAATAATATTGTCATTTCTCAGCAGCAGTGGACTCTTTCAAAAAGCCATAATGCAATAATTTATTTCTTTATAAGAGTTTTTTCTCTGTGGGAGAATATGGCCAGGTGAGCACGGGTTAGCTGCTGCCTCGGCGGAGCCTCCTCCTCTGATGTCACATCATACCAAACGATTCTAACTTATCATCAAAATATTGTTTACTACTATTGTTCACTGCGTTAACCTTTGGTTTATCTACCTATTATACCTTATACAAATTAAAGTAGTGATTTTATTACAGTCGGTCAGGGCAGTGGTTATGGTTGAATTTATGGGTTGCTGTTATTTAGTTTTGGTTTTATAAATATAATGGAAAACGAGTAATAGAAAGTGTGGTTGTTGCAGAACTGTTAATTGAGGTAGGACACTTATAATTTTTTTTAAATAAACACATATTTAGTATGAGAAATAGCTGTTTAATGTGTAAATGTTAAGTAACCCATGGTTCTTTTAATCGTGTCAATATACCTTTATTCCTGATGACTACGATTAATATTGATTTATACAAATGTATTTGTGGAACTATAAGTCAAACTTGAAAAAACTGTTTGTAGAAGAATGCACTCCACTACCTATATTTACGCGAAGAAGTCGCGGCCGGCTAATGTTCTAATATATTACCTACAACAATAATAGTGACAAAACATTTTTTGCTAGACACTAGTACCAAACGATTTGTGCTAAAAAAATGAAACCAAACGCCAATGTTTTACACGGAAGAGGCGTTCCGACAATTCGGCATGAAACAAGATTTGGTTATTGCACAAAAAAGGCAATAACGAGTGTTTATAGCGTCGCCGAGACGGGGTTGACACCGGAGCCACAATAAAATCGATGAAATATTTGGGGGCAGAGGGTGCCGCTGCAATGCACAGGTAAGCGCAGTGGGCAGTCTTGCATTCACGCACAATAGGGTGGCGTTTGTTTTAATTGTTGTCAAGTGCTGCGCTTTGTACAGTATGCTAATGAGGGAATGGCTGATTAGTGATGCAACGTTCATTATGTTAGGTGACGTTTCCGCGTTCGGTATTTTTTTCGGAGTTTGATTTGCCGAAAATAGCAAGGTTTATTTAGATTAATGGTAATATGTGCAATTGTGCATATTTATTTCTAAATATTCATAAACGGTTGTACCTATTTAGATCCTTTAATCGAATATTGGTGAAATTAATTACATAAAATATAATAAAAGACAATCATACACCAACAATTGAATCGATTAATTCGTCAAGTTACTTTTGTAAGATAAATATATATTTTTTTCTTTTATGGGGAGTGGAAAATAAATTAAAGCAAGCGGTTGAGCGGTTTGTGAAAAAGTAACGCAGATAGATAAAGTCACTTTTGTATTTATAATATTAATAAAGTTACATTTGACTGTCAGGTGCTATTCCACTTAGTAAGTGTAGCCAACAAACATACACTGGTGTAAGTACAAGCTTATCGTGTAAGCCGGTGCCAGGAGTTGGCAGGCTGTGGCCTGATGGTGTGCATAATTTGTGGTCGCACCTCGCCCGCCGTCAATGGCTGACGTGGCTAAGTAAGCCACCACTTACATTCCAATCACGTGGCTCCCAAACTCTCTGCTGCGGTGACCACACTTTTGGTAATTAACAGTCTTATTCATCTTAGCGTTTTTAAAGAGACATATTTTCTAATAACTGTAGTAGTGTTTTCTAATTGGGAGTATTTGGGAGTCGTCGCATTTTCTTATTATCTAGTTAGAAGATTACTGAAGGTTTCTGTATCAAACAAAATGGTACTGTTATAAAGGGATAAGAATTCGAGAATGGTTCCATTTCTTTTTTCATTGCTTAGTTATTTTGTTAGTTCAATGTGCTCACACACAGTGTTATTTCAGTCTTCTTTTTATATAAGTTACTACTATTTGTAGGGTTATTCGGTAGCTCTTTAATAGGCTAGTCCAATATAGAGATTACAAAACAATAATGCTCACGTATTTTTTCTTTTGTTCATAAACCAAAAATGATGAAGATACAGCGCGTTGAAGGTGCGCGTGACGTCACTTGTTCTGTGGCATTTTAGGAACAAGTGATGTTAAAAGCGCCTCACTCAAGATATTTGAAGAATTGTATCTTTGATATATTTTGAGTACGAATTCAATACTTTTTGATAATCTAACTTACGGACTAAAATAATATTTAAGTCAACTAGCCTATTTAACATACATCATACTAACATATATACATAACATCACGCCCATAATCCCCGAAGGGGTAGGCAGAGTCAAAGGGGCAGCAGGCCTCTTTAACTACATTTAGTTAAAAATAAAACTGGGGTGGGTTAGATGGAAAATTGTGAAAACGTAGTGACAAGTGGCTAGCTTGTCGCCTACACATCTCATACGCAAAACCCCATATATCTTTAGTCGCCTTTTACACACTTTTTTTAAGTCCCAGACCAACATGGGAGACTATTTAACCACTTTGATTTTTTTAACTTTTTAAACCATCTATCAAATATTTATTATGTGAGAGTTTAAAATGGTTTCTTTAAGCATCCCCCACATTTACTTACCTTATCTCAAGGTTAGTTTCAGCATTTCCAGGGTTCAGGAAAGCGATGCAAAAAGGTTACACATCTTCACCACGACTTCAAATATTCTCTAAAATTTTACTTGGATAAGGAAGTCTCATATGGTTTTCAAGCATCCTTACCCATGGCTACCTCACACTAAGGCTAGTTTCAGCGTCCCCAGGGTTCGGGGAAGCGACGCGAAGTGGTCACGCGCCCCCCGCCGGGACGGTAGCGCGCGGGCGGTCCAAACGAGCCCTTAATTAATTTTAATATATTTACCTGCATTCAGCTTGTTTGACTTTTAGACTTTTGAGTTGAATTTGTGTGTTCGAGACGTGTAATTAACGCGTCTGTGTTGAATAAGACGTCTTATTTGTTCTTTAATTGGCGTTAATCGTTGGTAGATTTATTCATGATTCAGGTAGCTTACTTGAAAACTACAGGTACTAGTACTACATATTATTCCTTTATAGAAAAACATTATTTTAACACAAAGTGTTTTTTTTGTATCGTGTTATTCAATTCAAGGGTTATCATCTCACACATATACCTATTAACCCAGTAAGACACTACCTGACTAATATGGGATGACTGTTGAAGTTGTGCTTTGAATTTTATATTTATATTTATTTATATATATTTATTTGAGGTTTATATTTATATTTATTTTGTTCTGACGATTTATAAGTGCTTTTTGTAAGCTTATATAAATAAAGATAAAAAAAATATATATATTTGTATCTTTTTATGAGGCACTGTTCGTTTCTTTGCACCTAACATGTTTAATTTATAATACATATTATACGAGTATACAAAAACGTATCACTACCTAACTTCAGGTGTAGCTCTATTTAATTTAAGATCTCATTAAGGTCGTTTAGTATTTGATTTTTAGGTTTATATGCAGTTAAATATATTTATCATTCTAATATTCGCTTTCAAAATTGAGCAGCCAATTACTAAACAGCAATAGATATAACATGATATAATTTACATTAATGCAGAAAACAGGTCTCATTTTGTACGTTCTTATAATATTCTAAAATTATGTTTTATGTGTTTTAATTAATGTACTAATTAATAAAGTATTTTGTAGGTTATTATAACTGAGACTGATATTGTCATTTATTGTGAACAATCTGCACATGTTTTTAAACATGGATGAAACTGTGAGGCACACTTCATAACTGATCAGCAAACCTGATACAATGTTTGGTAAATTATGCGATCCTCGATGGCATCAGCCACATCGACCGAACATTGTCGGCTTCTTTTAGGGCCCATGTCATACTTATCTCAATATTTTGGGACATTCTTCGGTATTGCTTATTAAAATTATGTTTATCGGCCCATAATCCTTGTTCACAAGGCAATCGAGATAAGCATCGACTTCCGAAACCATCCCCGCATCTCCCACAGTTTATTTATGTATAATTAGATTAATTATCGTCTGCTCCGGCGCATGAGGCCGGTAGCTCTGTCGTAAATATGAAATATGATTGGGCAATAAAGACGAAAATTACTTAATATTTCATGGTACAGTCAACATTGGTGGTGGTTGGTATATGTGTATATTATCTATTAGACATCTAAGTTGCTTATAAACTTTTATTTATTACCAACTAAAAAATAGCAAACAGCCTGTCTGATAGTGAGCATCATCAAATTAAATAAAGTGAATTTATATATAATAATTATTGCATATTATCAAATACTTATAATTTTAAGAAAAAAATAGTTGATATTTTTCTGCTTTGATCCCGTTTGGACACAAGACTAAGGCAGTGTATTCTGTAGTATATCGCTCTGTATGGAAAAATGTCAATTGAGACGGTGAAATAATTAGCGCAAAATTAACTAAAAATAGATGGCAAAGAAATCGCTATTCGTTGTTAGATATTAGACTAGAGCAAATAATTAATTAAGTTCTTATACGCAGTATCTACATTAGCTCTATTCTTAGTAAGCTCTTTAAATAAATTTGTAATCCTGTTCATGGACACTTAATAAATAAAATAAAAAATTATATATATAAATTAACTCGCTTTATAGTTCGACCGTACATATGACAAGGTTGCATACAGTTTGGATGTCTTAATTCCGGATGTGAAAATGGCATCGCAAAACGAATATAAATGTATCATTATAGCATAATTTGTCTCGTTTAAATGAAAGAAGTTTATTTCTAGCCTCATTTATGGCGTTAGTATATACAGTTTCAAGGTTTCGATGTTACATCATTATTATGGCTTGTCTAGTAAATGCGTAATAATTACCTACTTTACGCAATTATAACATTAATATTTATTTAAATTCTTTCAACCGCTCGTATTATTTATATCATTATAGCTTCAAATAGAGCGGTGGGCGCTCAATGGTAAGGACACGCGCCTCATAATCGAGAGGTGCAGGTTCAAACCCGAGCACGTACCTACCTCTGGATTTTTCAAATCTATGTATTTATACCACACTAGCTCGATTGTGAGGGAAAATATCGTGATAAAACCTGCAAATTCAAACAACTTTGGATTTGTTACCATGATCTAAATATTATCTGGTTTCCCTATTGTTGCCGACCCTGGCCTCATTACTTTTATATTAATAATTTTTATACCTTTTATTATTTTTGTATTCAAGTTTAGAAGTCTAATTTTATTTTGATATGAAGTACCTATTGTATTTCTAGCAGTCTCTTAACAAATATACGTCTGCTCACACCTTGCCAGTCTCTATCATTTATCTTAAGGTTACGACGGTCAGGTCGGCAGTCGCTTCAATGTAATTACCAGACTCGCTAAATCCTGGATCATGGTATAAGCAGACCCCGTCCAAGCACGGGACACAACTCTAGGAAGATGATGTAGCTTCAAATCACTTGCACCTGGCAATGGGTATGAAATCCCCGCTTCCTTTGCAAAAATAGTGAACTTTAAAATTGAATAGGCGCTAGTTTTAAGTCAAAGTATTTGTAGTTACAGTGTCTGGTGGTTAACAACGAAGCCTGCGGGTTGAAGTCCCGCTAGGGGCAAATGTTTGCGCGATGACTCGGTAATTTACACTCAAGTTTATAAACTTATTTGAGTGTTTCTACGGATAGAGATCCGTTGTCAAGTACCAATTATTATATGCTGTGTATTGAATTTCAAGATGTGTGTGTAAGTGTGATCAATTTATCTATAAATTTTTGCTTAGTGCGTCGATTCTTCGGGTCGACAAAGAACATGCTTTAAAGAGCCCATCTCTTTCATCTCCCCTGCGTTTTGCCATAACTGGCACAAACGGAACTAGTGCCTACATGCTACAGGGTGGCCTTTAAAGACAGATTGGCTTACATAGCCCGAAGGGGTTAACTCGCAGAAGAGAATGTGAGGCTGGGTCTCGGGGGAAATACACCGCTGTCTTGAAGGGTTGCGGGTGAAAGACCGCCCTGGTGCGTGCACTGTTCGTCATTCATTATTATTATATTTTTTCTAGTTAAAGTTACTTTGTACTTATAAAGTTACGGGAGATTTGTTTTTTTTTTTATAATAGAGAGCTCGTGTAGTTTGCTCGATTTAAATTTGCGAATACTCTTTACCTATCTTTCACTGAGGTTGTGAACTTTATACCTACTTACTTCGTGCCTACGTTTTTTTATTGTATTTATTAATACTTACATCATCATCTTCCTAGCGTTATTTCCCGTGCTTAGACGGGGTCCGCTTGGACCATGATCCAAGATTTAGCGAGTCTGGTAATTACATTGAAGCGACTGCCGATCTGACCTTCGTAACCCTAAGATAGGGGAACCAGACAATTTTTGGATCATGGTTACAAATCAAAGTCGTTTGAATTTGCAGGTTTCATCACGATGTTTTCCCTCAGCTAGTGGTATAAATAGGTACATAGATTTGTAAAATCTAGAGGTACATGCCCGGGTTTGAACCCGCACTCCTTGGTTAAGAGGCGCGTGTCCTTACCATTGAGCTACCACTGCTCATTATTAATACTTACATATTAACTCAAAAGTTGTAATAATTAATGCATATTATGTCAAAAGTCGTTCCTAATGATAAGTTTCATTTCATTTCATGAAAAATAATATACATTTTTTTTTCAATATTCAATACTTATAAATTATAATGCACATCAAATTTTACTTTGAAATGCATAAAACAACGTTACAGTTACCAACATTAATTTCTTACTACATTATGACACACATTTTTTCTATACATATATCTATTACTTGTTTGTTCTCATATTCATGACTCAATGTCAACTAGGAACTGAATGACTCTATGAGATGATTTAACGTAGCGTACGTAACGTATTTATCTAAGATTATTTAGTTATGTCGGTATCTTAATTACATAGTTTCCTAAACACTGTCGTCGGGCAAAGTTCACGAACCCGCCAGGGTAATTAGCTAAATAACCCGGGTATATCGTATAGGCATAACCTGGCTGATAAATTATTATTCTTTATTGCACAAAAAATAAAATACAGAACTTGGGATACACACAAATACCTACTGAAAAAATTTGGCGGTCTTATCTTAGGACAATCTTCAGGTAGAAGAAAATAAACCATATTATTAATTAACAAATAAAAATATGAAAATACTTTTTGACTTACTAGAATATTTTTTATACCTAAATTAGTTTAATCTACCCTTCAGTTGCACGGTATGCGGGATTCAGCATCACGCGAAAGTAGCACTACATTTTAATACTGCAAGACGAGTAGGGGAGGGCGGGGTTGGAAGTGCCGGGGGTAAGTTGTTCCGATGCAAAAATCTTAAAAACAGTAAGAGATAGCAACATGTTCGTATAGTATCCGATGCTCCGGCAACCTTGCGCATGCATGGCGGTCATTTTAGCCACGCCAGCGACGCGGCGCTATCGGCAGCATGTGCATGGCTCCTCCGTCGTCCAGTTAGAAAATATTTTTTCTTCAATACTTTTTGGTCTCATGTAAACATTTTTAGTCTTTCGGTGATGGGAGTTTCACGAGTGTGTTTGTTACTTAACAAGGAATATTAATCTGTTAATTTTCAATGCATTGTACAGAATATTTTCTTGGAATATGATAAATAGTTGATGTATTGCATACGGGGTAAAAAGTGCCTTTGGATGGGGGTCATTTGTGCCGCGGCACAACTAACCCCGCCCAAATATAATGTAATATCCTTTATTGATTTTTTAAAAGAATGAGAAAAAGCAAAGGGCTGCTTATGCTTTCAACAAGGAGGGACGAAAATTAAAAACAGTTACGCGTGAATTGAAAATTTGTTACACAGCGATACTACGGTATGTCAAAAATATAAAGAATGGTCTCACTCTTACGGCTGGATATAAACCAGGTCTACTCAACATTTAACCACTACCTAAAGCACATCTCGGATTAACTAGGGTTAATACACGACTTAAAAGGAAGTCAGCGGTTCTATCGGAACACTCCAGAAAAAAAATACTAGCAGAAAAACAGGCTAATAAGAAAAAAAAAAGAAAAAGGAAGTGAAACCACAGAGAAGAGTAAGGAGAATGAGAAAGGAAAAAGTGCTAAAAGAACGAAATCAAAAAGAAACAAGGCCAAGAACCCCGCCAGAAAGAAAGTTCTTCTTAGAGATGATGAAAGTATCGATGAAGAGAATACACATAATTCTTCTTCTTATTCATCATATGCTGTGACTCTTTGTCTAATTGTGTGCCTAAAGAAAAATGAGTTAAATGTAGCGCATGTAAAAACTGGGCACATACGCTATGTACAGATGTCGAAAACTTGCCATATTATGTCTGTCCTAATGGCTATTCTGATCAGTTAGATAAAGAATAACTTAGCTTGATGATTTTTAATTCGTTTCAAAAACCTATACAAAGATATTTGTGACGAATAATTTGTGTGACAGATTATTTAAGAAAAGTAATTATCTAAATAAGGAGAAGAGAAGAAGAATTTAGAAGTTTTTTTCAGTTCCTATAATTTAACAAGTGTAACAAGTTGTTTATTTTATTGGTTTTTATATAAGAACTAAGTAATGTTTTTAAATTGTAGATTTTTTAATAATTTTACTTCTAATAAATATAAAACGATCAAATGTGTTGTGTTTTTATTTAAAATCAATTTCTTATCGTCTATAAAGGCTAAACATTACCAACGGCACAACCGACCTCACCTGGGGCACAACTTGCCCCAACGAGGGGTCAATAGTGCCGCACGACCTCTGTTTAAAAATATAATACTCTAAATAAAACTATTAAAAAATCACGGAAACTGGGTATAAATTCAAAATCTAGATTAAATTACACATAAGATGAACCTGAACTATAAACCTCAGCATTGTTCTTACGCCATTAATTTAGGGATAAGTCCAAATCGGCACGTCCAACCCCGCCCTCCCCTAGTAAACAGGCTAGGCCGAGAACTAATAACCAAATTACGTTAGTTGCAACATTTACATACACAATTACTGCGAACTTTGAATTATGAATACCACAAAATAACTGCTCCCAAACTCCTTTCATCCTGCACCCGCCCTCCTCGTTGCAACACCATGGCGAATCCTTGATGAGCCATGGCAAATCGCTCGCCCCAAACACTCGCTTCATTTGACTTTTATTGTAATTAGATTTCTCGGTCAAAACCTATTCAATTAGCATCGTTTAGGCGAGATCCGTTTTATCATACATGTTAAATTACCAGGGGTGAAGTAATATTGCTGTCTCATGAACTGAATGGCTTGCGGCGTACCTATATCAAATCATATTAATTGTATAAATGCCAAAGTAACTCTGTCTCTTTCTCTGGTAAGTTTTTACGTTTAAATTAAAAAGTTTGTTGGTACCTCAAGGAAGAATATTTATCGACTTAAAGCCTAACTTATTTGTAAAAAGTAATTTCAATTTGCGCTACTTTTAAAAAGCTTATACTTATTACTCAGAAAAAGTATGTTTCCTATTGTAATCAAAATATCGATGGAACTGCGGGCGTTGTTAGTTCAAAATATAAATGAGACTTGTATGTTGAAACTATTACGATACCATCATCGGAGCTAGGTTAACAAGATCGGGATAGCTACTGCCATACAACTATCATTATGTAGATGCAACAGGGCCAAATGGCTCCCTCAGGATTTGATAACGCCTCATCTTGGAGGGAAATCTTGGTTACGAAACAGACCTTATTAGTTTCTATTTACATAGTTTATACGAACTTACTGTTCCATTTGAATTCGTATAGATCATCTATTCAATAAGGTCAATGTTTAAAGTTTGTTATTTTGTTAAACTGTTATACGTTAAGTACTATGCAGCTTCATTATATTCAGTAGAACCAAATATTATATTAAGGAAGTGCTATACTTATATGTAACAATTCCTAGTGATATTGGAATCAACTGTTGAAAATAGTTCAAAAGTTAACAGTCAAAGTGCAGATCCTACTAATATTATAAATGCGAAAGTTTGTATGTATGGATGGATGTTTGTTACTCTTTAAAAAATAAAACTACTGAATGGATTTTAATGAAACTTTAGAATAATATAGCTCATACACCCGAATAACATATTATTATAGGATGTTTCATCGATGTACCACGCGAGCGAATCCGCGGACAGAAGCTAGTATTAAATAAGCTAAATCGGAGGTCTTCATGGTAGCTAATAAAGCTAGGTTAACTCAAAACTGGTTAAATACATTGTAAGAAATGTGATTACACATGTGATTGAGTACGTCATCTCTTGGTTTCATGATTTAACCATAACTCTGCTCAAGAATGGATATTAAATGTGAAAGGGGCGTCGAACATAATTTAACGTCTCATATCGCTAATTTGAAATCTTTCATTAATTTTATAGCCGAACACACGAGCGACAAACTTTTCTCACAATTAAATCGAATTTAACATCGGCGCAATTACGCCTCGCCCGAGCGATTAGTCACTCCAAATCTTTGTTGCCGCGTTAAACTTTGACCGAATTATCTTTAATGTAATGATTTCGGCGATGTGTTCACATCGTTAAATTGTCTGTCGCGCAATAAATATGGCGTGTTTTGTGTTGTTTGGCGACAAGGCGAGCCGTGTCGGATGTAATGGGCGGCCGCTATGTGGCGTGATTTGACTTGGGGTGGGATTGTTTCACGGCTCTTTGTAGATTTTGAGTTATTGATTTGTGATCTTTGTGAAGCAATGCGCAATGGTGCGAGAGACACTTAAGTGGCGAAAGGTAAAAAAGAAACGTGGATGTTTGCGTTAAAGAAACATTGTTAGATAGGCTAGGTGGCTTTGTTTGTTTAGTTCAATATTTATCCGGTAATAGTAAGTAAACCGCATATGTCTTTACATGATATTTATTTATTTAAAGAATATGCATAATAGTCATAATAAATATATTTTGGGCTATCTTAATATTTTTAAAAGGAAAAAATAATCTAGCACTATTTACTCTGTGATGATTTAGACGAGCTCATGACAACCTTATTTATTCTTAGTTAAAAATTTTATGATGCAATCATAATAAAAAAAGAAAATAGATAAGGATATATTTTATTATTTTACGACCAAAAAAAATTCAAACTGCGAATGTTTTAAATTCTTAAACAAAAGACTCTCGATTTTACGCCCATTGTTTCTACCGTCAAATCGTTAGCTAACACAATCAGGTACTCGGGTAAGTCAAGTATAAAATATGAACAAAGCAAATCTCATCTTTCGCCCCAGTGCGGTACAAGGCAACACAAACAGAGGCAGCACCCGCTAATCCTTTACGTCACGCCATTGTGCCTAACACCAGCAAATCCCTCGACAATGCTCGAAGCATCAGCGTAGGCGCCAGGTAGAAGAGGTTTTTTTGCCACTTTCCAATTTAGACTGGATAAAAGAAGTTGGTTTAAACAGAAAGTGAGTATACTCGTATAAGTTGAAAGTATTTCTTCGGTGGATAAAATACTAAGAATTTTTTTATGAATTGTCCGTGTAGGTAATGAGAACTAAGTATTTGCATGTTATTGGACAATGTGATTGTCATTATGATGATGATACGGAATATATCATTTCTGTACTTGAAGAAGATGGGTGAGAAAGTTAAAGGTAATAATTATACAGCGATCCACATAATAAATATGTAGATACCGCTGGACTGTTATGTCATATTTGAAAAGACATACAACATTTCGAACTGGTGGTAGAATCATATAGCTGTGGCTTTACCTGCATTTGACGATTTATAAGTGTTTCCTTGAAACCTATATAAATAAAGAATATTTTGACTTTGACTTTGACTTTGAAATACTTGTTAATATATATAGTAAGTCTGGCATTTACATACTAGTCTACCGTTTGTTTATACCGATTTATACAACAAATGCATTAATGTGCTAATCTTTAGGATTATATCAAATTATGTGATGTTGATTTTTATTAATCTACTTATTAAAAGCTTGTCATACATATACTAATAAAATAGTAGACAGTGTATACTTATTTTTTAATGTTTTATATAGCATATTACTGTATTAATTCTGTATACCTATCAAAATGCATGAAAAAGCAAATTCAAAACGAACAGTGTAAAGTCAAATAGCGTACAAAAGTATGTACTGAGTATGTACACAACAATATCAGATCTATTCTCTTTCACGTGAGCAATAAAACTAATCCTCTAATATGTTCCATTGTAAAACACGACAACAAAACCACGCATAATAAAGATGTTGGTGAAAAAATAACAATCGTGCAGTGTTTGTCCTCTTCAGTTTGTTTGTCAGCTTCAGCGGTACAAAGGACACAATGTTCGGACAACTAGACAAACAGTCAAACAGTACGCCTTCCAAAATAAATAAATATCGCTATTATTGGCTACTGTTTGCCAGCTATTCCTTGGGAGCCAACAAAAGGAACTAATAAATTCTAATACAATGCAACGTCACCACATTTGTTATGCAATATATCGGATAATGGTTGCAATAAATACGCGTGATGGTGGAATTCTGTTATTGATGGGTTTGTTGTGGGAACGGGTACCTAACTAGTGGGTAGTGCATCGTGCAAATGTGCAATGCTACTTTTAAAACATAAGTTTATATTGTGAATCTTCGACATACCTGTATATATTTCATTAAATAGTTTAATGAAAGCATCCAAAAAGAAAATTAAGAATAATGCATGCGATATTTTTCAACACGTCTGATTGATTTTTTGGAAAAATGTATGTAATTTCTCTCATTTTAACAATAAAAATGTGCGATGGAATTTAAAATTTTCTTTGATTATTCTAATAAACTTTTATGAAGAAATAAACATGATTCTTATTTTGAATTATACCTTTACTAAGTTAAATTGCTTTGACATCAAAATAATTTCAAATATTATCAGTTTTGTTTATGTTCAAAGTGCAGTATTCGAATCTATAAGAGCTAAGTGAACGCAAAACCGCCCTGACTCATATCACCCACATTCGATAACTATTAGAGCATCATTAGCTCGTCACGCCCGTACCTGCCTATTTATTATCTTGTCAAAATATTTCGCTGAACTCGTAGCATCGAGCGTTTTTTGTGGCATATTTTCGTGAATTTGTCCAATTGTTGTGCCACAATGGATTCCACCGTGACATCTCAATATTTGCCACAAAGGGAATCATTTGTCATTGTCCATTAGGAGATATTGTTGGGATATCTACATGTTAAATATTAGAAATATTGCTCGTAAATTATTTAGAATGGGCTGTTGCTGTTGGTATTAGATTTACGATTTATTTTGCGTGATTTGTGTGTATTCGGCGTTTTGATCGTATAATAACCAGACAAAGGTTATCTCAAAATATCTACGTATAATTCATGAATTTTAGGCACTAAATATTTCCTCCATGTTAGCAGGTATGTAGCAACGCTTATCTTACGACAAGGTGCTATACCGAACTTTAATTTGTTAAAATATTAGCATCGCGAATACAAGTTGTATTTTAAGGATTCAAAATACTTAAACGGCGTTAAATCTTCTCCACAAATCCACGTCATTTAAATTAAATTCAAATAAATTCAGTGACAAGCGAGTACATAGGACTGTGTGGGAGTATTTCGACATGACCCGGCATCGGATAACCGTGGCTCCCATAGGTGTTGGGCGATGTTAACAGGAAAACACACCCGAAGTGGAAGCGGCGAATACAGCATGAAATAAAAATCGCATTGTAATCCGCTATTGGCTGGAGATAAGGAGGGTTTGTGACAAGGCAAGAATTATGTGCTCCAGAGGGCAATTTTTCTTCCCCGGGATTTATTCCCGTAATTTATAGGATCCGCCTGTATCTGGGCTAACCCGGCTGCCCTACGGTCCGCAATTAAGACTCACCTCGTGTCCTAATTAAGATGCTATTCATCTGTGACAGAATTAAAACGACGATTCGCGTAATAGGCAAAGTTCGGTGAAAAAGCGACTGAGTTAGGAGGCGATGACTGATGTGAAAAATTTAAAAGACTGTTGATTTTTTTATGAAGGTGACTTTAGGAATGGATTCTTCTAATTAAACTTTGGATAACTGATGTTGAACAACAATTAATTTTTGAATTATTTTAAACATTTGGGAATACTTTGTTAGAAACGAATATTGAACTGCAATCAATAAATTTATACATATTTATATTGCCTCTTGGATTCTGCTGTATTGTATTACTGATTCGAAAGCGACTAGTGAGGTCGAACTATGTCAATCGATACTATCTTCACCGAGAGCCGAACGTGTCAGAAGTGTAATTCGTATAAGCTCAACACCTCTCTCGATTGTCTAATCGCGACATCCATCAACCGTTCCGCGTGGAAATTTGACACGCAGAATTTTTGCGAACGTGCCCCGCCATGAATCGCCGGCGACAAAAGTGTCTGCGGCAGCGGCCGACGTCGGCTTATACAGCCCCCTCCCCACGCCACCAGTCGTAAATTTAGGGTTTCATAAAACCAGATCCGAGATAAGACACAGTGTGGAGTGAGAGTCCCGGATCAAATGCGAGCCTCCGTAGACAATAAAAATAATACTGGCGCATCTGCGGTCGCCATTTTACATCAATGCCACGGAATTTGTGTTTACACGAATGTGCACGATAGCGATCGCGGCTTCGCTAGAATTGGCGAATGTCGCTCGCGCCCAGCGACGCTGCAACGCGAGCCCGCCGAAAAAACCGAACTGTCAAGAGCCCAACAAAAGCGCATTATGATTTTAACAGTTTCTGAATTGCTCCAGTATTATGAGGCGTGTATTATGCCTTTCAGCCAGTGTAAGGGTATTTGGGCGCCTTTGTGGCTCGGTATTGACAAATAAGTAAGATTTACTCGTAAAGTAAAAATAATGGAGGATTAGGACGGGCGGAGGAGTTTTTCTGATCGCTCTCCGAGACGGATGGCGCCGCTCGAACGATATTGCATTATTCCTGGCTAGGCAGCGCGAGGCTTGCATACTCGAGGCTGCATTGCAAATAGATCAAGTGGAAACTGCAATAGCATTCGGACCGAGCGACGAGTTTGCGTAACACAACAATAAACAATGTCGCAACAAAGCGAAAGAATACGTTTAATTCAAATAGGTTCGCAAATGAACGTACCATTTTTTATGTAGTTGTAAAAATGTAGCATGCGGTATTCAAGATGTGTAACGTCTTATGAAATTTACATGGAGGCGCCGTTCGTCGGAGCGGCTCGTAGGCATAACTACGTGTCGGGGACATATATTTAAAGCTTCAGTAGATAGGGGTGCAATAATTTTGACAATGACTAGCAGCCTTACCCGGCGAGGCGTAGGCGCGGGGAGCGGGCGCGCGGGGCAATCTGCGCACTAAATCACGCTACGAATAAAATTTATGGCGCCGAGATAAAAACTCGCAGCTTTTCTCTTTTACGTTCCTTCCCTGCCCCGCCCGCCCCGCACGGAAAATCCATAGGGATTTTTCCAAGTGTTCGGGCGACGCGTGTGTGGGGTCGAAACGATTTTGTTTTATGCTTATTGCCCGTCGCGATGTTTTGTTTGCTAAGTTGCACAGATAAGGGATAGGTACGGAGATGGTCTGCTTACTGGACAACAGTTTTCGATCGCGTTTCGTGTATTTATTTTATGTGTTGGCTCGTTGCTTTATCGTGTTCATTAAACGTAACGACTCTTAAAGTCAGCAGCTTAAAATGCTAGCGCCCTGGCTCTACTTTTGGAGCTAAGGCGACACTAGACCCGCATTCAAGCAAAATGGAATTTGTAAGTTTCATTCGCAAACGTGGAATAAACTCAGTGCAAAGTACCTATCTCTAAATAAAGTTAAGTCTGAACATTTTTGGTTTAATGATGGATAAAGGGCTAAATCACTGTTAACATAGATTACAGCAATAAAATGAAAGAATGCTACTCTCGAATATAATATCAATTGATTTGAAAGTGAATGTAAGTAGATGGGGCCTACTTTATAAATGAAAACACTATATTAAATAAGTAAAATAGCGCTAGTAGTTTAAGGCGACCGTTAATAAAACCTATTCGTTAGCCGAAAATGTCGTGAGTAAATTTTTAAGCACTGCAATGTTGATTTTAATAGCTGGTACGATTAGATTAAAATTGGGGGCTAAAGCTGTCGTCTGGGATTATGCAAATCATTAAGTACATGATGTGTGTTAGGTTTCGGGGATTCTCAAAAGAACATCGAACCCAAACAGTGTTGTTCATTAACGCTATCGCACTTACACTAACACCTGGACACGCAATGTACTAATATTTATTACTAGCTTCTACCCGCTGCTTCGCTCACGTGGTACATCGATGAAACATTGCTTATGTGTTATTCTTATGTCTATGCTATACTATTGTAAAGTTTCATTGAAATCCATGCAGTACTTTTTGTATGAAAGAGTAACAAACATCCACACTTCCACTCATCCATAAAAACTTTCGCGTTTATATTATTATTAAGATGGATATTGTAATGTGCTTGCTTGTTCTAGAATATGTGATGTGCTTTGTTGGTGTTCTGCAATAAATTACAATAATATGCAATAGATTGACCTAATAATATAAAAAAAAACCTAATCTTCTTTAAATTAAAATATTTGACCCGTCTTTTGGTTTACGTACATGCAAAATTTTACCTTGCTCATCGGGAATTTTAATTTTTTTGAAAATCAATTCCAAAATATATCTCATTATTTTTGCAAGACCTATTGGCAGTTTCACTACTCATACCATCTTAGGATGTCTTTAAAGAAACTACAAAAATGTGAAAATTAACAATCATTCTGTAACGTAAACTAAATCAACTTACCTCTATCGATTACAAAATCATTAATCCCAAACGTCAAAGTCTCGTTACTTTTCAGAGCGGCTATCTTATCTAATCAGATAGGTAATGCAAACAAGATGTGGAATGATTAACACGGGTTGGAATTAAAACGACGGAACGTGTGTCGCGGGTAATTCGGAGCGAGTCTCGTGTTGCTTATCGCGGCCCATTTGTATGGCGTGATCGACTCGCGGCGTGATTCTGGTGTCAGTAGAACGGCTCGGATCGAGAAAGAGCGAGAATGTTTCAATAAGGCGACGAGCTAGTCACTTATTCAACTTTTTTCATCCAACCTTACCCAGTCTATAAAATAAGTGTATTTTTAGAACAAAAATGGTTAAAAGGACTTCCCTTTGACTTTGTCTACTAACCCTTTCGTATTGCGAGCGTCATTATATGTCTCATTGTAATCTATCTTATTTTTAATAACACTAAAAGGACTGGCCTTGTGACAAGCGAAGCACATGCGCCATTTCAGCTTTTAGTTGGGTGTAACTTAATTTAAGGTTTTGTAAATATTTTTTTGGTCAAAATATAACATGGTACAAAAACTATTGCAATCGTTTCTATAAACGATTCTGTACAAACAGTTTTCAGGTTTTGTATATACTAAAAATAAGGTTGTATAGAATATTTTAATGCTGCAGTTGAGATCGATGTATACCTAGTAAAAATTGTGTTGCAGTAAACTTACCACAGAATTCCACCAAAATCACATCAACTTATTAATTGCTCTATCTTTCCTAAAATTCTAAATTGTTATTATTTTAGGGTGAAGACTCTGTAAAACTTCACTTTTATGCTTGCTTAATTTTGCAATTGTTTTATTTATTATGCAGTTAGATCCAACTTAGTGTTATCCTACTTGTATGTATCGGTATAATAAGTAAGACGTGATAAATATAACACATAATCTATACATCATTTAAATTTTACATCTTAAACAAATATATAAATGTTCTAGCCATTTTTACAGTAGGTATTAGAAATGATAATTTAGAGAAAGCTGTCGGTTCCAGAATAAGAACTGTGTAGTCTATCCAATACTGCGACTTTATAGCTTAATCCAAAAACCTCAGTCGTCGACATTAAGCGTATTTTGAAGTGGTAACGATGCTTTGCATTTTAATAAAGAAATATTTTTATTGATCCCCCCAAATGTTGCTGACGGTTTTACAAGTACCTCAAGTCGTTAAGCTACAAAATTTAAATTTCTATGCTTAGTACAATTTTACAGAAAGTTTTTACGAGTTAGCTTAGGAAACTTATTATGTTTATGTAATGAATAAATAAGTAACATAACTAAGCAAGAAAATAAGGACCTCTTATTATAAAGCTCTGCGTAATAACTATGACTTATTCAAAACTACACAATTGTATTGTAATTGTTATGTAGCTTACTGTATTTATTCAGTAAGGCAGCTGTCGTCTTCTCAAAGCATTAATCTTTGGTTTCAAAGCTTAAATTCGCATCACCCAAAAAAGTGCCCAAATTCCGATTGTCTTACTTATCTTTACTCAATCAGTGTTTACATTATTTAGGCGGTGCGCTTCACGTCAAAATAATGTCCCTATTAGATGCACAAAGACAAATTTTCAAAGAAGCAACAACAAAAAAACCTTCCGAATATCCACTCGGAACGCACAGATTACACGACAGCAAGGCCATCTGTGGATATTGAGTAAGTCTCACGCCAGATACCTTATCGCACAATCTCGACTCAGATTCTGTGAAGAAAAAGCGAAAGAAAAGGCTCCTATTTATAGATGAGGAGCCATAGACTACGGAGTGCCCCGCCACAATCGCATTACGTCGGCCGCCTTCGAACGCAACGATGATTTGAATTTCCATTGTTTATGGTGGCAGACATGTGTCAAAGTTCGATTGGAATTTAAATTCGGCTCCTTTGTTATTTATTCTTTTTTGTCGAGTTGTAAACACGGCGCGGTGATGTTCCAATTTGGTTACTGGCTGATGGAAGGTTGTATCTATGACTCTTGTCGCTGTTATATTTTTGACGTCGGCATGCGGTATGAATAATTACGAATCATGTTCCAAACGAGCCGACAGAACGAATCCTATCTAATAGCACGTAGCTATATGTCCGCTGATAGATATCGCGATAGTTGAGGGATGTCTGGTTGTCACTGGCACGTTAAACAACATCAAAAGGTAGAAACATCTGCTAAATTACCAAACTCGACCCGCGCGGGGGCTCGCACAAAGCGTCTACCATTTTGTTCCGACACTTTTCAAAATTAGAACGTGACGGTTGCAAGCGCTCTCCGAGCAGAGACAATGACATGAAAAGGAAAAATGTAAACGGTCCTACTTTAAATAGAAGTATTGCGGCTGCTATAATTTATATCTCTGCGGGTACGCAAACGACTATTGTGGAAAACGTTTGTGCGGAACGGTTGTAAGATCGAAAATGGCGTGCAGGGGAATTGCGAGATGCACCGTTTTGGAATCAACGGCGGTTAATTTAAAAGTGCGTTCTTGAACCCTTTCAGAGGCATTGTATCTTTGTGCGCTTTGTACTGGAGATGGTTTATCTGAGTCGCGGGGTACATAAGTGCTGTTTTTTCATTCCGTAATGCTTTTACATTTCAAAGGGGTTAAATGTTATTCAGGCTGCCCGTTTAGAAAATGTGTGGGTGTCGTGGGGAAAGGAAAATACTAGAATTTGAGCATACATATTCATTGTAAGCGTATTCAAGGCTGTTGTTTGATTTTGACTCCTTTGACTATGCTCTACCTATTTAAATATTTACCGCACACTGCTTTAATACATAAACATGTCTACTTACAATTATTGAAAGGTTACAGAGTTTAATATTTAATTTTAATATGACTTATTATATATTTTATTTTTTTGACTGGCTCGATGGCGCATTTAGTAGTGACCCTGCTCCATACGCCAAGAGTTGTGGGTTCAATCCCCACCCAGGACAAACATTCGTGTAATGAACACTTGTGTCAGTTCTGTGTCTGGGTGTTAATATCCAATATTTATGTATATATATGTACTAGTTGATTCTGATATCCGTTACACAAGTGCTTAAGCTACTTACCTCGGAGTCAGATCAATGTATGTGATGTAGTCTGACATTTATTATTATTTATTATGATAAAAAAAATATAACTCCTTTATCTCAAGGTTGTCTAGAAGAGATTGCTAATATCGATAATGGCCTTGTATTGAATATATTTTTTATAATTGTTTAGTGGAATGAAGTATATAATGTTTCTTCTAATTAAAATCCTACAATAAGTTTATAGGGTATAAATATTGCAAGTAAATATGACTGGATCACATCATCTTAAAGTGAAGATACTCATTTTTATAAGTTGCACGGGCCTCTTAGGCATAAGAGTGGGTGGATACGGGGTGATTAGATCCATATCTAACAAAGAAGTATAATTATCGAGTTAGAGCATTAATAAGGCACATAATAAAAATTGCAAAATTTTACCCCCTCGGGCTAAGCTTCTTTCGATGTTGATGCCTTAAGTTAACACATCACAATGAAAATTGTAATGTTGTTGGTCAGCCGTAATAGAATAGATACCTAATTAGATAAGCTTTGATGAGATCTAAGGCTCAATTTTAATTTGTAAGTAGGGGTATTTGCTTATTGCCTGGGATGGTGCAATTACAATATCTAAGTACATCATTATCTTCCTAGCGTTATGTCCCGTGTTTAGACGGGGTCCGCTTAGCCATGATCCAGGATTTAGCGAGTCTAGTAATTACATTGAAACGACTGCCGATCTGACCTTCGCAACCCTAAGATAGGGGAACCAGACAATTTTTGGATCATGGTTACATATCTAAAGTTGTTTGAATTTGCAGGTTTCATCACGATGTTTTCCCTCACCGCCGAGCTAGTGGTATAAATACGTACATAGATTTGAAAAATCCAGAGGTACGTGCCGGGCTTGAACCCGCACTCCTCGGTTAAGAGGCGCGTGTCCTTACCATTGAGCTACCAACGCTATCGCACAATATCTAAGTACATGTCTAGTAATATGTATCAGCTGACACTGTTTAATATATGTAATTAGCTAATTTACATGAAATATTTTTGATTATGTTTGTATGTGTTTAATGGCTCCGTATACTACATAAACATACATGTATCGCCTAAATCTACGTACGCTAAAATATATGCCGTTATTCAAAAGATACTCATATATTTTTTATTTTGTTAATTTTAATTGAAACTTCTTACCATTAAATTTAGAATAATTTGTTAAATAAATAAAAATAATGAATAAAATAGTTTAATCGAAAGAAAAAAGAAACCAATAAAGCCAAAGTCGTAAATATTTTTGAATCTACATTTTTCATATTTATTTATTGATTCGGTGAAGGGTTATTTGGAACGTACGGTCGAGTTATTTTATTATATTTTATTTTTAACTTTACATACTTTAGTGTAGTGAGAAAATTGACTGATTTTGTGTTTTACAGTGCTAGATACAACATTTTATTGAATCACCATGTCATCATAAAATTGCTTTGGCACGAGCATCAAATATTAAGCTACTTGCCTCGTGAATAACATGCGTGTCTTTTATTAACATGACTTCTTACGATGGAACATATAGATATACTTATTTCAATATTCTTAAAATATTTAAATTATTTTTTACTCATATGTTTAAGGTATATGACCGAAAACAGTTATGATTTACAAATAAGTATCTCAATACACTTAACTCGGAGATAGTAAATAAGATATTAGCCGATCTACGTAGGTTTTCTGAGTATATTTCCTAGCTACTTAAAGGTTTCCCTCAGGATTAGGCGGTATACGTTAAAATCATTTGTAGTACATAACATAGTCACCCAGTTCCCGGCAGCGTTATGTCATTAGCCATTAACGCGCAGCACTAGCGAGATAGTGTTGTGCCAAGATTTATAGCGCGGGGGTATATGGAATAAATCACCCGAGTTGCCCCCCCAAGTCTTAGACTGTCTTGGAGCTAGGCATTGTTTTAGCCGGGAAAAATGGGGATCGCTCCAGAAACGCTTGTTGCGGACTGTGGTTTTTCTTATCTATTCAAGTGTAAGCTTAAGTGAGCAGTTGTACATGTTTGTGTACCTACTGAATAGATATTTTATGTCATACAATAACATTCACACGGGAATAAAAAAGACAGTGCTGTTCCTGTTTTAATAATATTGGATATTGGACTATCTATAATGTTTATAGGTAGGCTTCGCATTAAGGAACGAAGGGCATTGAACCTAAAATATGTATAGGTAAAGTCTCTATAATAGAGCCAAAGAGACATATATTCAAACCTTGTAGGAACATTAGAATTTTATAATATTTATTAATAATTTGGTAATGTGTAAGTTATTTGATTTATACGGATGTCTATTAATATTCATAATTATTGAGTAACGAAATAATGTTATTTTAAAAATTGTTCATCGTTTATCGACAAAAATCTGGTCTGCAGTCGTATTGTAGGCATTTATCTAACATGTAGACAATATCGCATTCCTTTTCATGTAGCTTAATTTATGAAGACAGCTATTAAATGTATTAAGGCCTGGGTGTTCCAGGAGCACGCATTACTCGTAATCTGTGTGTTTTAAGATATATTAAAATTAGTCCTTCTCTGAGTGTTACTCTTGTAGATAGAGTTTGAGACTTGTTTGTAAACGTAAAAATAAATTCTTTGAGGTCTTTATTTGAAGTGCCTATAATATACATAGTTATATACATTTAAAAGTATTGTCACTAAGATAAAATAATGTTATTTTTATTATAGAAATCCTAAAAGTTACATATCCTATATCCACTTTCATTCCCTTATACACAAGCGATTTTATTAAAAAGAAGCAATATACTCGGTCAACCGAAACGACTCTACCCTCTTGATAGATACGAGTAAAGACTAGAAAATAAACCTACAAAGGAAGAGCACATGAAGTCTGAAATACGGGCATAGAGTGAAATCTATCCGTATTCGATGCGAATCCGCTCGGAGTGACGCTGCCGACTCTACCGTATATCGGGAAATGCTGAGACGCGCCCGTTTTAGACTATTGGGGCAATAGTTTACTTAAACATGTAATACACAATTTTTCATAGATATTATTTATGTATCTCTACTTTTTGTTCTAGTTTGTTGGTGGGTTTGTTGTGCATTTATTAAAATGGACTGTATATTTTTGGTTTGGATTAGAATTAGTTTTAAAATAAGATAAAGTCCAACTACTCATTAAGCAGAGCTTTGTATGAATGAAACAACTCTACTAGACTTTTTATAATGATAATACTTATAACTAATATTTTATAATTTATAATGTTTGTAATTTTTTTATGTAAATATAAATGTTTTTTGAAATGACACCAGAAAACGGATATAATACTAATAATATGATTCACTTCCGTATCATTATCATATCTTTAATTAATATATCAGATATTAACTGTTGATCAAATAAACGTGGAATCAAAATACAAACGCATCTCAACACGACTAGATTTATTCGAAGTACTTTCTACTAGATTCTTAAGGACATTATCAATAATATCTGTCCGTTATAAAGATGCTCATATTTTCAATAAAAACGCATATGTACAAATATTAATAGATATAAGTACTAATGCTCATGTTATCTCATAAAACTAGGCTTAGTATGATGACAAGGCTATTCAATAAAATTTGGTTGTATGTGTTCTGTATCTACTAGTGAACCATTTAAATATGTTTACACTGAAAAGGGCAACATCCCCATTTTGGCGGTCAACATACAACTCTCACGTCTCTACATCTCATTTGAGTGTATCAAATTAGCAGCAAATCTGTGTAGACTGTATACCATTGCAGTACCAAATACTTACAGTAATAAATAAGCATGCAAAATTCCAATAACATAGAGTAATTAATGAAAATCTTTCCGCAGGCATCCATCAGTGGCGGCGGGCGCGCGTCTACTGCACGCACACCACCGCACCGCCCAAAACGAAAAAAGAACTAAACCCCTCCCCCAGTTTAGGCCCCGCCCCTCAACCGCCTGCCACCGACTCTACCAATCGCGCCGGGGCGCACTCCGAGCGGCGGCTCTTGGAGCCGAGCGAGTCCGATCGTCGCCGATCGCGCGTTCACAACAAAAAGTCATACGACTGGTTTAGTATCGGGTTGCGTCCCATCGACGCCGCATCACGTGCGGCCTGCGCTTGCGCCTAACAATGAACTGTTTTTGTAACCAAATCTAAACTGAGCCGTTTGATACGTCGCGACCTGTGATACGTACTCACCGACAATGACGACGGCATGGAGCTAATGTTTTCAGTGTGTTTTTCTATCTCAGTATTAACAGTGATACATAGTGATAGTGAACATTGTGATACTCATCTGATAAGGACTTTTGAGGTATTTAAATCTTTACCTGTCTAGACATATACAGCAACTATAAGCCTACACATAGGTAGGTGAACCTCTATTTAATTTATCATAAGAGTTAAGTCTTAATTTTGGCCAAAACATAAAAAAAACAATCAATTAATGATACATAGAGTTTAAATCTGTTGAAAATTCAATAATACCTAATATAAACAACATTCATAGCCATAATAATGTTGAAAAAAGTGTTGTAAATAAATGTAGAGTTCTTGTGTTGAGTCGCATTTATTATGATACTATATTTGTTGATAAAACGTAAATATCTCAAATATCAATTTCGACAACATTGAAATAAGCTGTTAATCATATAAAGGGCCGTATTTTTTCTAATATTGAATATTAAATTTTCTTAAAAACAAGTGGTTATATAAATTTTAATGTGAAAACTTTCGACTCTACCGCGACCGTGTAGCGCGCCGCCGCGCGGGAAATGTTACAACTAAAATTATCCGAGTGAAAACTGTCCGAAAATGGTGTATCTTTTATCAGATTATTAATTAATTGTAATCTCATTTAAATTATACGATAGATAGAGATCTATGGAAATTTTAATCTAATTGGAATCTCTGCGTTTAAGTGTTAAAATATTGAAAACTTGATGCCGATTTAATAATTTATTACATTAATTTAAACGCCAAATTTAATTTAATTATGTATCTATCTGTATTAATGTGTATCACTAATTAAAAAAAAAATAGGTGCGAAAATTATTTATTGAATCAATATTTTCATGTAAAAGACATGAACGAAACAGAAAGTTTTTAATTTTTTTTATAAAATTACAACCCTTTATAATAATCTAATATATTGTATATTTTTGGGATTACATACATATATCCAGCTATATATTATTTTATTATAGTAAGTTTATACTTAATCCCACTCTCGCAAATTTCTTGCCAAAGTGGGAAGAAGTGGCACAGTGCAGAGAGGAGTGGCGGTCACAGGGGGAGGCCTTTGCCCAGCAGTGGGATTTAATCGGCTAAATAAAAAAAAATAAAAAAAAAGGTTATACTTACTACAAGACGTATCAAATATCTACACATACTTAGATTTGCCTTGCAAAAAAGAAATGCGTGCTAAGATTGTATCAACAGAGATTGTATTTCTATAAATTGGCAGGAAAATAATAATTACTAGTTTGCTATTAATCTAATATTATTATAATGATTCCATTAAATGAAGTTTGTATAAAACTTTAACTACCAATATAGGGCTGGAGTGAAATTTTTAACTGTTTGTTTATGTTAATTTAACAGTATTTTCCCATTAGTATCACAACAAATTCACTGAATGTAAACTGTCTAATATAATTAGTGCAATAAAAGAAACACGTTATACAAATACCTACCTCTAAGATCGATATCGGTTTTCCTTTATGTCCATCACACCTCACTATAGAGGTTTTCTCATCATCCAATATGCATATTTATTCAACGACAGTCTTAATAGTTCACTTCATTTTAATATAATTAGTCAAAGTCTCTTAAGGTATTATTAACGATTTTCTGTAAAATGCAAATATATATTTTTTATTATTTGTCAAAATATTTTTTTACCGCCTTTAGCTATAAAATCTGTTATTAAATAATAATAAAACGGGAGAAATTAAAATCTGATAACGCATTGAGGAAATAAAAAGGGTGTTATAAAAATAAGTTTAGGTTTATAGCCATGTTGAATATATAATAAATATAAATGTTAGTATGTGTTTGTCCGTAATATTATAATGAGCTAGTTGCTACATATGATAAAATGGCATACATATTACGTACCTATTATAATAAAGAGTTGTTATTTTTTTGCGTAACAATTCCAAGTATTAAATGTACCGAAATAAATTATTATAGACGCGGTAGAATTCATTTATTGCTTTTACATGTTACGCGACATGACTTCAATATAAACATTTATTCAAATTACTATGGATTACGAATAAATGGTCTGTTTTTTTAAATATTTTGAGGCTGGCTTGCAATTAAACAATTATTATTTTGGTATGCTATTCTGATGTGATTTTGTAAGCACTGACTTCTCTGTTAATTGCAACTTGGTTTTAAGTTTCAGTTTAAAGTCTAGTTTTTCATATTTGTTATCTTTCACGTAAAAGTTGAAAGTAAATATGTATTTACTTTCAACTTTTAAGTAAAAGATATTATTGTGTGGTTAAAGTTATATTTGAGATTTATTCAAATACACAAACGAGGGAATAAAATAAAATCGATCGATTTAAGGCCGCAAGGCACTCCCCGACAGGATTCTGCATATTCACATACAACAAACTTACGTACATACATACATTTCCATACAATAAGTACTGGCAACCAATCAATGTCAATGTCGCCTCACAATATCGGTTCGCGTTTCGGCCGCCATGACACTTGGCGTTCGAAATTTGAATGCGCCCCGAGATGCGCAGGCGATTATCCGTTGATAAGCGGTGTATGTGCGCGCACGTTTCCGCCGGACGGTACATATGTAGATTTCCTGCGCGTAATGTTAATATTTTTATTTGAAAATAAAAAATGGTTTTGAAATATTCCACTTATAATCCATAACGGCGTGTCGACATCAATGTTGCAATTTCCATGCTTAATGTAGAGATTTAATTGTGTCAAATAATATTTCATTTCATTTCAATTTAAAGTATATTATTAGATGATCTTTAACAATAAATTAAAGCGCACATAAAAATATTGTTTTTTTATTAATTTGATTCTACGCTATTGTTTATTTATAAAATTAACGTATATCATCATAGAGATAAAAATAGTCGTAATAAAAACTATATATTTTTGATACTAAAACTGTTTAAATGTAATTCAAACGCAGATTTATAATGTCTAATTTTTATTTGGTTAATCATTTACTTTAGTTGAATGGCGAATGCTAAAAAGGCGCGGTGGCATTTACAATTCACAGGTTTCTATAATTACATAAAATTAAATCTATACTGTATCTTAAACCTAATAAATTAAACATCGCTGTAAAGTAAACTGTTAATAAATATTTAAACGTACCGATAAACACCAATCAAAATCGGATTAAAAGTTTTTTTTCCCAATGAAAAATAAATCAAGTCTCAATAAATTATTCGATCCATGGTTCATTTTAAGAGGCATCGATCAAACTATATCAGCGGGCTCGGAAATAAAGTAAAATAACGCCAAGTTGTTACTCCCGTAAGATTAACTTTTATCTGAGCAGTTTACAAAGAGAGGTTTTGTTTTGTTTGGTGCAGGTTAGGTTGGGAACTCGTCCCTAATCCCATTGTTGGACCGTGTTTTCAACAGTAAGCTATTGGGTTTGATTTGATTTTGGTAGCTTAGCATCTAAGTGGTGGTCAATTAAAAGGTTGGTAGTAATCAAATGCGGCAGGCAGGTGACTTTTATTTATCTTTTGGACTCTTAAAAATGTATTGTAGAGGTGGTTTAGATATAAATGAATAGTGCAGAAATTTGTTTAATATAAGAAATTCGAAAATATTAATAAAATTAGGACAAACACAGTAAACAGGGTATTCCAATAATTTGTAAAACGTTAATAAAATAACATTGCATGTTTTTTTTTGTGAAAAGAGCTTGATCAAAAAACAGCTATCATTCAAATTAAGTAAATATTTATTCCAATTTTTCATGTATGATAAAGCTTGGCCTTCCAACAAAGATCTTGTTTTGGGCACCCGTGTCATTCAGTCAGAACTGTCAGTGTTTTATTCCTCTTTTTAGGGGCAATCTTGAGTACACAAAACCGAATTATGATATAGGTAATTTAAATTTTTATTCATTACATTAATCGAGTGCCAAATGTTATTGAATGAATATGAACAACGATATTGGTTATTTGTTACTATCATAAAATATGACTAAGGATAGTTTCAAAAAAATCTATTTGAAAGTTGAGTAATAACAATTATATGGTTTATTTTTCGCTTAATAGGTAGTTTAGCTGAATCGCATAGATCTATTGAAATGTCCTAAGGTTAAGGTCGTTGCTCTAAACGTCCGAGAATCACTTTCAAAATATTTTCCGTGGCTTAATAAATACATCCTCGGGGTCAATCAATTTGGTATCACATCTACTCTCGATAAGGGCCCGAGATAGTGTCCGACACGGTTTTTTGGGCAGCCTCACCTCAGGCCGGGAGGTCTTAGAGGGATTCAATTATCTTAATTGGGAGTTGGCCTAATCTTAATAAGCTAAGGCCTGATGGCCTCGCAGCCGCGTATCTCTAACAAGACGATAAGTGTTAGATTAATTTATTTATCTTTGTGACTAGATAGCGGCGTGATATTATTGGGTTGTTGCAAAGATGTTAAACAACGATCACACGAAATGGGTGCTTTAAAAAAAAAAAATTGTAAAATACATTTATTTTTGTAGAATTGCATAATTTTTTGTAAATAAGGTTGAGTCGTCTTCTTAATTGCTTGTTAACATAACTTTATAATGTCACTTATTAGTACTAAGACCTTTAAAAAAATATGAATATAATATTGAGCAGCATTTTTACTCAAATAATCGTATTTTACAAGCCACGTAATTGGAGATGCACTTCATACGTCAAGTTAAAAATGAAATTGATTATTTGCGTCGAGGTATTGACTATAACAGGCAAATTTATATTTACCGCACGTCCCCACAGGTTCTACATCACAAATCGAGTTCCCAGTGCAAATAATCGAGGAAAATAATTTCAAAACTGGAATCGCGTTCATAAAATACTAAATAACTCATATTCCTGTGGGTGTAAGATCACAATGTTTATCATTGGTGCCGGGCATAGGCAATCAGCGGTGATTTATAGCGTGGATACGCTACTGTGTGTTGATCACACGATCGTGATTCAAATCCTGATAGTATGAGTATTATCGTGCGTGCGCGCATCGATCACTCGGCCCGGTATCATGGATCAATTGTGGACCTGTTTGTGGCTAGCGCGCGGCGAATAAACTTATGGGACCGACTCCATCTTTAATGAATATCTCTAATGAAATTTCCTTTGGACTCCGCTTGTTAAATAAATTACTAGAAACGTTTCTGGCGTATCTACTTATATCGCTAGTTCCCTGACATTTTGGCACTGAATTATGATACAGTTGTAGGTATTTGTTTGTCTGTGATTGGTTATGATTTTAATCAAATCATGGTCGTTTCAATGTACTTATAGTAATTAGGGATGAACATTTTCATAAAGGTTTTTGATTTAGTCTAAATTAAACGTGTTTGTTGGATTAATGTTGATATTTTGATTGATAGGCATAAGATAAAAATGAAGCAGCATTTTAGCGGCAATGTTTTCTTTCTTAGGGATTTGTTTTACATTATTGAAATGTTTATTATAATAAATTACTATGAACAGTTTGAATCAGTTTGAAGTTGTATTAATAGTAATATGACAGGCCCATTGGTCGAGTGGTCAGAGACCCTGGCCACGAAACTTAGGGTCGCGGGTTCGAATCCCGCTAGGGGCAAATGTTTCGTGTGATGAACATGGACATTTGTACTCGAGTCATGGATGTTTATAAAACGTATTTAAGTATGTCTATCCGTTCACCTAGTATCCATAGCACAAGCTTACAAGCTTAGTTTGGAACTAGGGAATTAGTGTGTCAGTCTGAAGAATTTATTATTATTTATTATAATATTTGGGTGTTTTAATGAAAATGAAAATCAATAAAACATTTTAAGATACGCCAACTGGTATATTTACAAAACGAAAGATATATTTTGTCAAGATGATTTAAACAGCCGCGCAGATTATTAATATACAAGTAAATTTAATGAGGAATCAATAAAATATAATAAAAGATGCTACCGCGTAAACCCTAAATTAAATACTGATAGCATCGAAAGCCGTGAAATAGCGAAATCACGGATTATTTCTTTGTGGAGCCCGTTCTTATCTGTCGTTATCATCAAGATATTACGTGGAAATCAACGTAATTTGTGATAAACCATGTGATTTCTTTTTTTTTCTTTATCACAAAAACCCTTTTTCAGTCGATTGTCAGATAGCGGTGTCTTCGGTTGTGATATAACAAAGCTACCTAAGTTTCATCAATTTGTCATCATTCGAGATTTCATCTTATCTACCGTTGTGCTGGTAAGATTTCGTTTGATGTTCTAGTAATCTTTAGATGTAGTGGATTATTTTCATTCAATTGTATTTGTCACGTGTGTGTGTTTCTAACGCATATTATGTTATGTAATCAAATGATCGTTACTTCTATCACGTGGAATTAATTAGCGTCTTGGTTCATTGCGCATGCGTCGGCTATCCATGGAAATGACCATTTCTATAGACGTAGACGGTTTGGTGTTACGAGGATGTTTTAGTAAATAATCATGCTACTACAGAATGTATTATTTAAATTAATTTTACTAAGCACATTAAATTCAATGTGTGTGGTCAATAATATTAATATTAAAATATGCGGTAGAATTTATAATTTCATTGAAAATTTTATATACAAATATTAATGAAAATAAACTAAAAATCATAGTCAGATCTTAATTATATAAATATCATCATCAAGTAATACATATACAGCATCTATCTAATACATCAACTGGGTATCAGTTTGAGAATGAAATAAAATAATTAATCTTTTTTTTTTCTTACTTATATTTTTTTATTATATTCCTACCTTAATGTATCGGTCGTAGATCAGTTTTGGGATTTTGATACTAGGATTTTTATTAATTTTTGAAAGTTTTAAACAAGACTAAGAAGCTATTTACTTAATTAGTTTAAAAAAATAATTATGAATTACATTCTCATAATTATCTATAACGTAAATACTCTTCTCGTGATGTTTGTCTCTGGACGATTGACAATATTATCTGTATAGTAATATCATTTGCAATTTCCGTCGCATAATTTTTTTTATTTTTTTAGTTTTTAATATTGGCTCAGAATATTGGCTCCGCTTAACCAATTTGATATGATATATTTGGATGTTGCTATGTCATATAAGAATCCATCATTAAATAGAGCCGTTATATCTAGCAGTTAAATACAAAGTAATAGTAGTAGTCATATAAATAGCGAGAACATCTGTGTTCTATTCTCGCTATTTGCCTGAAGAAATTTGTACAAATCATGGAAGTTTAATAATTAAATTTTTTTTGATAGACCGTTACTTTCTACTTATCATTAAAAAATAATAATTTGGGGCTATTTTATAAGCGTATTATTATAAATGTGAACAATAGTTCCTCAAATTAATTATTTCTCATTTATCATAGACAAATTAGCATTTGCCTTACAAGATGTCGAATGTAATGATGTTACCTATTTTTTGTAAATAAAATAAATCCTCCAGACTGACACACCAATTTCCTGGTTCCAAACTAAGCTTATAAGTTTGTGCTATGGATACTAGGAAAACGGATGGACATACTTAAATACATTTTATAAACATCCATGACTCGAGTACAAATGTCTATGTTCATCACACGAAACATTTGGCCCTAGCGGGATTCGAACCCGCGACCCTTGGTTTCGTGGCCAAAGTCTCTCTGACCACTCGACCACCGCGCCTCTCAAATTTATACTATTATATACATATTAATAAAAAAGAAATAGATCCATAATAAGTAGAAAAGGTTTATATAAATTTTTTAGAGTGATGTTTTTGTGTGCCCTTGACAACTTGAAGTGTTGCCGTATTTCAGATAATACTGCGTCTGTTCTAAAAGCGTCATCATTTGCATCAATGATATCTGTATTGACAGTTAGTACTTGATAGACACGTACATACTACGTACCATATTATACTCTAAATGAAAAAAAAAATATCCGACTACATCACGTAGATAAATTGATCTGATTCCGAGGTAAGTAGCTTAAGCACCTGTGTTACAGATATCAGAATCAACAGTGGTATTAAAAATATAAAATTACATTTTAGATATTAACACCCAAACATAGAACAAACACAATTATTCATCCGTCACACGAATGTTTGTCCTGGATGGAAATCGAACCCACAACTCTTAGCGCATGGGGCAGGATCACTATCGAATGCGCCGTCGTGCCAGGCAACACATGTACATATAATGTATATATTTTTATTTCGTTAACCCTAACTATAGGTTCCTTCATATTTAGACCCTACATGGTTATTGGTGTGTACGTTATTTATAAATAGGTTCTTGTCTAGTTCTGTGAAAACGCATGACTCAAATAACTCGCTAAAAACTAAAAAGAATTGTTAAATCCTTGTAGTTTTTTTTTTTTTTTTTAAATAGTACGGTACTGACGTTGTAACCTATAGTCATACATTTTAAACAAGCGATGGCAAACCTTTCTATATAGACGTGCCAAAGTTTAAGAAATTATAATATAATTGATTCCTCAAATGCCAGAGGCTGATGTGAATGTTATTGTTAATCAATGTGGATACATTTGTGATTTCAAAGAAAATGCGTGGCAATATTTGGTATTACTTGCCACCTATGGCACGCGTGCCAATGGTTCGCCATCTCTGTTATAGACGATACTATGATATGCATGTCAATTGTTCGAGAGAGATTTTGATGACCGTTGGTCGAGTGGTCAGACACTGGCCACGAAACCAAGAGTCACGGGTTCGAATCCCGCTAGGAGCAAATATTTGTAGGTACACGAGTCATGGATGCTTATAAACGATTTAAGTCTATCCGTTCACATAGTATTCATAGGACAAGCTTATAAGCTTAGTTTGGGACTAGGGAATTGGTGTGACAGTTTGAAGAATTTATTTATTTATTAAATTGTGTTCGGCTGAGAACAGATGTCTTAATATGTAACTTGATAGAAGAAAAACTTGATAAACTTGTTGATTTATTCGTGAAAATAACGTAAGATTAAAAAATGACCTGTGTTTACTAAATTAATCTAAATTAGCTCAAAACTGAGTTGGAACTTGGTCGGAACTAACTATTGTATAGTAAACAATCACGTTTTTATATACTAAATATTTCTGCGTTGCGTTACCTAAATATTGTACTTTATACAAATTACAATTAGGGGATTTAGGGATCGGTGCTTTTAAATCCATTTCTGTAAATTAAGTATTATACATACATCAATTTGGGTCTTTATGAAATGTGAATTCTCATGTGAAATAACAAAATAGTCGTTAATGTAGTACGTTACTTTATATGAAATAATAGGACAGTACTTGCTAGAAAATATTTTCGATTCTATATAAGTACATTTTGTTAGGCAGCTTCGCTTAGTCATTGTTATCGACTTGATAAGAGTTAATTTGCAACGCAAATCGATTTAAACCCTATACAGATTTAAGAAATTATTCAAATTAAATTGAAAATTCAGTGGCTTATAACTACCGAGTACTTACCAACGATATTATCTGTAATAAAATCTATCTTATTTGTGTTCTAAGTTCTAACTTAAATATTTAAACATGCAACTATATTTACTAAGCAAAACATGCAAATGGATTTAGTGTTATTAATTTTCACAGTACATACAAGCATCTTAAAATTTCTTGGAAGAAACATAAAAAATGATCGATAAGTTTGTAGATAAAAATCTCAAGATCGGTAAATATACTAGCTAGTATTAAACTGGATTTGATTATTTTTAAATGATAGGTGTACAAGTAATTTAAGAAATTTCACCTTAATGAATCGAGCTTAAGGTGTAACTCAATCGTCAAATGTTTGCCGCAGTACAAATGCGATAAGCAGTGCAACCCCAAGTGTGGTAGCCGATTTGGCTACGACTGATGTAGAGTACAGATATGTTGTGTGGGTTTAGTGGCAATAAAAATCACGACTCGTTGGCTAACATCGTTTAATGCGCGGTTATCGCTTATCGCGGCGGTATCGAGTGTTGTTCGCGCCGTATCACCTAATCAAATTGGGAGCGAATCGATATCTCAGACGTCTTTCGATACGAACACTATTATCTTAATTGATTGTCTTTTTGGCCAAACACCGTTTCTTTGATGTTGCGCTGTTTATCACTCGGATTTCTTTTGCAGACACGTGCAATATGAGCGGGTTGAGGTTAGCGCGCAGGTGCTGAGGGACTGAGATGCGGATGGTATCCGTCCGAGTGGACTTATAGTGCGTGTTGAGTAAAAGCGATGCATGGTGTGTGAGATCGGGGCAGCGGTCATGGACATGAGCGGCGAGGGCGGCGGCGCGAGCGCGCTGCAGCAGCGCTGGTACGAGGGCCGCGTGAACGGCAGCCCGGCGGCCGGCGACGTCAACGCGGAGGCGAACGGCGACGGCTTCTTCCACTCGCCGCTCGAGGGCGGCCACCACAGCCGCGCGCGGTACTACCACCAGCAGATGCACGCCCCCTACTCGGCCGCCGTCAGCTCACATGGTGAGTCATTCAGCATTTTCTATGTCCATATTCGAGTGCTTGCAAATCCTTCGTTCTATTTTTTTACATGGCGTCGAAATCTCCGCCGTTCTTCTTTTAAATGGCAGTAAAATCTCCTTTGCTCTTTTCTTAAAGGGCATTAAAATATCCTTTGTTCTTTTTTTTAATAGCATAAAAAATGCTTATGTAAACATTAAGACAATCACGTTAATACGTGTGATAATCCTAAGAGTTAAAATTGAACGTAAGATGCAGTTAGAAGCATCCGAGTGTGGACATAGGTACTTATTAAGTAGTGTTAAGTTCAGGTGTCTTTTTTGATATGAGTATGCTACTTATCATACAGGATTGATTGATTGATTGAGACTTTTCTAATGAATCTTTACCATTAAATGTGAACTAAAATCAGTAACATTGATCCGATACGTTTTGCTGATATTTATCGAGCGCATCAAAATTTATACACAGGGATCTCGCTATCATATCCACACTATACTTGATAAGTTAAGTAGGAAATAAAATTATCTATATTGATTAGTTGGTATAGATTAAATGTGTATTTTGATAGTTCTGGCTAATTCATAGTTCAAACGATAACAAATACAATTTAGAATTGTTCTGTTGGTACAAGTACATAATATCTAAAGCTGAATCTACCCGGGTTAGCAGCAGTACAATTATTCGTAAGTAGGCATGGTAAGGTCTGCTGCTGGAAATGTCAGAACGAAGCAAATTGCCAGAGGCAGCCGCGGCGGACGTTATCGTCCATCGGGCGATATCTCTCCCGAACTCCACAATTAATTCAACCCGCCCGGGCACTCAAAATCGCCATTCGTAAGGTGACAGCTTAGGTAAACACCATCTAAAATGGGCTTTGGCCGTAAACGAAAAAAAAATTCCATCTTTTTGTTTTTTCTTTGAGGTTTAAATTTTATGGCGGCAATAAAGTTTTTCGTGGAGACAGGTGGCTCTTCTTTATATTTTAACTACTCGCGCCGCCGCACAAATGTTCATCTAGAGAGAGGTGGTTAGGGGCTAGATTGGCATGGGCCGCGTCTGTACGAGACGATTAGAATTTATTTGGAGGTGCCTCGGTAGTGATGTGACACTTAAGAAACTGTGTCACTTCTCGGAATCGGAACTGGGAATTGATTTCGTCGAGTTCACGGCAGTTACGTATGTAGTTTATGTGAGTGCCGGGCGGTCGGTTCGGGCCTGTTATCGTGTACGCGACTGGTCGGCTTCTTGTCGTTCCGATTATATCTGGATCTGGTAAACTCATCGGCCGACACACGGCGGCCTCTCGATTAGGTTACTTACATATAATATTATGTGAAACACCGATCACTGACGACTGATAACTGTATAAAAATATGAATTGGCCCTTTCAGGCCGTCAGTACAACTTTGTTATTGCGCGGTTGCGCACTGTTTATGAAAACATAAAGTTTTAATGCGATCTATCTGGTTGAGTTTAATGTTTTTTCTTTATTTTTATCGGGTTTTCGCGGGCGCGGGCGGTAGTAAAAAGCATTTTTAAACGTTGGTACTTGCGCATAAAGTGGCTACGATGACAACTCGGATCGTTTTCGCGCAGTCGGTTTACGAGCGCCTGCGCATGCGACTCTGCGTTATATGGCTAGTTTATTCAGTATGCCGCAAAAACGTGTCTCACATACAACAGCGTTATTGTCTGATAATTGCTTGTTTTCGTTTTTTTTAAACAATAAAAAATAATGACCTCCTTTAGAGTTCGTTCAACGTTTAGTTTGATTCCGCTTAATGGGAATTTGTCTTTAATATTTTAACCATACGCTTTTTCTTCTAATAAATTTCAATTAGGTCCTTTTTATTATATGCAACATATTTTTTATTGCTTTACGTATAAGTATGTTACTTTACTCTTGATTTTGCTAAAGATGCTTATATTGTTTGTGATATGATACTTTTTGTATTTTTTTATCTATAAAACATACCTACCAATTACTGCATTATCATTACTAATTCATACACCCAGTTAAGAAATGTTTACAAATATGTACATCTTCACCTGCTCACTTCTTAAAATTTGGAGGATGTTTCCAAATTCAAAAATGACAGCTTAGTTGCCATGGCGACCCGTAACTCGATAGGGTCCGATCTGCGCCCGCGCCTAATTTACGGGCCTGTAAAGCGATTGATGACGTTCGCCCCGTTATTTATGTCACCCGTGCGGCCTTTTATTGTACGTTTTGTGGCCCAACTTCTGTAATGTTACACCTATAGGCCATTGAAATACTATACCGTATCAGCATTATGTCAAAGGTTTAGGCCTCAGAAGATATAAAATTGACGATATAAATGCGTATTCCACTTTTTGGACAGAGAAGTTTAGCGCTAATTAGAGAAACCTACCAAACGCAATAATTACTAGCTAAGAAGAAGCCATTTTGACATTTTAGTGAAGTTTGAATATGACTTATAAGTTAGATCATATTGCAGATAGGTATATTAAACGATAATGATTATGGTAGAATACTCTCTGCTATCTGACCATAAAGACTAAATGACATGGATAGACAAAATGCAGACCATAAAATCAATAGACACACACAATTTTTGTTTGACACAAAAAAGTTTGACACAATAACTAAGTAATCTTTAGTTAATACTAGGACACTTTTTATTAACTAGCTCGATGGCGCATTCGATAGTGACCCTGCCCCATGCGTCAAGAGTTGTGGGTTCGGTCCCCACCCAGGAAAAACATTCGTGTAATGAATAATTGTGTTTGTTCTGTGTCTGGGTGTTAATATCCAATATTTAAGTATATATTTGTAATACCAATGTTGAATCTGATATCCGTAAAACAAGTTCTTAAGTTACTTACCTCGGTGTCAGATCAAAGTATGTGATGTCGTTGGACATATATTTTTTTAAATACTTAGGTACTTATTTGCACTTGAATATGGCATGATGAAAAACAAGAAATCACAGATTTGCAGCGTTTATTCAAGAGTTATATATAAGACATAAGTAGTTCTCCATTTGTGATCTATAAGCGAGAATCATTGCAAAGTAACTAAGTTTTTTTGATAGTTATAAATGGGACGAGTGGCCGACCAACCTTAGATATTAAATAGTTACCTTACTTGAAATGGCCTGTTATTATTAGGAAGTAAATTGTTCATTACCTTACTTCTGCATATTTATCAAACAGAGATAATTTTAGACGCTACAAAATGCTATTTACTGTTGTGAGAACAGATATATAAAATTGGGGATATATAAGTATTATAGAACTAAACTTGTTATTGCCATATTTAATACAAATCAAATAATCGCATTATAGAAATGCATAGGTAAATGTAGTTTTGTAAATATAATAAGCTTTTAGATTCCCTCTTAAGTAAGAGTATCTCCCTCTTAATTAACTGGAAATCGAAAGGAGAAAAGAAAGCTTTTTTCAAATAATAAAATGATAAAGATCTAATTAAGACATAAATTTTACATATTAAACGGCTGCATTCAATTCATAACTCTTTAATCATACATCTTTGCACCAATTGTAATGTAACTAACACATTTCTTCTTTTAATCTACAATAGTATCATCGTATCGTGTGTCTTACTTCATGCATATACTCCACATACACGTACGTTTCAGGTTCGGCAAACGTTCAAAGGTATGGGAAGCCCTAAAGTTGTAATTGCAATAGTCAGCAATATTTCATAAATACTTCGCTGATAGGTAACCTAAAAATAATCACTTTTTATTTACTAATACCGAATAATGGGCTCATGCCCATATATATGTATATCATTATACATTAGGGGCGATAAGGAACTAGATCAATTGCATCTCTCCCTAAAATTTGGGGCGGCAATATATGTCTGACACTTCAGGCTGAAACCAGGCCTGGGCACTGCGCGTACGGTCCGCTGCGCCTCGGCGCATGCCCAACAAAACAAACGCATTATTCAATCCAGCCAGCGTCCTGTATCGGCTGCTCATCGCCCATTTCACACCTATTGAGCAATGACAAACGAGAACCAATCACAAACACTCCGATATACACCTTACCACTGTTCAAACAAAGCTCAATTTTAACGGCGGAGAGATAGCAAAAAGACGTATGTAATAGTTACGATACGTTATTTTAAATTATTGGGCACAGCGTACTTATGCAATTTTAGCAGATAAGTACTGAGTTATTGAACGCCGAATGAATAGTACTTAGGTGTCCGTTTTATGTTTGATTATACAGTCGAACTAGAAGAGCTTTCGATGACTTCCTTAAGTTTGTTTTAAGTTAACTAAATAAGAAACTTTAAATAAGTAGTGCAACTAAGTATAAACTAAGTATTTTAAATTACACTTATATTTTAGTCTCATAATTACACTCAAATGTGCATAAAATAATAATGGTTGAGTTATTTAATAAATCAATAACTGGACCTATGGCTTGCAATGTCATGTACTTACTTAGATAATTGTAAAAAAATGGGTAAAGAAAAACACATTTTTTTTGTTAATATAGATCTTTTAGGCCAGTAACCTTCATGGGTGTCCTCTGAGAGAAGCATATGTACATGTACAGATACAAACTTTTATTTTTATTTAAATAGAAAAAATAGAGTAGGTATTAGGACTTGTTTTATGGATTCAGAATTACAGTTCGTAATCGCTAAAGTATTAAATAGGCTTCTTATAAACAATGCTATTATCTCTGTATATTTTTAAGGCTGATTGTACAGTGTACACCGTTGACCGCCTGCGGATCGGTCGGTTGGATTTTTGTCTAGATACTTATCTCATTGTTAGAGTGCCTCCTAACGTCTCGCTCGCGGGGCTCATTCCAACATGATTTGTGGACTTTTAAACGTACTTGAGGCTTATTTGTTTCGCAATGAATTAGCTTAGCCAAGTTTAATTTATCGCCGTTTAAATTGTTGGTTATTGATTTAAAATTAAAAAAGACATAAACTTTTTGTTAGCATTTTTTCATGCCATTTGATTTATTCTGCATCGCGTAGTATACATTTGTCTCAATCGAAATCTGCAAATACGACGAATTCAGAATAAGCGCTCTGCGCGGCTGCGTCGACAAAAAATAACAAAAGGCGATCGGGGCAAACGCCAAATACCTAAGTTATTTTTAGCGGGCACTTAGTAATCGCCACACACTTGTCAAAGAATGTCACCACAGGCTACATATTTATAAGATCAATCCATCCTGTGCGGCCAATGGCGAGCGAGTACACATCAACTAGGGGTTCGCCAGACAGACGCTAATATGTTTTTTTGTCTCGTAAACTTTACGTCACTAGAGGGGTTCAAATGAGAGTTTTTCAATTACCTAGCTTCCTGCGGCTAAATAAATGAATGTGACAGTGTCTGGTTCATCAGTGGGGCCACTTAATAAGCTGAGCGTTCGTTTTGCAGTTCAGACAATCCCATTTGCTTTCACTGTTGGATTGGTACGTCTCATAGTGATTGATTTTGTACTAGCAACAGCTACGAGATGTAAAGTTTGTAATTAATTTACCTTGTTATTTAAAATAGCTAATTTTAAAATTTAAATACTATTTTGACTCTTTGGAACTGTATTGGAAATAATTCGTACTAAAGGTTTTTCGTGCTGTGTGGAAAAATATTGGAATTGATTAAATAATTTGACTATCTTAATTGTTTTAAAGTACATAACTGCAGCGTAAATATAACCCATGGATATTATTCAGAACAGTAGGTATCCAGTAAATATATGTTTATTATCAATGCTTCGCAGCCAATTATATCTAATTGTAGGTATTTAAATTGTGCCTTTATGTTCACTGAAACATTACAGTAAATACACCTAAAAAGAACTATTTTAACAAAAAACCATCTCACATATCTTCATGTACACAACATGTTATTACGAGAGCACTAGTTGTTCTTTTACGACGCAACCCGCGTGTGCGAAGTTAATTATTTTCGCCACATAATTAACCACTGCACCGTATTATTTAATGACAATGAATATGAAAATGCGTGCATTTGCCAAACGCAGACGCACGCGCGTGTGTGTGCGCGTGTGCGTGTGCGTGTGCGTGCGACGGCGCGCGCAGATTGGTGCAATTAGCAGGAGGGGCGGGGCCTGCGCACGCGGCGACATCTCCACCCAGACGCACAGCTTAGGGCTTGGGATACCGGGACTAGTTTGTACCGGTATTTTCGGATACTGTGCTATTTAGCGGAATTACATATGCATGTAAGATGCAAGTGTATTCTTATTTTTCAGTAAATGCCTGTTGGCTTATTCTTCTATATAATTATGTCAATATTATATTGATTGCTTTGGCTAAATATTCACTAAATAGTCTAACATAATAAGTCTAATCTAATGTAGGTACTGAAACCATATCTAATCTTAATAAATTTAAAATGAAAATTTATAGGTAGGTTAGGACATTCTTGGTCATGAAAATACAGACATAATTGAAAATAAGGAATGTGTAGGACAAATACAAGTGTTTGTTTGTTTAGATCTCTGTTCAGTTTTAATTAACAAATAACCCTAATTATACAAAAATTCAAAAACAGATCTCTGCAATTCAGGTCGCTATTAGGCAATTCTAGTCTTTCCCTTGCCATGTCAAATCGGTAGTTTAACCGGTACCCAAAGCCCTAGGGCTGAAAGATTATGTCCCCTCAAACAGTTAATTATTGTACAAATTGCAGTAAACTACGTCGAGACTGCAGTTTATAGACGCATTTTCCCATCTTTTTATTTTCACTCGACGTACTTGGTCTAGCTTAGTTGTGGAAATTTCACGATTCGTTTGGCCCTTTGTTTCATTTTGCGTTAGTAAAATGAATTTTATGCATATGCCTTTAAGGGATAGATACGCATGCAAGCAACCAGTAATTATTAAAGCTGTTGGTAAAGTGAAAAAAGAAGGAAACTGATTTTTTATTGCATTTGTTTATGAGAATAATGTTAAACGAAATTTTATTTATTCTTACTGAGCCACGGATATGTACAGAATACTTGCGTGATATAAATCTTTCAACATAGAAAATAGCCCCCAAACTAATGCACCAAATTTAGAAAATAAAAAAAATATAAATATAGTAAAAATGTTTAAATACCCTTTTGATTGTAATGACTTCATCCAATTTTTAAATATAACATTATTTAATAAAAATAGTTTCATGTTTTTCTTCAAAACTGACATCTGATTAATATTTTGTAATTTTTGCAATGCAAATGAAATGCTACAAATTAGCAAGTCGTGTAGTAAGTTTTATTTTTAATTATTTAAAATAATATTCATCAATTATTTAATATACCTAAGTAATTTCTAAATCAATCGGTTCTAGGTACTACTACTTTTTCGTCTTGAAATTATTATTTTAGTTAGTATAGTAAGTTATATTTTTAATTTCAATTTTAAAACTTTTACTGAGTAAGGTTTAGTTCGTAGAATGTAAAAAAAAATATGTTCACCTAGTATCACAAACTTTCTGTCATATACCTATATAAAAGGTTTTGAGCAAAGCTTTTGCAATATTGCAATTATTCAATCAGAAATACTAGACATCTAGATAGTATATATTATATTTTGTAAGAGTGGTAATAGCTCAATGGTATTTCCCACTGGGCAATTTGGGCACGTGCCCAGGGCCCCCACGATATAGAGGGCCCCCTAGTTCTAGATGACCCTTGGATCATCGACATTTATCACCCACAAACATATTAATTTACTTATGAGCCCAGGGCCTCCATTAGGTTAAAGAAAGCCCTGGTAAGGATCAGTGACTCACAGGCGATAAGGTGTTTATTAAAACCCAGACCTCTGAAATTTTCAACTCCAAGTACGTTTTATACACTAGGTATCTCGCTGAAATAACTTTGAATTTCAAATGACAGTCGCTAAATTCCGAATAGAAACGGGATAAGACAATCATATATTCGCCACTTACTCTATCTTCACTGTATTTAATACAAAAGGCATAATATAATAAACATTGATCGTTTGAACACGCGCGTTCGATAGTACGTCGGCCATCGCTCCAAGCTCTCCTGGCGCGGAAATGGAATATTGCCGCGTAACTTTCCAGACGCGATTCGGCGTCGCGTGCCGTGCTCAGTGAACATGCCTCTTAATCCACTTCGGATTACGCCCGGCCTCATATTTATTTGGAAATCGAATATGTGCGCGAGTGTATTTATTTGAATTAATGTGGGGTTTCTGTGTTATTTCGCAGCCTGTAATTTGTAACATATGATCTTGCGGTTGGGCTCTTTTGTTTTCATATGTAACTAAGGCAATATTTTTGCACTTAACTTAATTCTTGGTTAAAGATATAATTATGGTAAAAAAATAGTAAAGCTACTGAATTCAATTAAAAGTGCGAGAGTGAATAAGAACTAAAATATTTTTTTCAATACATTGATTGATCTATCATTTCATTCATAACATTCGTTCCAAATAAAACGTACTGGCTATTTCAAATAATTATGCGATACTACCGGTTATAATACTCACTTCATTAACACGATATAAATCTACCGTCAAAACGGTATTGGTTCATAAAACTACAATACGGTAATTAAAGCATCCTTTGGCCGCAAAGGTGAAGGGGCTCAGTGATTGTCTTACGGAGCCACACACTTGCGATTGCGTCACGATTTTTTCAAACACTTTAAAGTGGCCGACTTTTAGGTTGGTGACACACTGCGCGCTGTACTAGCTATTTGAATATAACAAAGACTCGTCAAAGTGAATCTATCATTTAAGATACTTACTTGCTTTAAGGTGAATTTATCATTTAAGACCTTTACTCGTATAAATAGGTATGTACTTAATTGTTATTTAAGAAATGCGTAATATAGTTATATATTAAAACATATTAAATTATATAACCAATATAAAAGTGTCTGAAGATATACCAATGTAAATAAAATTACAATACTTAAATTCTAGGTGCAAACTCAATTGCACAAAAAACAAAAATACAATTAAAACACTTTTACATAGCATCCCCTTACATTGCTCATACTCTAATATTACAAACAAATCTCTTAAGTGGCTTGTACTTTTGTAGCTCACCTCTGTATATATAGCACACGATTGGCTTTGTGTGTCTCCAGACTGAAGTGGCTGCCTGTTAAATGTATTGTGACGGCCAATAAACGCCGCTCTGATGAATAACGGGCTAGTTTGACTTAATTAATCGTGAAGTGCTTCTGCGAGCACCGACTTTCGATTTTTCCCTACTCACGGCTATAATGCTCAGCCAGATATCAATTTTTTACGAATAATTGTGAAGTTTAGTGCTTATGTAGTTTACTATCACAATTTTTTTGTATTATCACCAAATTTGACTGGCTCGATGGCGCATTCGGTAGTGACCCTACCCCATGCGCCAAGAGGTTTGACACCCACCCAGGACCAACATTCGTATGATAAATACTTATGTTTTGTGTTAATATCCAATATTTAAATATATATTCGTAATACAAGTGCTTAAGCTGCTTACCTCGGAGTCAGAGCAATGTATGTGATGTAGTCGGATATTTATAAAAAAAAAATATTAGTGTGAAATTGGAAAATGCTGATGTAATGTAGTGGCATAGTTAAGACAAAAAACGCATTGGTGTGGGTGACTGTTATTATCATTATTGGTTGGACACAAACATTTAGGTACTGTTGAACATTATTTGCCATATACATCTAGATCGATCTCAAGGACACATAGATGCTTTTATGGCCTCTATAATATGTATGTATATCTTATAACGAAAAGTCTAACCAAAAATACAATTTTAAAATGTCCACATTTTAAATTGTCCTTACATTCCTTCGAATGAGTTAAACCCTTACACAAACTTTTTGTGATTAGACTGTTTATATGTAGGGTCCATGTTGGGCGAAGATGCGGATAGCGAGCTCAGCAGCATGATCGAATAAATAAATAATAATAAATAAATAATAAATATCCGATTACATCACATACATTGATCTGACTCCGAGGTAAGTAGCTTAAGCACTTGTGTTACGGATATCAGAAACAACAGTGGTATTACAAATATATACTTAAATATTGGATATTAACACCCAGACACAGAACAAACACAAGTATTCATCATACGAATGTTTGTCCTAGGTGGGAATCGAACCCACAACTCTTGGCGCATGGGGCAGGGTCACTACCAAATGTGCCATCGAGCTAGTCAAGCTAGTAAAACAAAACCTATATGTTTTTAGATGTTTGAAATTAACACCGCCACCTACACTTCTGACAAAGAACTACTAGATCTGATTCGCCTAGTCGTTCTAAACGACGCACACAGTAGCTACATTAATATTCATGAGATCAATATTAGTATTATTTGACACATTTATTTATAGTTACGGTTGGGAATATGTAAGACAAGGCTATGACCCTCGGTTCTGAGGAAAAGGTAGCGAGGAAGAGACAGCGCATGTGATTCAAACGTATCGATCTAAAACACAAGCTGAACTAGACTTAAAATGTTGACGTCCTTGTGTTTCCATATGCACAGCAGTCAACACGCTAAACCACTGAATGGATTGCTAATCAATATATTCGTTGATGGACGGATTCAAATGTATAAGCTAAATTTTTTCTCTAAAATCGAACATGTAGAGGAATCGATTCGCGATTCGATTTGAAAAGTGTTTTGTTTATGTCTGAATGTTGTTTAGGATTTCCAGCCAGTCTTAGTTCTGTAACCACATGAACAAAAATATGTAGTTGATCCTACTTTGTAGTGTTAAGAACGTCATTGTAATTTGATATTTGGAATGCGAATTTAAATTCGAATATTTCAAGTTTTTTTTTTATATTTTTCTTGCAGTATTGATTTTTAGGCTAAGATATGTAAGAAATAATTTCTGGTCTAAGGACCATTAATAAACCCCATTTATTAAAAAATCTATAAAACCCCAGATCAACCTAAGTGACCTTCCCCCAACTAAATTCGAATTTCAAGCCGGTAAACCAATAATGGTATTGTTTTATCTGTAAAGAAGAGCATTATGCGTTAGCGCATCTCTGTCAAACGTATCAGATGTCATGGCGTCGAAATATGCAAACGACGTCGGTAAAATTTATTAGATCTAATTGAGCACAGACATGATGGGAAATAATTATTGTACACAAACGATTACTAGTCACGATACCGGTGCATACGTTTATCGTATCGATTAAGTGGCAGCTAGCAACGGACCAGGACCAGTCGAGCTAGCAGCTAGTTCCGTTTTATAGGAACGCGGTGTGTCGGTAACAATTATAAATATCGATTGTGCTGCCGCGAACGACTACGTGCTAGGGTTGGTCTACGAGAAAATAACTGCACTATAATAATAATAAAAAGATTTTGTGATTTCAAAATCTGTAGTGAATAATATGATAAAATATCAGACTACATCACATACATTGATCTGACTTCGTGGTAAGTAGTTTAAGCACATGTGTAAGCTTAAGCTACTTACCTCGAGAGCGTTAAATTATTAGTTGATAAACTAATAACTTAAAACTTAGATTTTAATACTAAGATGGCTGGATCATGTCAATTGAACGTCTCCCAAAACACCTTTATCCAATTTTGTAAAACTAGTCTTATACTTCGAAGAATCTTCAACATTCTAATATATAGATTGTTATTTTACAATTTTTAATAGAACTTTGAACGTGAAGACAGACTTTTATCTATACTTATCTACGCACAATGGCCCACTGATGAGGCTAAGTGCGGAAAACACATGCCCAACTAACTAACTAACTAGTCTCAAATTAAAAACTAGCGTTCTAATTATAATTATTGTATTTGATAAAAAATATATGTCTCGTAAGTGCTTTACGACATAGAAATCCAATACTACATATATGTAATTACAGCATTCATTTTTCGCACTTGTCGGCTCTATAATTTAATGAAAATAAAGTTACGTAAAAATAAATACGTAGAAGTCGGATATGGTCGGTGTAACTAAACCGCACTGGTGCCAACCCTAAGTAGGTAGAACAGAACCAACGTTTAGTTTTATTGGCGTTCTTTGGCGCTGTTCAAACTTCGCCCTCCGCTATCGATCGCTATTGCCTACAAGCACGGGACGAGTTGACCTAATTAGTTAACTTTTTAATTGCCCAACGTTGGCCAAACATTCGACCAGAGGCCGATTCCCCCTGATTAATAATAGCTAATTAACATAAAGTTGCTTACGTCATGACATTGTACTTATACGAGTTCCCAGCGGGTTTTTTTTCTAATCGGTCATTATTAGGCCGGGTACAAAAAGAGGTCCCCGGTAGACTCGGTTGAGTGCGCCGACGCCCGCTCACTAAAGAACTTAATGTATTCATTTTGCTTTTGTATCTTTCGCGTGATTAACTTTGATTGATTGCATCCAAATATTGATATTTGATATTAAAATCTGGCGACCGGCCGCGTGTGAGGGAGACGAAGTCAAATGACAATAAGATAGAGCGGGCGGCCGTCGTCTTTTTTGTCGATATTTGCATAATAATGAGCATTATCGCCGTGTGCACTGTTCGGAAGCGATTTTATGATATATGGATGTTAGTTAACATGGGGAAAAAACACCATTTGAAATAGTAGCAAAAAATCGATATTCCTTTTTTGCGGGCGTTAATGAATACCATAGTAGTCGTTTCGATTTGCATTTAACTATATTCTAATTATGAAGCTGACTATTGAGGTTTGTGGTGCCATCAATTTACCGCAATTATTACTAAGTACAATGCTCGTAAATGTGAACCCATTACTAGTCAATATGGGTTGTTATGGTCAGTTGGAAGACGCACAACATACAATATACAACATACACACACATGCAATAAAATATATTATCTTATCTAATCATTCGACAAAAATTTGTTTTCTTACTTCTGATCTCATTTCTTTATGTTGCTATGATTTTGCAGATTGATTTTTGTACTTTGTATGATATGAATCATAAACTTTTTATAATGAGTTTGTATGTATGCTACTATTTAACTCCTAAATCGCTTATCACAAATACATACATGTTGCCCTGGTTACAGAATAGGATATAGGATAGATACTGTAATTCAGAAATAAGTTTTGGTTCTCTCTGCCTACTCCGCCAGGGAAGTGGCGTAAAGTTTGGTTAGTTATTTAAAAATAAGTATGGTTTTTTTGGAATTAAGAAATCTATTTTAACAAGAGCTGTGCATGACAACTTGCTTGTTCGTTTGTAAAGCTTTCCAAAAATAATATATATCAATATTATACGACAGTTCTTCAGTATTTTATAACCTTGAACCACTCTTTGAATAGGACTAGAGAGAGTATAACTTATCAAATTTCTTTCCAAAACATACTCATCTATAACACAGTATCATTTCTCGGCCCATTCCCACTTAGACCACTAAGTTGATGACCAGAATGAAATCGAATATTTATGCTTGTTTAATTATTGTCACTGTCCAATTTGGGCGAGGGTGTAGGGTCTTTCCGGGCGATTGCCCGGCTGAAAGTGATGCGCACCGAGCTTGATGGATGGAGGTGCGCCGGCGCAGGCATGCGGTTCAGACGCATGAATTCGTGTACTCATCGACCAACATAACTTTGCTATTACTACTGATACCATTTAAAAAATAAACACACTTACCGCTTTTGTTTTAAGGTTTATATTTCCTTGGGGAATGCTGTTTGCTGGTATGGCTAGGTGGGTCGTTGGCTAGTGTAGATGAGTCGGTGGTTTTGTCACGATTTGTCATACATCGAGATGCGGTTACGGAATGGAGGCTTCAGACTAAGCAGAAGTTATGACAAAAATGTCATGGGAACGGCCGTTGAACCGGCCTGTTCTTAATTGATTGATTTCGGTTGAGATATGCAATAAAACGAATATGGGTATAAAATAAAAGGTTAATTAACATACCTTAATTCCTGCATGTTTATCCTTTTTATTGAAGAAGTCTATTTGTGCATTAAAGAGTCCTATGAAAGTATCAAATCTTACTTTTAGCTTATATTGGTAGTATGTATCTAATTGTATTTTTTATATTTACAAATAATTTATTAAACCCTTGTCATCATCATGATCATCAGCATGGCGTTGTCCCGGTTGCGTCCGTGTACCGAAGCCCGGAGTCCGCCAATTTATTAAACCTTTGTGTCTAAGGTTAAATCAAGCCTTCAACTTTAAATTTAACATCAAGCCTCGCCACAGGTTTATTTGAAAGTTTTTACTCACATGGAAGACATTACGGTGAAAAAAAATCATTAAACTGATAACATTTTTAAAATGATTACGTAAAAAACAGAAACTGCATTCTCACAAAATGCTAAATAAAAGTGATCCAGTTTCATTGTTCTATGTTTCGTCGCCTAGCGCTGAGGTAACCACGATTTATTTTTTCATTAGCGGCATAATTTAAAGTTTAAAACATTGGGGGCAGAGGGCGTTAGCGGCGGCCCGTGGAAGCCTATTTTCGCAGCACATTACCGAGAATGAATGATTTCCTGGACGGCCATGATTTATGCCGCGTACTGCCGTGTACGTAGGTTTTCCACGTTTCCTGGATTTTACAGGACAATTTACGTTAAACTGTAAAGGATGAGTTGACCAACAACTACATGTTGAGGTAAATTTTTATGTAATTTGTATGTTTTTCTATTAGTATCTACTTCTTTAGGCTGTTTAGTACTTAATTAGTAAAATTTCTTTATCTGACAAATATTGGATCTAGAAGTTCTGCTTAACATTTAGGTTAGAAAATCTTTAATCAACTTGTGATAGGATTTATTTCCAATGAAAATGCATCCAATCACTCTCTCGCATAGTTCTCAATGGCATTAGTTTTCATTATCCAACTACAACTGAGACAAATTAGCTGAATAGTAGCAGCTGGCACGTCAATAGACAGTCTTGCTGTAACTACTGAAGTGTGGTCATCTTAAGTATGCTACCGGCAGCGACATAGAGCTATTATGGCGCCGCGTGAAGAATGGACGCTCCTTTGTGTAAAGAAATTGTTGCATTTGTCTTTCTTTGTTACCTCTCCGCGCGATACTATCGGCCGCAGCTAGTTATCAAATTTCTATCGGCCTCTGAAAGGGTACAGTCGCCCCCCGCGGTTTTGTTCGTATGGATTTTCCTGTACATATCAAATATTCATATCGAAATTATAAACTATCGTTATATCAGGCGTCGCTCGGGAGCACATTATTATTTCAGCAAAAAATATGGATTTAAATTTATGTCTTGTTTAAGTTTCATCAAAATTTGGTTAGCAATTGAGCTGTGACAACGTAATCGATAGATCATTGTTTTTTCTTAAATCGCACTTTGTAATAGTTTTTCTGAACGTCAATCTATATTCAGAGGATTTTTTTTTGAAGCTTTATTTCTCATTAGAACCTTAAAAGCTTTTTAATTTATTTTTCCCTCTGCATATAGTTAATCTTTGCCCAGCCAAGGAAGTCCGCTCGCTTGCCCTCTGCTCTCCTACCAAAACGTATTCAAATTAACCGAATTAAAACACAAAACGCATTAGTCAAAGCAAATGGCTTTGTCCCAGCGCAAGCTAATGATGTTGGTGGAATCCTTATTGTGATTGCATACGGTTTTAACATTTTACTGCCCTCTCAATAAAATAGCTCCTGTTTTTATTGCTACGTAGACTTCACGTCTCGTTGATGCGGTCAGTACCGGTTTGACACGTCCGTGCAATTAATATAATATTTACTTTTTTTTTCTATCGAGACCAAGACTTATTTCTTAGAATGTATTTCAAGTTTATGACAGAAAACGTCATCTCCTGAAGAAAAATGTCAATGTAAAAGTCAGTTTTATGAATATGTACCTCTACTTATATTTTTATTTGAACACATGTATTTGTAGTCTAGCCGTAATCACTGTAGCATTAAAATTCCAAAGTTATTATAGCATTGGTAAAATACCGACTGCAGTTAAGAATGTATCGCTTTTACAATAACTAATAAATGTATTGAATAAATCTATCTATCAGTTCTTTATATTCAATTTTATTATAATCAAATGTATTTTTTGTTTAATTAAATATTTTTGGATAATCATCAACGTCCTTCTACCTAAGTAGTACTTGCTTGTGACGTTAAACATTGCGCATAAAAATTTCACGACAAAATCGCAGCGACAAATCGCACAGAATCAATATACACAGCGCGGTGCTCCGGCGCACCGGGGCACCTGCAGTCGCGCTGATGACGGTTATTTGGTGCGCGCGCAGCGCCGTAAACTATATCCACTTATTGGGCGCGCTGCGCTCGTTACATCGTGCACTGCAGGTGCATTACCTAGCCGGTATGATTCAAGAACAAATGTTAGGTTTATGCGCTTACGAAGACAGATCTGTAATCGAAGTTGAAGTTTGAACACCCTTTAGAAGTGATGTGAACTACAAAGATATGCGTTGCAGCTTTAGGCTTTGCGATTGATGTTTTAACTATGTTATAAAATGCTAAAACATTGAGATTTTGCCTCATAGCACAATATGTAGCAAGAAAAAACTACTCTTCAAACCATAGGGAGATTGTCAAGTGTAGTTACATTTGAAATGCTGTGTGTATTCAACGAATTTATCGCGAACGATGTTAAAGCTCGCTTCGCTTGCCTTTAAGACCGATTACCCAACAGATGAAACAACGTTTTCTCCAATCAAGCCGATTATACTGTCAAAGTGCATTGCATATCTTTTACTTTTAAGCAATAGACGTACCTACCTCAAGTACGTTGAGACTCGCGGCTAGGCAGTATATCGATCACTGTGCAAGAGTCGATCGCCACGATCTGTCACCGCGCGCAATAACATTGATTAAAACGTCCACTAACCAAGCAATAATGCGCCAACTGATTTATTATATTAGATTACGACGTTACGCATAAAGCTGTCCTCTTGGACCCTCATTGTAATTAATTTCGTCGAGATAAAGTAAGACAACTCTATTGCCTTAGAAGCGAAAAATTCAATTGCGTTTTTTTTGGTAAAGTGAAAGAAGAAATGTAATTGTTTGAAACTTTTACTGATTTCATTCTAACATTGGCTTTTTAATTTAATAAGACGCAAATAATAAACATATGGTATAATTACATATATGTTAGGTTAGTTTTGTTTTAAATAAATCTCAGTAAATATTTTTATATTAGATAAAACCACGTACATTAATCGGTGTCCAAAGTAAACAATTATACATTTTATAGAAATCAGAACGAGCGCTATTGTTTGTTGTTTGGGAAGCCATGCGCCATTGGAGCTGTCAATTTGAATCCAACTTTCTATTTTGTATTTTTTGCCCGGGAAATTGCGTTTTTTATTCAGGAACCGTAAGTTATATTTGTTAAGCTTAAGCTTAAGTAATTCAATGTAAATATAACCAAGTACACTAAATGATTAATAAAATAGAGAGAGGTTTTAAAAAGGCGATTGGTACTAATCCAAATGGATAGGAATTAATTCCTTGGTTCAGCTGTGAGGTAAAGGTCACTAGACTTGGCTCGCTCATGTAGGGATTAAGTTATAGCTTGTTGACGATCCGTGAACGGATTAGACGCTGCGTGCCAGGCACGGACTCAGTATAGGACAGGAATTAAATTGATGTACAGTTTGTAATTGTTAGAATTTTTCGTTATAATATGTTGATTCTTAGCTTGTCAAAGTTTATCTTATGTGTTTGGCTTCATAAATCTCAAATCAGAATCTCAACAAACACAGTTACAGTCTTAAAACTATAAAAAAATTGTTGCTTTAATATTTTACATAAAAGCTTTATGTTTTTGGTCTTTTTTTTTTGGGTAAATGAGTAAATGTATTAATGACGTAGAGGTCTTATGGCTTAACATAAATTATGTTGATAGGTTATCAAAGCAAATCCGTTACAGTTACACTGGTATAAAAAATAAAACACATATCAATGCATTTTTGATTTTCTCAACAGTTGCTTTATTTTATTTTCATTTAGTTTTTGTTGTGGCGGCATTCATCACAGACTACCTATCGTCTAGCAGAAATTTTATCATTCCAGTCTGGTTTCCAAAGGCTTAATAATGAGTGCTTAAACATGTATTCGTAATAATGTAGACATGAGAAACGTTGTAATGATTCTTGGAAAATTCCATTCTAGTGACCCTAACAAAGATGCAGCATATTAAGATTCAAGTCAGCATCTGCTCATTAGAATCTTAGCATACTTTATTACGACTAACAAACTTGCATTCATTAGTTGTACATGCTCGATGCGTAATTAACATTGATTTATTTATGTCTTATTGCCGGAAGAAAAGTCGCTAATATTCTTCGTTAAACAATAAGGCATAATCAAGGGTTCTTTAAATTTGCCACTTTAGAAGTATTCAGAAAAAAATATTTTTGTAAATAAATTATCTTAATAAACCAATTAAAAAAATCAAATATTAAACTTATTAAGAGCCCTCTTCACATTGCACGTCTGATTGTATACACTGTACGATACATCGCATTTGCTGAATAAATATTTACTTTAAGTTTATTAATTAAGTGTAACTGGCCATGTAAAGCAATTAAGTTTTCTAAACAGGGCTTTTTTGGTCCTATATTTTATTAAAAGTTGTGTAATAGAATTTCTTCTTCATTGATCAAAGGGCGGTGGATCGCGTGTGGTTCCGCATGGTTTAATTATTATTAGTAAGTTACTATTTACTAATTGATTTCGATAATTGACATGATTTGTGAGCAAATTTTAAATGCAATGCATTTATTAGTTCTGTAAGAAACAGACAGCGTATAGGAATTCAAAACATCGTTAAAGTCGTTAGGTCCGTTCTAGCAAAACGAATGTATGGGTTTGTCTAATTGATGTTTTAAAAGGGAAAACTTAATGTGATGTTTATGTAATTAGTATGCGATTTAGTCTAGATATTTATCTAAACTCTAATTTGAGACCTATAGTAATCTACATGAATACGTAGACTACTTTCGATATCAAGATTGAGAAATAACATTATTCAAAAGTGCAAACAAAAGAGTACATAAAAAGCCTTATGCCACGCGAGTGAGGTCGCGGTTTTAAATTAGTATTATAAAGCTCGTCCATTTTTATTGATTCCATATAACATTTAAGTAATTCATGACCCTATGATAATAAGAGGAAACAAACATACAATAGAAACGTGTTACGTCTCTATCGTGAATGAATATGATTACAGATCAATATGACATAATAAACTGCGGACGAGTGGCCTTCGGACTAATCACGCCTCGCCTCGCAGGATTTATACTATATCTTTGGCATAAAAGCGATAGTTAACTATCGTTTCGGAGCGCAGTTCACTATAAATACCGGGTTTGCGCAATGAGAGGAGAGATTTATTGACAGCGATTTTTTGATTGCGAATGCACCACTGTCTAACATTTAGCTGTAGTCGTGCAGAATGGAACAGCCAAAATTCACTTATCTATATCCGAAACTAGCGTTAACCGCTGGCTTTGCCTAAGGGGAATCGAGTCTATCTCACAAAGATAATTGAACATTCTAAACTGAAATTTCATTTTAATAGAAATTTCCAGCTGAGGTATGATATTATCCGGCTATAACAATGAAACTGAACAGCCTTTAATGTTAGCATATTTTATAATATTCAAACTTGAAATGTCTTTGCGACTGAATTACCCGTTTATTTTAAATTGCTGATTATAAAACGTAGCCATACAGAAACAATACAGATGTAATAAATGTCAGGTTTCATAAACTTATCATTTATCATCACATACCTCAATCAATGCTAATAATACGAGTATACTAGCAGTAAAGGAGCTGAAGACATTATTATCTTAAAATAGACCGTTCCTTGTACTGAGCGCCTCTGCGTTCCTGGTATCATGATTTCAATCTAAGCAATTGTAGTTTGTCCTATACCAGATTAGGCGTTATTAAAAGATTATGTCTTCGCGCAAGATTTACCACATGTAACAATTATTGTTATTTGGTAGCTAAATTTTTTACAGAGGTTTAGATTTGCCTTAACTGTTATCAATCTTCTATCTATATTTGAATAGGTACCTGACTTTATCAGCACAATATAAATAACTTCCATTAGTTTAGGAGTTTAATTTATTAATATTCTAAAGGTCTTTCTCGATAACGTCTTATTGATCTCTAACATTTAATAGAATGTAATAAATGTCATAAAAAATTAATCTGTTTCTCATTGTCCTCTGTTTTTTGCAATCTACTCTTTAAAAAAAAGACGTTTTAGATTCATATGTATAGGAATACATTGACCGAATTTAAATCGATCTTTCAACAAAGAATACAATTTCGAATGTCGAAAAAATAATTCAAATTTCGAATCGATCTTTCACGCTGACAAATCGTACGAGGACCGAGGTGCGATTCCGCCCCTGTCGCGCTGCTCTCGTATTTTTCTCGGATACCGTAATGCGCGAGTCACGAGCGGTTATGTAAGCAAGCTGCCGACCGGCGCCGTCATTATAGGCATTATTGCAGGAACACTCGGCCTCTTGCCCGCCATTGTCAAGATTGTGGGGTCAGTCGGACCCCGGACGAACGTTAACCAACTTGTAATTTCGCAACGATACCTATACTCGGCGTTTTCCAAACTTTGATGGATATCGACCAGTCAACCATCGAAAAAATTGTTCTGACCTACTAATACTTCGCGAATGGTTCAGAAAGAATATGCACTTACATATCTAGCTACTTTATATACAACATAAACATTGCTAAAAACCAAACTACAAAAAAGCTTAGATATGCAATGGATACTGCATAACGGATAAACATATTAATATAATATATACAAATATGAGGCATTTAGTTTGCGGCTAGGGTCTCTATATACACTAAGATCAATAGTTCCAACGTTATTCTTAAATTATTATGTAGTTTAAAATAAAATAGAAATATTTTCAATAGAAAACGGCACATAGAAGACGAAGTGCTTTCTAACTGAAGATCGTGAGGCCGAACTACGACCCCGTCAAAGGTCGCGGCGCGCAGTTTGAAAAACACTGCGGTAACCCAATAAATCGCTGCTTGTAAAACAATTTGCGATGGAAACCTAGAGAAGCTGTTGGCTAGATCACGGTTAATGATAGACTTCGTGACCAGCGCGGTTATTAATTATGGTAACGACTGTGACTACGCGTTGTACGGTAACGTGTCCGATTCCCTGTAATGTAATGATATGTGTGATTACCATCGAAGTTGGGACGTATTTGTATTTGTTGCTAACCGCTCTCAAGGTATTATGTGACTTTAGTCGGCCGTGAGGACGGGTACCTAAGGCATTGTTTGCTGGCGTATTTTATATCGTGTTATTTATATTTGTTTGAATGGTGCTGTTCATCAGTTCATTCAACGTTTTAATGTCTACATTGGACAAAGTAAGTGTAATGTTATGGTGTAATTTTTGTGAGAAATTAGGAAGTTGTTAAATCTGTAATTACTTTTATGAACTGTGATTTTGCTATAACTACAAATGCAAGGGCTTCTTCCAAAAATTTTATAATTATATTGGATGACCGTCGATCATCATCTTCCTAGCGTTATATCCCGTGATTAGACGGGGTCCGCTTAGACCATGATCCAGGATTTAGCGAGTCTGGTAATTACATTGAAGCAACTGCCGCTTTGACCTTCGTAACCTTAAGATAGGGGAACCAGACAATTTAAGGATCATGGTTACAATTCCTAAGTTGTTGAATTTGCAGGTTTCATCACGATGTTTTCATGACCACCGAGCTAGTGGTATAAATACGTACATTGATTTGAAAAAACCAGAGGTATGTGCTCGATTTGATGATCGTCGATGAAAATATTATGCGGGGTTAGATTTGGTTCAATCTGACAATGTCTCACAGGCATCGTTAGTTATTTAGATTTTAGCCTTTACCAGAACTTAAACATGATAAGATTAACATAAACAGGTTATTTTTTTCTGCATATCTTTACTGGTTCTTGCGCAAGTTATTTACGTATTTAGGATTATTTACATGCGCACAATCCGTGACTCAAGGAGACACAAACTTATCAAATGATTACTGATAAACACGTTATCTGTAGGTACTAGAAATCGAGTGATTGTTTCACTTACGCACGAAGTGAGTACGGGAATTTGGACTATTTGAACTTTTTTCAGCATTATCGAGTGTTATTTAGCTGTCTACTATTTTCGATGTTAGTTTTGGTTTGTTTATAATTTTCCTATCATTATATGATGGTTCTAGTCGAAGTGTTTAGCGAGTCTTGTTGTTAAATTGTAGTGATTGTTACCTGACCTTGGCAACTCTTAGATAGGGAAATATTTTTTTTATCAAGGTAACATCCGTAGTTTTTCGAATCCTCCCTAATCCATATGACTGTACTTCGGTTGAGAAACCAATATGATGATTTATGTACCAGCCCTGATTTTAACCAAAAACTTACGTTACACACTGCATTTATACATACACATATACATAATTTTCTACTTTGAATTTAAGTCAGCCTTATGATTGTCCATCATTCTTCGACCATAAAAAAAAACAATTTTTATTGCGCTTTGACATGACATACTGATTATATTAATGAAGCCATTAAAGGCATTAATATTAATCATCTTCCCGCAATGACAATTACTTATTTCCTTTGCCTATATTAAGTTATTAGTATGACCTCAACTTTTTTACTCAATATACTACGTGTTTACGTAACACTATGTACGTAATAAGCTCAATTACAAATGCAAAAAAAAAATAAGTAGTTGAGAAGTTGTAAAATTCAATGATTTTTTCCTCTATTTACAATACACGGGTTCCTTATTTACATACGTTTTCCTACTAACGTAACGATAATTTCATGTAATTACATACGATGCATTAAAGTGCAATAATGCTTATTCACAAGGCCCACCAAGAGAGCTTGTGTAAAATTCTAATTAATCAACTTTAAGCTCACTGACTAGTAAAAAAAGAAGGACTCTACGCTGTCATACTATAGCGTGAAGCCACGTTTGTGCATGTGTGAGTGAGATACTTAGGGATACCAGATATCGGATATCTGTCATTTGGAGCATTTATAATGCCAATCTGTAACGTAAGTTGCGTGTCAAGTCGGAGCACCTGAGGAGCTTTAACGTCTTGTTAGTGGCGCGGAGTCCTTCTTTTTTTACTAGTCCGTGTTTAAGCTATAATATGTTGAATATTTAAGTCTACAATAACTCCATGCCAGTTTGAGATAATCTAAGAAAATATATTGTAGAGGTTCTTCTGCGGTTTTCGTTAATAATTAATTAAAGTATTTGGACAAATTTTCTGAAATTACGGTAGGCTGGGGTGGTTTATGAGCAAAAACTGATCAGATATTTCGACGGGTACAAATACTTCTGATACGTCAGTGATTTAGTTTAAGATTAACTAACTAGCTATATCAGTTGTTGGTTACATAAACCTCTAAAATATTTTTAATTGCTGCATGGTTGGTAACCAGCAATACTTATATTGGATTAATATATTTCATGTCTAAATTCTTGACCCAACCATAAATCGACTGAGGTCATAATAAAATACAAAATGTAATATACAAAAAGACCGAAACGGATTGTCTTCTCACAATTTCATCTTGTCAATCGCGCTCGATTGGCCGATCGCAACTAGTCTAACACGACTGTCGGGTCAGTGTTGTGGAAACTTCCTCCGCTGCGCGTACGCAGCCGGCATAGCAAAGAGAGGCGGCCACTTTGATCTGGTGAATCACAAGTGTAGCGTGGCATACCGACTGTGCCCTGCGGTCGCGGTTAGCGGGATCTTCCGGATTTTAAAACTTTATCCTCATTGTCTCGTCAGAAGAAATCTTTTCGAACGATGTGAAAGGTCGTTGATATCATTTTTGGCTGAATATGATTAGAGCGGATGTGGAGTGTACGGGAAACTTTACGTGACAATGCTGTTTAAACAATTGCCAATCTTATCTTGTCCCACTTTATAACGAATGGCGATTCTGTACGAAATGAAAACATCTGGGGATTTTTTTGTTTAAATTACCGTCGTTTTACAACTAACAATTGGAAGTATGAGTAAAACCTAAAACATAATTAGAAACATCGAAAGATATGCTTAAGATGAAGTTGTCATTTTGTTTTCGTAGATATCTTTGTGCCTGTAAGTAAGGTCTTAAAATGCACAATGTGCTGTGTTGCAAGTAAATTTTCTAAAGAATTTGTTTATCCTAATCCTTGTCAACTTCAAATAATTCCAGAAGCCCGAGGCAATTCGAGTAAACGGTCAGTTAAAAGCGAGGTAAAAGCCATTCTGTTACGTTTACGTGCTCTAATCATTGTCTAGGATCTATTTGTACAATTGTTAGGTAACCTGTGTCGGAGCCTAGTAACAATGCTGATTAAATTACCACTTTCAAACTTGGTATTATCTTACGTGGGTTAAACCTCTCATTTGGAATAATCTAGTTATGCATAAGTTTTGGCTTCGATTCCTATTTTAGACTGTTATTTTACTTCTAACATTGTAAGTTGTCAGGAAACCTTCATATAAGTCACTAGTTGGTTGAATATGTTTAATTTTTATTAATAACAATCTTATCATATACTTTGACGTAAATGGTGTGGTGATACACATTTAATTATCTAGGGGGCGTGGTAATTACTAATTAATCTAGATATTAGCATTACCTACTGACAACTGTACTCTATCTACTTATAGAAGGACATTTCTGATGTTGTATTGTATTTGTATTCTTGGATAAAACTGGTTGTATTTTTTTTTATAACGTTTCAATTATTCACTATGGGTTACAGAACTAACAGCCCTATATTTAACAGATTAATATTTATAAGCTCCATCTAATAAGATCTTTATCGGACCTACCTGCAGTTATTTCTATAATATCGCGCCTTAAGCCATTCTAATTTACAAATCAATAAACAATAACAGAATCTGGACTTCCTTCCTCTATAGTCGGAAACTTACCTACCGGGCTACAAGACTTGGAACAATGAGATTTTTATTAAAATGCTATAACAATAAAATTCATGTCCGGACATTAGCGATGGTAAGTTATTCTCCAAACGCCACTTAATGAGAAGTGATGGGTTCGTAAGAAAATAAAAATACAATGTACCACCGAGGTTCCGACGAGCTGGCATCATCGCGTATGCAGGGTGCATTCGTTTGAAATTTCATGTCCCGTATGCAAAGAAATTTATTACGACTTGTTGTCGAGGACAAATCTAAACAATTATAAGGTAACATTTTTATAAATCGCTTTTTAATTTGATATTCAACGAGCGTGAGTCATGGAGCGCCACCTAGAAGGTGGCATGGATGGTGAAGACTGTCATTGGAAATTGTAAAATGAAGTAATTTGTAGGGGAAATTTGTGTTACCTGAAATAATACAACATGTTCTAGATAGACAATTACAAGTATTGATTATTACAGACTTACATTTACTTGTATGCCGTATTACAATCCGATAATTTCAAATTTAAGTTTCATCATTATTAGTTAAAATAAATCAACTGCTGGACATAGGCTTTTCCCAAAGTCCTCCTCGAAAATTGTACTTATAACAGCATAGATTTAGGTTTCTTCCAATTTATTAGTTCTTTATTTATTTCGTTACAGTACGGCACTGATGGTAAGGGCGGCCTCATGCATAGAAGCGAAGTTAAAATCAAAAGTCTCGTGGCATCCGCATGTGCAATTCCAATGCTCCATTAGAATTTATTCCCAAGCATTTTATACGTTCTGAACGGAGTGCATGAATATTCGTCAACGCATTGTAGTCGAATTTTGACAAAAACAGCAATTGGCGAGCGAAACATCTCAATACCTACGTCATAACTTCAAACAATGGAGCGATTTACACAAAATATAAATAGTTTAGCATAATTGTCGGCGTTTGCGGCCAATTTAATTGGGATCCTTTAATTTGGAGTAGCTTTTTGTCAGCAGTGAGCGATATTTGCCGACAGCTGATTGTTATTACAATATTTACTTTTGGTATTAATTTCATAAATCTTTATCGGTGGAATTCTGTAAAGGACATCGAAAGTTAATGACTGTATAAGCTATGCAAACAAAATTTTAAAACTAATGTTTTGATTCATAGGAAATAAGTCTGTTAAACTAATTATAGACTGATTATAGATCGTTTTAAAATTTTGGTCTAATGATTCGAATAATTGAGCCAAAAGAGCGTAATTGTTGTCGCAAAATTATCGCCTACCTGAATCTAATTAGTTCATACATCCATATATATCCCAACCACAAAACCTAGTGTTCAGGTTAAACAATAATAGCCGAATGAAATAACTCTCCATCATATTACAAGTAATATATGTTAAGTTGAATCACTAGACGATAGCACTCGATGTTGGCATTGTAAATATTATTCCTTCCCACACTATTGCTTCAGTTTTTGTTTTACTTCATCTTAGGCAAGCCATAACTCTTTTCTAGTTATAGTAGTGACGTGTATAATTTGTAATCGATCTACGGTGCGTGTAACTCGGAGACACCCACGACGTGCGCCTGCGCATAAGCCAGCCCGACCTCGTCATCTAACTATGACTGACAGACGCCATTGTTGTATTCGATTTACTTATTACAGTGAAAGTAACAGGTATTTTCTAATTTAGTTCTGGTGGTAAGAGCCGTGGCATGTAAAGTCACTTTATATGTATTTCACTTGTGTAAGTAATTAGTAAACAATTCTAGGCAATTTTTAAGTCTGGAGGTTGTTTATGTTTGTCTAGGTTAATTGTCGCTGCTTTTCTCTAGTATATGTACTCTAAGCATAGATTTTATGTTTGCGAACGTCTGCGTCTTTGAATTAGAATTAAACATAATTCTATCTTTGAATTTACAATATTTTCTTAGATCAGATTTTTTATTTCTACATCTGAAATAAGTTTACAATACTAATGTTTCTTACTTACTTTAACCCCTTGAATGCCTCGAATACCATTAATAGAACATCCGCTAAAATAAATAATTCAAACCAAGTAGGTCTACATCTCGACTAAAAACTTTTATGTTCTAACTAACACACTTGCATGCGGTGCTCATTCTAGCAAAACAGCGCTTTCGCTTTACATAACACTGATCCCAACAAACCGTTTTAATTAAATTAGCGATGCTTAACCCGAATGTGTATTCCGTTTCGAGCGCTACAGCTGTTGTGTCTGTCGCTGTTCGACGCTTCCGACGTTTGTGGGCTCTCGTTGTTATTCTGTCACGCTCCGCAGTAGCCAGCGATAATAAGAAACGTAATATAAAAGCATTATAATCCAATCAGAGGTAACGTTGACCGCCCATGGGGACGATTTACCATTCCGGCCGCGCTTGTAGGTACCTCGTAAAGTATTTTTGGGTGTACAAGACTGAGGAATTAGTAAATGGATGATACGACATTCGCTTCTTCTAGGAATAGTAGGTCGATGTCGTAAGCGATTTGCGATTTAAATTGACGTGGCTTTATGTAAAATTTCGTGGTACGTCTCCACTTGTGTATCTGATGTATGTATATGCGAAAGAATTCTATTTTAAGTCAGTTTCAATATGGATAATATGCATTGTTTTCTACTAGGTAAGTACTGAATTTGCAACGTTTATTCGAAGATTAGTTTATGAAGTCAGATTTTCTTTATAAGAAGAGGTACCTATTTTGGTTAAACACAAAATTTATATTTCATAAAGACTTTTTAGTTAATGATCCTCACTCGAGTCCCGTTTAATACATTTGCAATAAGGAACAATAAATTCGCAATAACATTTTTTCCACGGTCTTTTTCAACTAATTGAAAGAAATGCTGGCAATGTTTACGATAGGAAGTGATTCGTTTCAAGTGTGAGAACTGTCAGTGAGGTTGCGCAATCTCGGGTACCTGTACATTGCACCGAATTTCGATTTGCATACTTTCATAACGAGCGGGCAGCGGTGCAATGGCTTTGCCGGGAAATGGCTAATTAGCCGAGTCTCGAACCTAACGTGTTTTATATATACGCGATATCTCGAAATTATTATGGAGTACTGGTACGATCACCAATAAAAGCTGAATACTTTTAATCCTCAATCCTAAGGTAAGACATGTTCTGATCATACAAAGAGGTTAGGTTCCATTTACAAAACTTCCTGTCCTAAATAATTAATATCAAATGATATTTATTATTCACAATACATTTTAGACTTGTATCTTTCTGTTTTACCTTCACATGATACTTATAGTGATATGTTATATACATGTATTGATAATTATAAACTTAAGTATATCCACGGGTGGTTAAATCTAGCAAATATCTATGTTGTATTGATCAAGATCTACTAATTTTTTTGTGATTCTTCAAACATGACATGTAATATCAATATACAGATACTCATTATCTACCCACAAGGCAATACATAAACAACGATACAAATACTACAGCGAGCCATATTAAAGCCGCATAAAAACTATTAAAGGAATTTGGACTCGCATAATTCCCACGTTAGAAGCGCTTATATTTAAATATATTAGGTTTAATGTTGCTGTGGATGATTGTTATTCGACATTTATTACTACGAGCATAGAGTATGGATAACGAAGAATCACATTGAGAACATGTTATAGAATCATTGAAATAATTAATCGTAATAGGAACATGTTCCATATTAATTGTGATGTGGTGTTATCACGTGCTTTCATCAGACTTAGCGTCTGATTGTATTGAAGTTTTTGACACGTGCTGTGGATTGAACTTACTTAACTGTAAAATTTTTGTGACTGTTTCGTTTCAAACTTGTCTTAATGTGTCATCATCATCTTGCCCTTCTCCCAGTTCATCTGGGGTCGGCGCAGCATGTCTTCCTTTTCCATACGTCCCGGTCAGCCGTCATCAAACTATCCACTCCCATTTCTCTCATATCATCTTTCACACAATCCATCCATCTCTTATTTGGCCTTCCTCTTCCTCTCCATCCACTAACATTCAACTTGTCTTAATGTGTGACGTCAACAAATATCGCAGAATACAAATGGTTCTTTTTTACTCCTGAGAATTTTTAAGGAGCTATTATCACTCCCAATAATTGAAACAACTATCCCATACTAGGTTAGGTCAAGTTGAAGTGCTGTCTTGTATCTCGCGGTATTTGGCGCAATAACATCCAGGATTGGTACAAAAGCAAAAAGGTACACAAACACTTTAAAAGCAAAGCAGCGTTGCAACGTTAGTAGGCACCTAAAATACTCGGCGTCGATACGACGATCAATAAATTAAAATTAATTCGGCGTGCGAACGGCGAGATCCGATACGCGATACCGACGCCTACATTTATCATTCGCTAACACGTCGGACATTTCACAGGGGACGCGTGTCGGGCGAATGTGATCTTTATGACGGTGTGTTTAGGGGTTACGGCTGCGCGGATGATTGAGCACGTAATGATCCGCCGCGGGAACAAAGGATAACACGTCTAAAGACAATAAGTAGAAGGGATAAGTTGGCGTGCGTAAACGTCGTAAAGGCGTCGACACACGCGCGGGCACGCAGCGCGCATGCGGATGCGGCTGATGTCACGGGTGCAAATAAACGGCAGACTGGGCGACGCTGCCCGCCTGACCTTGGCGGGCTCGCGAAAGTTCTCACGATGCCCTCAACCTTTTCCTCTTCGATGCCATCTTGGAACGTACAACACTACAACACACAATTCTATTATCTAAATCCGTGTCTGAGTTCAAACATCTCTGTATTATAAAAGTCGGGAAATTATCTTTTAAGTCATTAGAAAACACTATATTATAGGAGCGGTTCTCTCTGCCTACCCCGCTAGGCAAGTGGCGTGAAGTTTAGTTAGTTAGTTAGTTATATTATAAGAGCTCTTAAATCTTCCCTACCCCGCTAGTGAAGTGGCGTGAAGTTTAGTTAGTTAGCTCATAGATTGTTGTTAAAATGAAAAGATAATTATTTAATAATATAATCAGGGCCAAGATAACACACCCTAATAGTAAAATTACTTTATAAGACTTTAAGTCTTATAAAGCCGCAATGATTCCTGTGAAAATTAGACATTTGTTGCATCGAAAAAATGTGGCAAAGCCCACCCCGTAAATGTAGTTACAAATTTTATTAGCTAAAACCATGGGGGCATAATTGTAACTGTTGCCGGAAGACGTCACGCTGCGAACGGCATGCACACATTAGGGTTTATTACGTACATATGCATCGGGGCCAACCGAAAAGGGGCAATTTTCGCCGCTAGCTGAGAAACACAAAAAGGTGGGAGCTCACTTTCGATCTAACCACGCCTTAATGCTTTTGTGGATACATGTGGCATAAGTGTAGGGCGGATAAGAATGGGAGTGTGTTATTTGACGTATGAGTTACCTTTATGACGTAATAGCGACAGTTTTGTTTTGTCTGATATTCTTTTCTTATCTTATTTTTTAAGCCCGCTAAATTTCGGGATGCAAAACGTTTCTGATAGGACTCTGTCTTTAAGAGATTCTTGTTCCCTATTCAGTATTCAGAGCGGTGGTAGCTCAATGGTATGGACACGCGCCTCTTAACCGAGGAGTGTGGGTTCAAACCCGGGCACGTACCTTTGGATTTTTCAAGCCAATGTACGTATTTATACCACTAGCTCCACGGTGAAGGAAAACATCGTGATGAAACTTGCAAATTCAAACAACTTTGAATTTGTAAACATGATCCGAAAATTGTCTGGTTCCCCTATCTTAGGGTTACAAAGATCAGATTGGCAGTCGCTTCTATGTAAGACTCGCTAAATCCTGGATCATGGTCTAAGCGGACCCCGTCTAAGCACGGTACATAACGCTAGGAAGATGATGATGATGATGATGTTCCCTATTCAGTTTTCATTTAATTTATTAGTTGTTTTGTATTGTTTGATGTTATGCGTTAGTTAGCGTTATGCAAATTTTACCAAACAAGCATGTTATCTCTTGTCGTTGAAGCATGGTCTAACTATTGAAAGCTTCCATTTTAGCATTATACCGCCAATAAAACATGCATAGTAAAAGGAATTAGGGACCAGAATGGAAACAGACAATTATATATGTCACATTTATTTACATCGAAAGATGCATTTATTTAAATTGCAATTTCAATGCCAGCTGTATCTCTCTCTTCAATATAACAATCTAAAAAGTACGAAAAAGGGGTTGTAAAACCGTTACGGAGAGTAAACAAGACGGGTGTAACAGTGTATCGTCAATTTGAACACCAGAGCCCTGTGGCGCGGTGGTGATAAGATCTCGTGCTGCATCTGCCGAGGGTTGCCCACATAGGGGCATGGGATCGATTCCGGGCCTTTGTTTTTCCACTATGAGAATTTGCGGAAGTCACCAAACTCACCAGTCCAGTCTTAATCTTTACGAGATTATTTATTATGCAAACCAATCAAAGCAGACTTTTATTTCGATGTCTAATTTTAACGATCGGTTTGTTGTACGTGAATGTAGATGGTAAGATAACAGAATGTGAATCCTAATTCAATTTCCGCTGTATTTACTGCGGTAGACATTATAGTTTTTGTTTTCTATTAGCCCCGGTGCTTGTAAAACACGAAATCCCCAAACAATCAGGGCTTAGTGGCACACAAACGACATATCTAGTACAATGGCCGAAACTTGCAGCCCTCTAATGAATAAAAAGCGCCGGTAGCCGCCCGGTACCACGTAACCGTCGGCAGAGCGAGGCGGCTGTAGTTTTGTGCTGTGAACGTTTCGTAGCGACGAGGCCTGTCGCCTAGCGGTCGTCGGTTTCGGGGTTCGTGGTAGGAGGGCAGGTAGGGCATGTGGCGAGATGGCGCGATAACAGGAATTATTCATACGCGCGTTATCGGTCCGCCATCGCTGGGGCTATTGTGAACGCGGCCTAACGCGCGAGGGGTGGCTCCCGGTCGTCGCAGCCGCTGTCACAACGTTGTTGTACACTCGGCCTAATGTGACGCCAGCTCGATTGATTATTGTTTTATTCAGTGTTGGTTACTGGCCGGCCAGGTCCCTTTTCTTTCATTAGAAAAGCCATGGTTTGCCCCTTAATCGATCACCATGAATGACGGAAATGTTTTGTAAAGGACGGCGAATAAAAGAAGGCTTTAGTTTTAATGTGCTGTGCTTTTATTGTTTGGAGCGACCGCATTAGAGGCTTGGAAATTATTGTATAGGTTTTACACGTTTATTCGAAATCATAGTCAATCACAGTCATCAATGCTAATAAACAAATATTCTCGGAATCCAATGTTCAACAAACGTGTTGCAAAACTTCTAGATTGGATTTGCTAATGTTGAACTTAAGATGGCATAGTCTCCGAGAAAGCTCTCCTTACCACGTCTTTATACTGGCGACCCGAAGCCCATTTCAACATTCACTGATCTTAAGGTTCATTCCCCCATTCGTCTAGCCGCAGCCGGGACGCAATGTACGGGTGCCCTTGCGATAAGATCGCTGATAATCTCGGCTGCGATCGACACCTGGTCTGAATGCGGGTATATCTAACACACGTGTATTGTGACGGATATTTTTGTGTCCTATCGATAAACGTGAACGCTTTGTTTACGATTCTCGTAGGGTACTAGATTGTATCGTTGATTTGCTTAAACTTGCCGAGTGGGACTTCCGATTTGCGATCGCCGACGCGACCTTCAGATAAAGATTTAGAACGTCTGCTGTTGGGTTATGATTCAATTTGCGCTGCGACCGTATTTTATAAGAAACGGATTAGATTTACCTGTAAAAAGTATATAATTTGATTGTGAATTAGCATAAATCCAAACTAAGTTTTGTTGATTACTTTTTCTAATACAATTTTAATCACATATTAAATATTAGATACTCTTGTAATGTTTTAAAAAGAAATAGCGAAAACATGCGAAGAAAATCAAGGTAAATATTAACATCAGCGCGGTTTTCCCCATGGGCGTATAAATACACAGCTACTTTACAAGCTATTTTGATGTTTCAATTCCACGTTAATCGTTGGCGCGTACTTTAATTGCTATGTACGTATTTGTACACGTATATTATGTATAGAGACGCCATGTGCGAAGCTCCGTTCCCACATCAATTCCGCTCCGTTCAATCGGAATACAATCTAATAAACCATAGGTTTAACTGCAACTTAACTGTTACCAGCCTTTACTACCCGCGGCGCCCTGTCGGGATTCGCAGCCCCAACGAGGGGTAAGCCCCACCAAACGAACCAATCGCAAACCACCCGGAGGATATCATTAGCCCGGCACCCTCAGCCCGACGTACATATGTTTGCTTTCACTTTAAATAATAATTGTCGAATGCAGTTCGCGGAATTAAAAGGGGGACATTCCGTGTTGCGAGGATGGGTATATACCGATGTTCGCAATAAACGTAAATGTACATTAATAAAAAGCTATTCCTTTGATTTTGATAGGGAGCGAACTTATGAAAACAAAAATTCAGTCGAATTGAGAACCTCCTCCTTAAGTCGGTTAAAAATAGTAAGCAATCGTTTCGCAATAAAACGCTCTGTAAATCAAAACACATTACTATAGTAAGCAAACAAATCATCGTAGTGTATCATCAGAGCTGACTGCTATGCACATAATTAATGAAATTTCCAGCTGGCCTACTATTTTAATTGCCCAGTGTTGTGACATGGCACTTTTGAAACATTTCGGAAAAGGCCGGTCTTTTGTTCACGGACGCAGCCAACGAGATCCGAAGAATAATAACAAGCCATTATTTGTTTATCAAATACGCATTAGAGTCGAGAATATTCATGACCATTACTACGTTTGAGGATGAAGATGTCGTGGAAAAGAATAGTTGTTAGATAAAATTATATTAATTTTTGTAACCGCAGGCGTGGCTACAAAACGCCTTCAAATTGTCCCTCTAATACTGGGTTTCGATGCCTCGAACTCGAGTTACAATGACTCGCATATCAGCAGATCTCTGTCAACTATGATAATGGTCACTTAAACGCTCGTAAACTTAAGAGGCTCAGGGAATCAAATGACACTAATGTCATCGCCGTTATGAATACGGAAACTTTTACCGCGATCATTAAAATTCATAGTTACGGAATCTAGTGGCATGGTGCTCTGATTTCGAAATAGTGTTCTGGTATTTTTAATTGCCGTTTTGTGTGTTGCAGGTCGGACGCTGAGTGGCGGCAGCGGGCAAGTGTGCAGGCCGCACTTCCACACGCCGCTCCACCCCTGGCTGGAGTCCAAGGCGCTGGGCGGCGGCGCGTGGGGCAGCGGCTTCCAGCAAGATGCGGCGCCCGCCGACAAGCCCTTATCCCCCGCCCAACACCACCACCCCCATCCCCTCTTCTCTTTCCCTCCAACGCCGCCGAAGGACTCGACGCCCGACTCGGTCGCGGCGGCGACCCTCGGCCAGCAGGACTACCAGGCGGCCGTGGCGCACGCGACGGCCATGAGCGTCGCCTTCATGCAGCAGCAGCAGGAGCTGCCGCTGTGCGGCGACGTTAAACCTATGATGGGGGCGCCCCCGGCGAAGCAACGCGAAGGTGCGCAGCCGGACTCGTGTCCCCAGGAGTCGAGCCAGCCCTCCGGGGAATACAACGCGCAGTACAACGCCGCCGGCGGCGACTACTACAACTACCAGGGGAAGGGGTTTAGTGGGGCGCAGCAGCAGAGCAAGCCTCGGCCGAACAAGACGCGAACGAGCGCCGGTGAGTCCGCGGGGACGGCTACCGCACTGCACCGCTCGACCGCTGCACCGAACGCACCGCTTATCCGATCACATGCCACTCCTGCGTTTCGCGCACCACACTGACGCCACGCGCCGGGACAATTGACACCACCCGAACTACTTACTGAAAACGTCTTTTCTTAACAGCTTTCACTCCCAGAATCCGTTCGAGCTAATCAGTTAATAAATCAAATACGCCGAGCCGTTCGAGGCCTGTTAATCGAAGCCTTTACAAAACGGCTGCCACGATAGTCGCTGCGTAATTAGAATCTCAGTACAGATTGTCTCATCGACAATCGCGATTTATTAATTCGATAAACGGAGCGAGATTAATATTTCATTTGGTATTTCCAAATGGCATTGTCGAATAATTGTGTAGGGAATGTGCGATGTGGTCGGATAAGCGTGGTCCTAGCACTGGGGGTTGTGGCGCCACACGGCTGTATCGTGACTCGGCATCGCCTCGGTTCGGGCTTGGGATGGTTCCATGTTAACTCCCGCTTACTACCTAACTGCTATTTCAATTGGTGAAGGTGCTACTAACAAATACTTATCATTGACTATTTTACAGTTCACGACGACCGGAGAGATAAATCTATTAGTTCGTTTCGTTTATCTAATAATAGGATTTTGTTTTAAGTAAGTGTCCGATTCCGTTTCTCATGGTTAATCACTGTTAACTATTATTGCCTTACGTAGGTGCTTGCGAGGTGCGCGGGCGCAACATTTCATTGTTATTTGGTGGATACCTACTGTACATGAGAACGCGCGGGCTCTTGTGATGTCGACCAAACGTACCAAAATGGTTTCTCATTATTTATTTTCGAAGCGCTATTGTTTTAGATGCGTAATTAAACTAATGCGTTTAAATAAATTTCTGATAATTTTCATGTCAGTTTTTTTAGGGAAACATAAAAGCTGAATCATTGCGAAAGACGAGGGAATTGGTAACAAGGCTTAGGAATTAGAATGCATTAGAGGCGATGATGTAGTCTGAAAGTATTATGTTACGACGCCAAATAACAACAATGGCGAGATAGCGGCGAAGTTAGCAATTTCATAAAAGCAAAAGCACACAGTAAGCAGAACATTACCGCCAAAGCAAATATCAGTATAGATCCAGACACGGAGAGAATCTTTTGTGGGAGTTCTCGACGTGACCTTTAATACTAATGTGGATATTGTTACTGCAAATGCAAGTTTTCGCAATAAGAGCATACCAGTTATTATGAATACAACAGAGAATTACTCAACAGTTATTGTATTAGCACCACATAATGCCGCTTTATTTTATATTTAAAAATATAATTATGTCTCTCATAGTTAAACTTTGACAATGGACGGGAACTAAAAACGGCCGTCGTATTGTCTCTTATTAGTATAATGAAAATGAAGCATTATATACGATGACTGTTAATATAGATTAACATTGAATTAGAATCACCGTTGCAATTATGTTTGTTCAATATTTTGTGAAATTTAAAGTGTTTTAACATGTTCGGATCTCACGGCGACGCTGGGATTCTTGGATTTCTCAGGAGATAACTTATTGAAAAACCTGACGCGATGTTAATTACGGTGGATGAAGTCTTTAAAGTAGACATTTATATGTCAAATTGCGCAGTTCCGTGTGCGAAGAATGAAAGTACACTATAATAGTTCCATTCTCAAAGAGTTTTTCACTAAGGAAGAATAAAGACCTTTAATTAAGGTGACACGGCTACAGATTGCACATCTAAGAAACAAAATTAATTGCGGCTCTTATAGTGTTCTAAAGTGTATAATCTGTGGGAAGATTTATGAGTCGTTAAACGTTGTAGATGAATCAATCAATTTCGAGATAGCAACGCAAACACTCATTAAAAGAAGAGCGGTTGAAAACTAATACCATTATCGGTACCTAGCTAGCACAACGGCGATGCGAAGACGCTCCTATCGATCCGAGTCAGCGGTCTTTGATCCAATTTACACAATGTTACGCGTCGTTAACCAGTTTTTGTTCAGTTCAACGTGTTCTCGTTAATTGTTGTAAAAACTTAATAGGCATAGGTACTCACTAGGCGCGTGTGTAATTGGAAATTGAGTATTAGCTCATTTATTTAATTAATTGCTGATTGTATTTACAATGATAACACTACAAAGCGCTATAAAATTAATGGTGCTGCTTGTCGGTGTATTATGCGATTGGAGTTCTCTGTGCGATTATGCCAATTGAGCATAAAATCGCATAATGAAATGTTGCTATCAAGACATATCGTTTTACTTTCCTTTAAATCTTCCGGTAATCTTCCTTTAAAGTTTTCCTGGTGTTCTAGAAATGACTTGCTTTTCTTACAAATGGCCTTTATTCAGCTAAGTCCCGCATTTAATAGAATGTTTAGGAGAATTATTGGTTGAGAGTCTGAAGTACGTGTAGCATTTATAATGGTACTTTGTCCTGTCCTGCTAATGGGTAGTAGGACATCGCACACAATGAACGCTAGTCGACCAACAAATTGGCCTCATGAAACATTTCTATAATGGAATGTCGCCTGTCTTGGGGCTCATGGGTAGAAAAATGTCTTCCGAGCGTTATTCCTATAATTAAAGGCTGTTATTAGCTTGTTTCTAGACTTTCTTGTTGTCTATAAGTTGTATCTGATCTTAGAGCCTGAAGTTAAGTTATAAAACTAATGTTATAGTATAATTGTAAATGTTGAGGGTCTTGTTTATACTAGATAACATCTTTTCGGAATTGACTATTTGTGTAATTTCATTCAAGCACAATCTCTTTGACTTGTGATACAGCTAGTCTTGTAATGTCCTGAATATAGCTTAAGCGTTTAGTGTTTTGTAGTCGTACTTGATGATACAGTGTGATTTTTCCATGGTTATAAAGAAACATTAATAAATAGTAGGCAAGACTAGCGAAGTGTCGGAGTTCCTTGGTGGAAACAGTATTATGATAATACGGCGGCCGGATATGGCCCATTCCATTGTTGCTGATCGCATGACCTCGGGCTCTGTTCTATGAAACAAACGGATTTAAAAACAAATTAAGGCTCCACGTTAATATACCTATCATCCTTTAGGAACGTGGCTGCGATGTCTTTCAATTACCTCGTCATGTAAATTGTTCGAGACGTTTATTAGACGTCGAGGTTCTTGTCTGTTTCAATTGCAGGACAATTGGTGTACCTTTGGTTGTGATGGTCTTTGAATTAGGTCATATTCACATTAACAGTAAATATCAATGAATTTGATTTAAACCAGTTGTCTGTTTGTAATTTATTATGTTACATTTATTGAAGATTTCGGCACAGTCAAAAGTGACAAACACACAATGGACTACTCAATGTACGTGTGTAGACTTAAAATGCTAAAATTAACATTTTTTAGAGAGCATATGCTTCTAAATGTATAATTTAGTAACACAACATTGTTTAATTAAAACCGTTGAAAATCGTGATTCGGAATTGATTTCGTACACAAACACAATATTTGGAGAATGCCAAGGAAAGGGCAATCGAAACAGCACGCGGTCAGTCGCATTCTCAACCTGTTTTATAGTTATTATACAGGCTATTTCTTAACTAACTGCTCCATTCAGCACTTTCTAAAACAATGCTACGTTCACTTTAAGTGGCATTTAAATTATTCCATAGTTTTATGTTCTAATAACAATTCCGATACAGCGTATTGTCTGGTTGCGCTCTGCGGTCCTAATGTGAAGGTAATTTTCAATATTGTAGCTCATATTATATTACGACGTATGTGCATTTGTGCCAATACGGCGCTTTTAAAATATCACGGGGTAAGTATGAATGGGGGATAATAGCATTGCTCTTATCGGGACTGCGAAGCAATTACCATTCCTTTGTTAACTCAGTGCCTTATAATTTCTTATTCATTATATTGTTATACCTTTGATTGTATGGGTAATACACCTTTATCGTCATTAAGACGTACTTTGGACAAGCGTCACTAAATCACTTCGGCTAAACACTGTCGTTGTCACCATTTGCCAGCATTTGAAACGTTCCAATGTTCGTTCTGTAATATCGTCTAAATGCTATAATAGATCACTTTAATTTAGCCTAGAAATGGTCAGTAATTGTAGTTTACTATTTTGAACGTTTGATCACAATTGTGGTCAATCATATACCTAACCGCAGTATAAACATATGGTTGTGCTTAGACCATTCTAGTTACAGTACTTCTTTTTGTCAATGAGGGTTTTTGAATTAAAACATCCAAAGATGGCGTAACTGTGACTTGCGGTCTTGTCACCCTCCTCATTGGTTAGTTGTCAGACCAAACTGATATGCTGTCAACAAGGAACCAATAGTGACAGTGATAAGACCACGAGACTCCCTCGTGCCATATAGCGGTTTTTGTATTTTTTAAAACCCTCATTATTATGTCATCCAACACAAATTGTTCATGGATTCTAATAAGACTGTAGGTCAGTTCCTCTAGACAAACCAAATTGATGTTTGTATTTTTATCTTCACTCACTTACTTCAGTTACATACGCTTATTGCGTGATGTCACTTACGAAACCAATTAAATGTTGGGCGAGTTAGATCATGTGTTCACTTGTGCTCTTTAAGTAAATGGAATAGGGGCTAATTTTTAAATAAAACCAGCGCTATTTTAGCTAAGTGAACGTGATACGGACTGACGGGTTGGTGGAATGAAGTTAAACCCGGTTTTTGCTGAAGGCGAATTTGAGAAGTACACTCGGTGGTGGCTTGATTGATGTCCTTAAGTAAATACAATATGATGTTATAATTGTGTTATGCTTCTTTTTTTATTCAACATAAAAAATATATACAAAGTCTCGCGGTTGGGAGCGAGAGGTGTTGTTTTTTACATCCTGTTTGTAGGGCTGTGACGCTTAATTGATTAATTTATCAAATATCTGTGTTAAGGTGCATTACTATTTGTAAACTAGAAGATTTACAAAAACAAAAAATTTTTTTTGGATACTTGCTTATTTTACGAATGCTAAAAGTTAAATTCGCTATTTAACAATTTTGTGTCAAATTTGGTTCAAGACATTAACCACATAAAAATGAGAAATGTTTTCAAAATAGACATACCTATCCACGTATAATAAATAAAATATAGCAAATTAGGAATGATTATTCCTCCACCACTTCAAATCTCAAGCCAGCCATTAAGACGAAGAGTTATCTAAAACATTTAATGTTCAAGTACTTTATTTACTCCTTCGCATAATTGTAACATTTTTAATTGTTCAAATGCGTCGTTTATTCCTTGTTATAAATGTACGTTCATTATCGCAAGGCGGCACCCCTACGCGTGTACCTGTACGTAGGTATACTAAATTCGTCACGGTCTGCCGGCACAATTGCACTCGAAATTTGCATTTTACGTTGGACGTCCGCGACTCGGTGATTAATTGAATTATTAAACAAGCATTAGGACCGCCATTATAAAATATAGGTAATATCTTTAAACACACGCAGTGTCGCTTAAATCACAGCTAAGGTTTTAAACGGCTGAGCTCGGATTTGAAATCGATATCGTTCATTCTACAAGCAGTTGCAATTAAATGTTGATTAGTCGCTATTAAGGTTTTATCACTAAGTTTATAAGACTTTATTACTTCCGCGAAAATAATATAGATATTACCAGTTAATATTTATTTCTCATGTCAGTCTCGGTAATTCATAATGCCTAGACTATATTGGATGTATTAGAAATATATTCTGTGTACTTGGCGAGCTTACCAACCAGTAGTTACTAGACGGCCGGCAAGCTTCGTCATTTCATGACCGGTATATAATGATTATGTTGGGTTCACTGCAACTGCACCGCATCTCGTCATACGTAATTATCCCGTATGGTAATATGGAATGCAAATATGAGTCGGCCGGCTGGCGACCGGCGCACTCCCCATGAAAAATGACTTCATTCCTCCAGCTCGCCATGTCACTCCTATTAAACCAAAAAAAGCAGTCCTGACTCCAATAACTCGTAAACACTTTTCGCTCACCCTAGGAACAGTACAATGCTCAATAAAAACCGAGACCCCGCAAGACCATCGGCTACCATTAAAATTTCCTATTTGCATACAGGCATATAATTAAGGCGTAATAACAGCCTCTGTGGCGCAACAGAGAATAAGTTTTGAGCAATAATTTAATGGTTTGTATGCAAAATAGCCTCACCGTTACGTGTTGATGGGCCGATGCGCCGAGAGAGCGCGTCACGGTACATGGGAGCGAATTAGTCCTTCATTTAAATTACATTACCCCAGTGCACATTAGCGCTATACGTGACTGTGTTCGTGTTTTTACCTTGCGGTTTTATTGAGCGGTAACGGGCCGCGTTTGTTTTGAACGCATCGATAGTTCTAGGGTCAACATCACTCGAGACCGCACCCTCATCGGGATCAGCGCTAGTGGTTTGTTTCCACGCGGCGTGTGAAAACTCCGCGAGCCCTCGCCGCGAGAGCTGGCTGAGACTCTCGAAAAATAAAACCCGCCCACTCGGCCACGTAAATATGGCAGATGAAAATCTTTTATCGCGGTCACGTAGCGCTGCCGCGTCACGACCGCGCGTCACTCCGGGCTATAAAGACCGAGCCGCATTCTAATTTTGAACAAACACAAGAATTTTTCGCTCGAACGACTCACTTTCAGGATAGGTATCGGACGAGTACCGCAAGGTACGCTCTAAAATATATCTTTATTGTTTGTCAAAACCACGTCTCCGCAATGCAGGCGCGAGATGGCTCGATAGTCGAAACTTCGGGGGAAATGAAGAAATAACTCGGCGCGAACGTATTAAAACACAGTTATCACTGTGATTGAACCGGATTGAACAATTATAACTTGTAGTTATTAATCAGAGACGTTGTTCTCTTTAATAATACGTGTAATGTCGATGTATGAGAGGCGAACGGCTGTAAATCTCGAAAACGCCACCGCCCGCGGCCGCGCCGACTTTCACAAGCGTTTTTACCAATAGAGATGTTACTATTGAACTAAATCAGTCCGGAGCTAGAGACACTATCATAAAACATCGTGTTCGCTGTAATATCCTGTTATTTTTTACTAATAATCGTTATTGGTGTTTATTTATTACAAACTCGGAACAAATTACAGGCTTTATCGTCGAAACAAAAAATGTAAAGGGTTAGTCCAAAAAGTGAGTCGTCGGTTCGATCGCAATAAGTTTTCGATAAGGTCCGGGCGATTTAATTGCCGGTTGTGATCTGGTTTTACATAAAAAAGATGAATGGCCGCATCGCCTGAAGCTCGTAAAACATTCTGGGTTCGTTTTAAGGTTTTTTCTATGGTGTATTCATATTCGACCACTTTCACCTTCCTATTGCGATCCTTCCGTTTATTTATTCAAAGCGTTCGTGCGTCTGCCGGGGGACCTCGGTAATCAGATCTAGATACCTAAACGATAAAGTTGCATTGGTACGCATTCCATCGATCGCCGGGGAATAGACTCGTTTTTTTGTAGACAAGTTGAACTGGCAGTGATGATTAAACATTTTAGTTTAGCACTGGTATTTATTAGTACGGCCCGTGCGTATATGAATACGTTGAACCTCCTTAGAGGATGCGAAGGTGTAACGAGCTTCAAATTCGATCACAGTAAATCATCGATCGGGTAATCGAGTTTAGAGAGATTGTGGGCGGTGCACGCGCTTCCCATATGTGAACACATCCTCTCACTAACCATGTGAAATTGCTTGTTTTCGGTTAAAAAGAAATCAATTACAAGAAAGTGAATTTACGGATAAATTTTTTCCGGAGGGCGGCTCACTCCGGGGTCAGATTCTATGTTCAATTGCATGTGTAATTTAATAAATTTCTTAATAGCATGTATGGTTCAGTATGATTAATGTACGTCGCTTCAGTAGTTTGATTTATTAGGTGACAAAAGATGAGCTTATCTGAGCATTTATACGTAAAATAGTTGAGATTTGCAATTCAACGGTTCATGGATGAGATGCTATGGCTTGCGTTGAAGATTGTTTTAGAGTACACACTTACATGTGTGTACAATTACATGTAAGCGAAAATTAGCATGTAGGTAATATTTTACTTTATAGCTCCTGTTATGCTCTGTTTCCCGGGTAGCTCTCGAATATTTTTGCAACGAGCATTTATTTTTATAGCGATTCGCTTTTGTTGCTTGATATAAATACCATTCCGCCATTTCGTTATATATTTATTTATCGAATAAAGAGTTTCGTAGTAGGTTTATTGTTGTCGATGAAAGATAAAAGTTGGTTTTATCGCTTGTTTAATAAACACACACATAATACATTATACTGGTAATACTAAAGAATATTTTGGTTAACGTTGATGCATTCATTATGAATTTCTGTGTTTTTAATTGGGTAGGTATATTTCATGAATAATTAATTGATCGCACTCAAATTCATTTTCAAAATATAATTTAATATGTATTTGTTCTCTAGTTTTGTAGTTATTAATATTATTTATAAAATATTTCTATTTAACTTTTGTATATTCATCCGTTTAACATTTGTAATACATTTTTCAATCACAGTCTATTGGGCTTAGTGTTTTTTTTTTATATACATTATTACTTTGTAAAACACTCTAGGAAATAGCGCCCTTTGTCGTCACACGTAGACCAGTTACAAAGTTTCCAAAGCGCTACCCAGCACGATAAGATCCCAACACTGAAACGAATCTAGATTCTGTAAATCGGTTCCATAGCTCGCCACTGATATACTTTCTCCGGTTTTTCCTTGCGTGCAAAAAATCTTGATATTTTTTCCCCGAGTTTCACTCGCCGCTTTCCCTACTTAATTAAATATTTTACTATTTTTTCGTAGTAATTGCAATTACGTTGACTCCAAGTAAAAGTCGTAAAGGATGATGCAGTACTTTTATGTAATTGTGTACGTGTCTGTCTGTGTATTGCATGCTTTGTTCGTTAGTGAAATTCGATTCGTAATGTTTCTGAATGTGATTTTTCTCTCATCTTCCTCAGCCTGCCAGGAGACAGGTAATCACGTGATGAACTAACGCTTTCATTTGCTTTGGAATTTATTGTTTGAACCACTTTTGGTGTTGGTTGGTTAAGTTTGCTTGTTATCTTTTAATTTTGTTTTATTATGTTTTAAAAATAAAAAATATAACTTTTGTCACAAGTTAATGATTTCTGCGATGGAGGATTTGAATTACGTTTTTTCAACTTCAGTAAAAGTGATTTGATAAAAGACAAGTGTTTATTTTTTTAATTAAAAAGAAATTAGTAACTCCTTACATTGTAGGCATAACGCCTTCCTGTGATTACATAGTTAGGTATAATATTAACAGTCAAATCCTCCATCGCAATGAAGTTTACAACATGCGTAGCAATTAAAAATATTAGAGCCACATTCAAACGTTCAGTTAAATTTTGAAAAATAAGGCTGCCTGCTAACGCTAATACGTTGTGCGATTGTGACGTGGTCCTGTATGCGACAGAGGGGCGCGAGTGCGTCAACTGCGGGGCGACCAGCACGCCGCTGTGGCGGCGCGACGGCACCGGCCACTACCTCTGCAACGCCTGCGGACTCTACTACAAGATGAACGGACAGAACCGGCCGCTCATCAAGCCCAAGCGAAGATTGGTGAGTGTAAGAATCCGACCAATTTGTTGTTTTTGTATTGCAGATGCGATTTAGGAGCGTAGGTGATCGTACACTACACGGAGAAGAATGTTAAGGGTCAGACTATATCAGCGTCGTTTAGTTGACTTGATGCGGCTGGCATATGCTAATAAGTAACGAATTTTCGTGACTAACTGTGGATACTATGCAGTAGTATGCTATGACTGGACATACTGACTAAATTACTAAATACTAGATAAGTAACATTTCTGCAAATCTAAAGGACCTGTTTTTAATGTACTATGGGTACGCTTGTTATTGCGTTTTTACCTAACGTTGAAAGTTAATTCTTTATACCACAAAAATGACACCGGTTTTACTCGGATTATGGGTGGGTACGCTTATTATTTGAGACATTTATGTCAAGATAACGCAGTTATAAGTAGGATTCCGAGACAATCCCAACAAGAATGGGTGTTGTTTACAGTTAAGGGGCAGCAATAAAAAGGCGGAGCATGCACGCCCGCACGACACCGCACTAAGCGCTCCCACAAATTGGGCACTTATGAAAGTTGAACGTTTCGACGAAAGCGCTCTGCGTCCACTAAACTAGCCTCTCCATGACCGCCATAAATCTTCCAGTTAACATTTAATCTAAGGTCGGGTACGCATAACTGAAACAATGCGACATTCGGCCGCGCGCGTCACGTCAGCGGCATGTCGTCTAACGAGTGGCCCGTGCGCGCAATTGCACGTACAATTTACCTTAATACCCCTCCGCAGACATAAACTAGCGGAATGGCACGGAATATTTGCCTTTTGTTGGCCAAATTACGTAATGCGAGCGTTATGGTTTCATCGCGCGTTCCGCCAGTTACAGCGGCTCACATACCGTCGTACGTTATTATTCGAACGCCGGATTCGAAATTACGAACTTAATAAAATGCATCTTATGTTTAAATTAACATAATTGTAATAGGAGCGATTTTGTAAAACAATTTCACGTCGCGCGTCGCCGCTACTCGAGTCATGGTTTTTAAACCCGGATGTCGGCGAAGCAGTTTTAATATTAAGATTCACTGTACTGTATAGAGATACCGTTAATGCGCCTCGGAAAAGATTGAATTCTCACTTTTATTTTCACTGTGGGAAATGTGAAACAATGCACGCGTCGAACCCGCGCTCGCCGCTAATCCCGGCCTGAGTTATAACTACGCCATTTTCACTCTGGAATGGCGTAATCGGTTTTAAAACTTTTCCTTTAACTACGCCATTAATAAGTTGCCTGAAATTTGTGGTAGCTATTTTATTGCTTGTTTTCAAAGTGTGTAATATCTATACTATTAGTAGAATGTCTATAACTATATCGCACTTAATTACTATCTGACTGTGATGTAAGTAATAAAATTGACATTCATCGGCTTGAAGTCCCTTTAGTTGTAGACATAGAAAAGAAACCTCTAAAAGACAGTCACTCGGCCCTGTGCCCATATAATTTTCTTTTTATATAAATAAGCCAAATAATATAAACAAATAAACTTTAATCAGTTAAGTATGAGATAAATAGCGACCAAATGTGTAACTCCTTGCAAATACAGATGCAACGACTTCTAAAATATGTCTAGTAAAAGTGAACACACATAATGAGTGATGTAATAAAAGAATACTGATTGTTACTTCAATTATACTTAGCTGTATTACTCATAAAGCGCTTCATAAATATTTATTTGGCTTTAAACATATAAATCTAAATATTCTTACGTCAATCCGGCAACATGACGTTGTACAGTCCGACTAATTAATTGACCGAACTAGTACATGGCAATTAACGGAACCCATTAAGAAACCACGACCTTGTACGAGCGAACTAATTGGACAAAACGCCGAACTACAACAATGAATTAAAACATAATTCGTATTCATAATAATTAGAATAGTGCAATTACCGGGCTGCACTTGACACGGATTGGAAGTGGGAATATTCTGACAATACAAATTGTCCGAGTATGGGCTAAACAATTGAAAAATAATTCGTCTCACTTCATAAAAATAATCCATTAACCTTGCATTTAACAAATTTCTTTGTTTTCGAATAATTCGCGGTGACCTTTATGCACAATGCGCCGCTGAAGTGTTAATGCAATTAGCTTTATTTATTGTCTTCCTTTGGATGTTTTGTGGAATAAAATGTTACATTTATTGCTAAATTGGCTTCTTTCTGGAATTATTATGAACGTTATATATGAGCTAACAGACCTTGTAATATATTTACAACAAAACTTTAAAACACCTTTACTTTGTTAGTTAACAGTTGAAGTCGATTAATCTCTTATTCAGACGGTATTTAAATTATTTCACTATGTATTTCTTATTTCGGTTGAATTTAAATTGCAATTATTTTGCAAAGGAGTAAAAATAGTAGAATTGCATCTTAGACTTACTCATTTCTATCTATACGGAGCCTCATACGATCTGCAGTACTGTTTATATTAATTTAGATCCAGTCATCTAATTCACTTTATTACAGTTATGAATATAACAAAATATTGACATCGTAAATCGGTCATAAAAACGAAAAAATATGTACAAAATATTTATAATATCCTTATCTAACTAGATGATCTTGATATCTGTGAGAATGGTATGCAAAAAATGTGTGCTGCCTTCACAGAAACTTTAAATATCTATAAATATGGAATTATAAATGTAAATAGAGTAATAACTAGCGTTGGTAGCAAACATTGTAATTATAATGCGTTTTGCCACCACGTTGTTCCGACTGAAGATTCTTGCGAGATAAAATTTTTATTATGCATGTACTCAGAATATATTTAAAAGTTTATATTTTCGTCGGGAAATTAATGAGAGAGGCCGCATATTAACATCTACAATAAGAATAGCATATTAGTTACATTTATCGCGAATTAAAAGAAAATTATTTGGGTTAAGACAGTAGGAGACATTATATTAAAGATCATTATAATATTTCAAATGTTAAATTGGCTTTGTGTGGATATGCTCTTGAAAGACTTTCTCACGGTGATTGTATCAAGAGGGAAATAAATATTTTTCCTTTGTTTTAAACTTAACAAAATAATGTGGTTACGTGGAACTATGGAAACAAAATAGTTGTGAATATGCACAAGAAAGTTAAACGCAGTTTCTAGATAACTTGTAAAGGCTGGGTTACACTAGTTGTGTTAAGTTAATAAGTTTGATTTTATTTTTAACGTTAGAAATATAGTAAAGAATTTGCAACAAACCCTGAGGAAACGAGTGGTTTCGTTGTGCTTTGCAGACTCGGCGTTTAATATGCTATGACAGCTACACCTTCCAGCGAGCCTATAAAATTTCGCATGGGTAATTGATTATACTAGGAAAGTGCTGGTCTGACGAACATAAAGTTGATTTCTGAATTAATTATATTATGTTCTTGTAATATCCTTATTTGGAGAAAGGCGTAGCACTAATAGGAAACAAATTAAAGTGGTTTACGATAACTCGTTTATTATGACTAATTGCTGACTGATTGCCTGATGATAAGTAGTCGCCATTCTGTTGACTAAAAACTATTAAAGTCCTACACGTGCTTGGTAGGTACCTATTGATTATATTTAAAAAAAAAAACTTTGAATAAACACCTAGTTATCTGTTTCACAGTGAATGTACAAAATAACCGGAAATTTCGATTGATTATTTATTATCATCATGACTTTCATTACCCATTATTAAAAGTTATCAGATTTCGCATAGTTAGACAAAAATTACTTTTTAACAGTTAAATTAGTTTTGTAATAGTCGTATAGATATTGATTTATTAAGTAAGTAAATAAGACTATGTACCGGTATTGTCTTACACATGAATTGCTTTAATTTTACAAATACAGTGCGCTTCAACCATGGCAGTAGCAATGTGCATACCTCCTGCAAGAAGCAATAAAACCGTAGTTGCGCACTCCTGCGCATAAACACGGTATGCGTTACGAGCGGCGCGCGCCGTATATCCCCTCGTGCGGGAGCCGACGGAAAAATAAACTGACATACGCGCGAACATGTCATGATTTTATTCCGAAGATTTATTGCGATGTCTATGGTCGTGATTTACGCACTTTTAATTCGAACAGAAATATTCGAATGTGGAAACCGGACGGTGTGAACCGGCCTTTGCATTGCCGTAGCAACTTGAAATGAAGTTTAGGTCGGTTTTTTGCTATTGACTTTTGTCTCCGCTGCTATTTTAGATTACATATTTACTTTGAGGAGATGTGGTTTTCACGATTATTTACATGTTATCTGTAGTGCGATGATTATGATAGAAATGTCTACTATGAGTAATATAGTAGCTAATACTTTAACTTTTCAAAAAAAGTCACTGTAAATGGAAGAAAAAAAAAATATTAATATTTTTTTTATTTTGTGTATGCTATGTTTTCTTTAATCAAATCCCATTTGAGGTTAACAGCACAATCTCAAAGCGCACGAGCTAGTTTGACGATTCCTGTTTAACATACTTGCACATATACTGCAATCAAGTACAGAGTGTATACGGGAGTTGTTAACGAACATAAAATAAATAATCATAAATTGGTTATAGGACGGCGTTATTCACATTTTATTGGCATTTAAATTTTACGCGTCAATTTTTACAGCTCAGCTCACTGACAAGTTAGAACCCACGTGTATACGAGCCGTATCAAGAACCGGTGTTGCCAGGATAATGTTTGTTTTATTGATAGCTTGCAAATATTTTTATTTGATCCTTAGGGTTACGGCTAGTTGAACATGCGATGCAACTGGAGAATCACTGAAGTGTAATTGATATTAAGTCGGTCAGGTAGATGAGTCTTATTAAAATTAAACTTAGTCAAACAGGACTGTGATGGTTTACCAGCTTTCTTGTTTCATGGGTATATGTAAATAGCTTCCTCTCTTTGGTTATCGCCTTAGATCGTTGGTCCTGGCCGGTCCTATATAATTGTAAATTTTAATACGACCTGATTTAATTGATCGCTCTTTTAAATTTTACTCTTTTGAAGTGCATATGTGTTTATTGAATTTAAATTTATATACATATTACACTAAGTGAAGGCCGTAGCTGATTATCTTAAACACCTTACAATAGCTGACTGTAACAATATTTGATTACCAAAAATTTCCGATTACTGGCAACCCAAAAAGCTTCTGTTAAACCACCGGTCTTCGACCTGCCTACTTGGCATTCACGGCTCAAACTAGTGCCAAATAAACTATTACAATGAGGTTCCTATGGCCTTAAGCGTAGCTGCACGCATTAATTCCATCTGCTTGATTTAGGAGCTTAGACCCGGCCCGGATGGTCTTAATATGCCGCCCGAATAGTAACGTGGGATTGTTTGGAACTGACTTACGTCGAGTAAAAGCCTTCATTTCCTCGACGTTGCTCTCTCAATTTTAAGTTTGACCTGTAATAATGGTACTGTTACAACTTTGGAGATTTGAATAAAGTTTTACTGATACAACTAACCATTTTATAGTTCTTAAGGCTTTGTCTACTTAGAATCGAATTCTGCAGCATTTACGAAAGCACGTCGTGAAAAAAAGTTGAAGGCTTTATGGTTTTAATTTGGTTCCTCAATATATTCTGTATTAAAATGCGGGAGATAGTAAACATAACAGTATTAAATAAAAAATCACAGAACAGGAAGGTCATTAAATGTCTTTACATGAACAGCTCTTGTCAACAAGTAAAGAAATAAATCTTTAATTATGCCCATAAAACCATCAAATACAACAAGAGGTAATACTGGCAAAGGAACATCGTACAAAGAGAGCCAACGAGTTAATTAATATAAAATTTCAAACGTGGAACGTGGTAAATATTTTTTTTAAGTTCGGAACGGTAGTGTCGGTTGTCTCGGTGGCCAGGACAACTCTCGCGGCCATCGATCACGGCCGACCGTCGAATAAATTCTGAGCGCGCGTATGGCGCGAGGCATAGACTAGGGCGGATGTATGATATTATTTTTATTATGTAGTTTAAAGTAGACTAAGGAATAATTTAAGGGTCTGTGGAAAAATACATCGAAACTGTTTTGTTCCTAAGATCATATTTGATAACAAGATTCAAATACCTATTAAACTTGAAGAATGATAGTGTTTATTATTAACTCTAAAAACTAGTATATAATACATTCCCATTATGTCAAAATAAATAATATATTCTACACAACTAAAAATAAAATAAAATTTTTTACATCGAGTAAAACATAAATGCAATTAATCAGTACTTAATGGTGCCTCATTTATCATTAGTAATTATTATTCTTAGTTCAATCACCTGCATTTTGCGGTTGCATTTTGCATATCGACTAGATATTTACCTGCTATTGTTTATGACATGAATTGCAAATCGCTAATAATGTCAGTCGAGATGTTTATCGTTGCTTATCTAAATAAATATCTGTCACATATCAATCGTATTTTGTCCAGCGATTTTATATCACAAAGATCACAGGTCCTGATCTAAAAATATATTCGTTTGATTTTTAAGTCTTGAAATGACTTTGTACATAATGGTAGTTGCAAAAATGCGATATCCGCTTAGCGAATTGATTTATCGAGAGTCATCTAAGCTGATGGATGAATAGCGGTGATGGAAAGCGTTTTCCATATTAATGAATGGGCGGGGCGTGTTTGGGGCGTGCACGACAAACTTACAGCGGTTCAGAATGTTTAACTGACTTTAATGTTCTATATGAGTTATGTTTTAACGACCAATGGATGAGAAGAAAATGTCCGTGTAGATATCTTAGTTCTTTTTAATTCTACTTGTTAAGAGAGAAGCGCTTTTTAAATAGGTTATTAGTGGTTTAATTGCTAAAGAATTTCTTATTAGCAATAAATAAAAATCTTGTAAATTACTATAGTTTCTCTCTGCTTATATTTTTTGCAAAAAGAGATATTTCTTTTCAGATATTCTGTGTCTTAAAATTTTAATAGTTTCTGTAAAAATAGTTACCATAAACAATAACTGTAAAATGTGTTTATCAAAATGTATGAAAAAATAAATAAATATATTAAATACATTACAATACAAAGTCTGTTTTAGGGATGATAACAAATTTTATACAACTACAAGAAATATGCGGAATTTTGCAGCTTCCTATCGGTCTCTATCTAATAAAGTTCTTATCAGGCTCAAACACATTACTATTAGCCATCGCCGTTTATAGTAACCAAGTCATAGTTCAAGCATGCGCTGGCATCGGTAATGTTAATTATCATGTTTGTAGTGGCTAAGCGTCCATAAATTAAAACTAAATACGTTCTCACGGTGCAAAAACTCGCCCGTGTCTATTGCTCGTGTTCTGAGTGACATACGAGATTTTAGGGTTGCCAGGCATAAACAATATTGATATGGTTTTATTACCTGTGTAATAAATTCACGATTTTTTTATAAACGAAACTTATCTAAATGCCAAATTTACCTAGACTTAGTAAAATCATAAGTATTGGTTGCGCATATTTGCAACTATAAGTTACTCTACAAAAAGTTGGACATTTCAAATGTCATCAAGGTTGACGTATCCGTTATTTGTTACGTATAATCAAATATTGTCAGATAAGTGGGAGACAAAAAGTCGTAGATGATATCCGGCTCGGTCGCACCTGACAGCCCTGGCAGGACTCCTCGCCGCGGGAGGGCCACCGCGCATTTTTACCATTCTCGCACTCAGCTTGACTACCTGAACGAGGAATGCTTTCTGGATGGAGGTGAGCATTAGATGGGAAAAGGTTCGATTCCTGTGAGAAGCGAGGATATGGACAGAAATTTATTGGTTACAAGAGGTACAGTTAATATTTTGTTCATTATATTTCCGGAATTACCTTAAAAGTTTTCTTCGTAGAAACCATATTATTATCTGACTTTAACCTAACTAGAATTACCCAAAAAAAACCGCTTTGGTATCTATTTTCGTCCTCCCTATCTCTTCCGAAGATGTTAAATACGATTTAAAACAAATGCATCGTCGCTGTAACGTATGTCCAGCGCGTCATAAAAGCAAACATAACAATATTTTGTTCTATGTAGATAAATCGCAATAAGCCTTCCAAGGCGAAGACACGGCTGCGCCCGCGCACCGCTCGCGTCGCTTTTATTGCATTTCCATAAACACGGACCCTTTTTTCATCCCACGGCCCGAGCGACGAAAAAATCCCACTTTTGTCAACGCCTTGATTGATATGGTAACCTTCCCCTTGTTTTAGCAATAACCCAAAGTCTCTCGATTTTTTTCCCAACGTCGTCGTTTCGTACATTTTTATTTGCCACGTCGAACAGGTTTGACATATCACTAAATTTTGTAAGAAAAATTACTATTCCAAGGATTTTTATACCGGTGGCCGGGTAGCGGGAGGTGTTATAAATTTTAGTGTTTTTTTTCCTCAAGTCACCGTTCATTGTGTAGGGAATTGAATGTTTTTGTGTACTTATTTTTTAGTTTTGTGCTCTACCTGTCCTAGGCGCCAGAGACTGTGACATTTATGGCCAGGATATTGGGACGGTATTAATGTCGATATTAATAACGAGGAAACAAGCTTTGTGGGAGACCATAAATTCGTGTGATGGAGTGGCGTGGGCCTATTTTATTGTTCTGTCAAAATATGGGCTGACATTTTTTATGTTCTGCTACTTAGTAGAAATTATATCTGATTGTTTTTATGTGTTTTTTTTATATATATCCTTTTCCGAGGAAATAAATTATTAATTATTTCAGAAACATTTTATATTTAATTATTACATAGTATTTCCGTTTATATCGTCTCTATATCGTGATGGTATCTACATTTATATTAAATGCAACATAAAATAGAAATGTGGTAATTGAAGTCTCAGCCGTGTCGAGTTGCGAATGCGCATCGCATGAAATCCGCTCGCTTCCACTCCTTATAAATGAGCGTCATTTATATATTTAACTTTATTAAAAAGGGTAGGCGTTAATCGAATAGGGCGGTCGACTAACGATCGATTCGGAATGAGAGCGCTCTCGATTTCACGCGCCGACCGGGGCAAATCGATTCATCGCTGCGTACGTGTAACCATTCACGGGAGTCAATCTACGATTTAATAACCTAATCGTATTAAAATTTGATTAATTCACATTTACCTCTTATTTGTTCGCTCATTAATAAATTAACTGATAGCAACTTTTTAATGGATAGGTTCGGTTCGTTGGGCAATTGTGTACATTATCAAGACGTATTCTTATGTTCGAAATATAAAAAAACTTAATATGGAAGTAATTGGTTATAACTATATCTTGTATACTGAGTCTGAGATTAATATAATTCAGTTCGGTCCGAATTTCAAGTAACCTGAAAAGTCTTTTGAATTTCGGATGTACTCGAATGCTGTTTCGCAAAACAGGCCGAAATGCTGTACAACAAAAAGCCGTTATCAGTAATTGGTGCAGTGCCAACAGCAGCCCCATTTACCTTGCTCGATAACCTTTTTCTTATAAATGACTTTTGACATAATGACTTAATGAAAACGGTTATTTCGGTCTTCATTCCGACATTTTCTCGTTACACTAATCGTCCGGTGTGGTGTTATTTATCGGTAGCAGTGGCTGTCTTGGCTGGAGTCTTGATTTAGAGCCTCAAATTGCAAGGCGCGAGATGCAATCACCCCGGCTCAACTTCAAGTGCATTCAACACTTCTTCGCTTTTTATGTACGATTCGGTTCAAGGAATTTGCGAGTTGCTGCCGAAATATAATCTGTGCTGTATTTTTAACACCTTATGTCTTACTGGTTGCGAAAACTGAACGTTTTGCCCAATTTCGGATTGCTTTTAAAGTGATGACATTTGGGAGTTAAATGCCAAAGTCGTTGAAGTGATATCGAAAACAATGATATTTATGATGTCAGCAAAAGTTACATTTAACTTGTGGCTTAAAGGCTGATACAATCAAAATCTTTTGACTCTAGCTTCAAAATGCTTAAGATGAAGAAGTTAAGACTCATGTTAGTACTGGACGCTTTCGTAAGGATTGATGTACGAGCTGTTTTGATGTCAGCCTTGTCAAATGCACATCAATGATGAGGCAAGTCTGTACCAAAGATATGCTGCCACCCGATCCTGCAGTTTCATCAAATAAAAAACTCTCAGAAATTAAATGTTAAGCAACACTTTGAATGGCATCGGAGACAAGCAACTACCGTATTACGTTTTAATCTGGATTAAGATTCGTCTCGGCTGACAGTCGAGCACTTAGGTACGGCTACCGAACATGACGTAACGTTCAAAAGTTAATCGAACGAAACAAAACAAAATAGAATCGTTTGAGTATATCGTGATGCGCTCCCATTGACTTCCTCTCGACAATTAACATGGCAGGAAGCGTGGGCTGTCATTAACCCGTCAGCGCTCGGTAGCAACAACTGTTCCAAAAAGCACTGCATTCGCGATAGGGTTGGGATTTACTAGTGATTCCTAGTATATGTTAAAAGAACTACGTTTTAATATAAACACAATTGATAGTACGTGACTAAGTTTAATTTTTATATAGCAAAAACTTTAATATTGTTACTTATTATTATTATATTGTCAGATATTGAAGTATAATTTGTCCTAATACACTAATTGCGACTGTTTTTTTTCAGCTGTAGTAAAGATTTACTTCAATAAAGTACCGCTTTCCTTTCGTTCAAATCTAAGAAGGTAACCGTTCTAATTGGACTCCTAACAATATTGTTGCGTATCTACAGCTTTTACTTTGTAACTAAGGACTTGCATACGGCTTTAACCAGATTACAGTTGGCGTTTCAATGTAATTAGGATCCAAATGCTTTATAAATAAGAATAAACGAAAGGAGAGAAACTTGGCTCCAAATTGTTACGATCCTAGTATCGATACTGCTACTTTGTGCTGTAATTGTTATTTATACGGATCTCACCAAATCGCAGTTTACTTTCAATCGTAGTTGGGATTAGAAAGTTTACCTAATACTTATAATTGAATGAAAATATCGTTGCTACTGATAGTTTAGTTAAGTTATAATTAATTTTATACTTACAAACAATTTACCATACGACTATAAACAGACTTAAAATATACCATATGAAATATACAAAGTACGTTGTAAATTGGCAGCCAATTTGAGTTTCTGTCGACTCGTCACGATACTAGTATCGATGTTGTTACTGCTACTTTGTACGACGTAACTAAATCACAGCGCGCACCAATGTAATTAGGATCCGAATGCTTTATAAATACAAATAAATAAAAGGAGCGTTGCGAGGTGGCAGGCCGCAATTTAGCCGCGCGTACCCAGGCGTCCAAATTGTATGGTGCGAGTGCGGTGTCTCTCTGACTAATGACCGACTCCCGCGCACTGCCAACACCGTGTTATAAGCATATTTAAGTTTTTCAATTATTGATATCGGGAACATATGCCTCGGGTCGCGGGTCCTACGCATTTGTTGCGTTTTGTCAATAAGTGTAGGTTCCTTGCTTTGTAATTGTTGCATTGCTTGCTTGTCAGTCGTGTTCGCTTCATTTGATTGTGTAATGGACGGTCGTGGAGAAGAAAGGAAATACATATCACAAGCTTTCATTGGCATCATTTGGATACAGTGAATACATTTTTTTTTAATAATTCATTGTTTACAAAGTAGTAGTGTTAGGTGAAAATAATAAATGTGGTATGTCTGTTAGAAGATTCGAAGACCTAATATAATTACGGCCACAGTGTTAAAATATCATCTGCAAAACTGAATTAACATTTGTCTCCACACGTTTAAGCATCGAATAGATTCCAATACGTAGGTATATTTCGTAGTAAAATGTAAATCTGAAATAGCAATAAATAATGTGGGAGTAGCCGAATTAATAGGAAACTTCGCGTTGATCTAACTGGTAATTGTAAATCGGCAAATGGAAGTAAAGTTCTCCACAAGATTTATGGCTTCTACAGTTAGGGTTAATTTTTAATTCAATCCACACATAAAATACCTACACTATTCGCGTGCAATTTCATCGTAAATTTAAGCAATCCAGTACAATAGAAATATGTTTCGCCGGATACAGACACATTGGTTTTTGCGCGAACAATCTTTCGATCTGCAATAATTGTTTTTTGTTACTTCCATCTCACAATCGCACCTATTTGTTGCTAGAAATTGTTGCTAAAATTTGCCCTGTAAGTTGTTCGGTCACGTTTTTCATTGTTTGCGGAGATGGGCGATAGTATAAAGATTTGCTCGGAGCATTTCTCGTGCTGTAATCCGTATTTAGCGGACTATTAAACGTTTAAATAAACTGGGTGCATAGCTGGCGATGTCGGCGCCCACGCGCTGGAGCAGCAAGCCACTGGGACCTTATTTCGATCCCGTAGTTTCCGGGCACAATGGGATAAATAGTAGAGAGGCATTTAGATTGAACTTCTTTAGTACAGATATGTAAAAAATTGCTATAATCAAATGTAGGTATAATATATATTAACCGGGTATGTAGATGTTTTTACATAGCAAATGAGATTTTGATAATAATCTCGAAATTACACGTAACCATTTGAGTTTACGTAAAGGATTCTAACTACTAGTAGTCCTTGGGTGTGCAGAGCTGCGAGCTTAAAGATTTTGGAATTGCATTAAATCCAGGGTATATACTTGAGAGTTATAGATATGATAATTTACATATCTCTACCCATATACTAAATATATATAACTATATACATAAAACTAAAATATCTTGCAATTTTTTTTCTTAAGTTATCTAAGATTGAAGTGTTCTTCGATTCAGGCTTTGACTAACCAATTAAGGCTGGTTTACATTACTGCCACTGCGTTAACTGTGTCCCCGTCTTGCGTTCGCTAAATCAAACGAACGAGCTTCGATCCAATTGGATCCACTTCAACCCAATCCGATCGGGGCCTGCGTTTGCTATTGCCTTCCTATTGGTATGTGACTTGTGACTGGTGTTGTCAGATACGATAGTAAAATTCGGGACAAATGGTAAAATTAAAAGCGAAGTATCTATTACTTTTACCATTCGTCCCGAACTTTCTCGTCAGGACAAAAGCAATCAATAAAAAAGAAACAACCGGCAAATTATTTTTCCTATTAAAATTGTCGTACAAGCTATAGATTACGGAGACATGTGAGAAATTAGGATAGTTGGCGTCCCGATTTGGATGATTGGTACGTCACCAGACCCTTGAAAATTGGGACGAGTCAATAAACGTCTAACAATCGGGACGTCCCGATCACATCGGGGCACCTGGCATCGCTAGTGGTGCGCAGAGTGCAGGCATAATATTCGACTGGTCCAATTACGCTTATTTATTAGTGACGTCTGTATAGTGCTCGCCAAGCAATAGGTTTTACTAGTAGCGATTTATCCGTTTTGCACTTATGAAATTGCACTTACAATTGTACTTAGTCGCTATTGGTTCACAGTTTCAGTGACAGCTTCAGAAATTATCGGCTCAGATTGGTCGTAAAAGAGTGGGTTAACTTTAGAAACGGGAGCCAATAAATGTGATTTGTGCAATAAGATATTATATACTACAATAGTGATAAAAAGACGTCTGACTTAATAAAAAAAAATCTACATTTAGCTCTTTATATAATTAATGATTAGAAAACGAGTTCTCCAGTTATTGATTAAGAATAAAATAGCTACTCACTTAATTGCAAACCGGATTAAATGTTTTGTTCCACAAAACAAGATAACAGTTAAGAGTATTACACAAGTGTTACAATTCACATATAAAACTAACCACTGAAATACTTAGCTATCCAAAGCTTGTTATTGCACAAGTTAATACTATTCAGGCACGCAAACAAACGAATGGAATAGCAGAAGCTTGTTCCTGCGCATATAAAATCCTCCGCTGCGTTTCCACAAAGCCCTTTAGTCAAATAATAAAGGCGGTTGCATACAACGCATTTGTATGTATCGCGCGATCGGTTGCCGCGAATCAGTCGCGTAATTGACGCAATCCGATATTATCCGCGGTGTAAGATCACGCATCGCGCCGATAGCCTTACGCGACGTGACAATATTTAACCACGCTAAATGTATAATGGCCTTTTTATTAACATAATTGCTCGTGTTTATACGGTATTGGGTGCAAGTACGCCGGTAGACGCCATTGTTTTAATGTCGACTATCGTAATGACGAGTATTTGTTTTTGAAATGTGTTTCGTATTGTACACGGTATTTAGGCATCCCTATTTTGTGATCTAGATAACCTTAATTAAACATAACGTTTGGAAACTACTAAGTCATTTTGTTGCGTAAAATATTCTGATTTAATTTTAATAGAATCATGCTCACAAAAAAAAGTCAATCAAATTCGGTCACGATCTCGGATCCAACTAAAGGTATTTCGCTACCTCTAACGTGATCTCTCCCAAATAACAATCGTTAACATTATCCTTCTAGTCGAAACGTTTGAAAAAGGAACAAACGAATATTTTGAATGGAATTAAAAATACCGATAATACTGAAACAAGTCCCTACCTCCGGCTAACACATCTAACGTTGTTCTTAGCGCAAGATAAACCCCGGCTATGTATAGAGTGATCATTGTCCGGGCGTTAAAGACCGGTCGGCCGGGTTGTTACGCGCTCCGTATACAATAGACCTTTTAGCGTCATGTGTCAATCGCGAGTCGCGTCGCTCGTCGCGATGCGCTGTATAGTGAGAGCGGGCCTTTATTGCTCTTATCTAGGGCGGGGAACGCACATCGCATTTAATTTCAAAGTTGGCTTTTATTCATCGTTTACGCAGTATTTTCTATTTTTTCTGTGTAATTATTTATCATTGAGACATGTATTTTGTTTATACTTGCAATTTGTTATTCTCGCTTTCGGACATAAATGATATTCAGATATGCCATTCATTACGCAGCGATGATTCTTAGTAGTTGCCTTGTGAATTGGTAATAGATTGGGCCACGTTTTGTAAAGTCAAGAATAAAAATTACATATTCAATAAAACAGTACGCCTCTTAAAATATTATTTCTTAGTTGTACCCAGCCTACAAAAATAGTTCCATCTCATACAAGACTCGTTTACAACCACTATGATAACAAAAAACGCGGCGAGTCAGTCAGTCAGAGTCCGATTCGTATGAAAATAAAACATATCCAGGGGACTGACGCGCGTCCGGCGTCACTTAGCAGCGCTGGAATGATGTGACAGCCTTGCCGAACCGAATTCCTTTTTTTAAATTTTAAAATTATAAATAGAATAAAAACGTTCTGATTCTGTTCCATTGTGTTCACGTTTTGGAAAAATTTAAATGACCGAATACTGGCCGTTCTTTTTTACTCGAATCGGAATCTCGGAATCGGCGTTTAAATACATACAGTTTCGCGGTTTAGCGCCATGTTTTTTCCATTTTCTGCACATTTTGGCACGCCGACTGCGACGATGCGGTAGATTTTGCGCGATTAAACAGTGGTGGTCGATAGAATGAGTTGTTAGTGTTAACATTTAGTTAACACCTTTCTTGACGCGATCTTTACCTGTCGATACGACACGGGCTGCATACGAATTCAAGAAGATTTCTTTCGCCTTCATTGCTTACTGGTTAAGTGTCTCTAAATTGGCGCTATTAAGTAGTTTGCCATAAACAAGATTGTAGACCCATTAACACCGAATAATGTCAGCGAGTTAGTAGCAATTTCAAGTTAAGTTTTAGTGGCGAATTTGGCTTGTCGGCATTTGAGTCTTAAAGAGCTCGTTCTCAGATATTTAGAGTGGCAATATGAATGTATTTATTCAGGGCTGAGGGCGGTCTCCTAACAATGCTACGCTTGTCGCCGCTTGCCGCTCCGCAGGGCTGTCACGGCGTCTTAACGAGCGAAACTATTGTTGTCATCTCGCGTCAGTTCCCTGCGTCACTGGGAAACTAGGCTTCGAGGATTGACCCGTTCATCACTAATGACGTGAAACCCTGACGATTTAGTTTGAGCTTATGACGTTTCAGTGAAACGTTCGCTGAGTTGTTAGAATATCGTGGTGCGTAAGTACGGACCATGATATTCTTGGTCTACGCTAAGTAGCTTAGCCCACCAACAGCAGTTAGTAGTTGGTTATATTAGTATTCTGATAAGGCACATTAAAACTGAAAGGCTTATCAAAATAACAACAAATAATGTACTGTAGTATCACGTGGGATTAATTGGTTACCATTTCTTCCAAAGCTTAGATAACGCCAGACTTTGGCTACCCATCAGATACAAGAAAATGTCTTCTGATAAATAAATAATAAACAAATAAATTCTCCGGAATGACACATCATTTCCCTAGTTCAAAACTAAGCTTATTGTTTGTATTATTGATAGGTACCAGATAGGATAGACATACTTAAATATGTTTATAAACATCCATGACCCGAGTACAAAATGTCTATATGTTTATCACACGAATCCCCTAGCGGGATTCGAACCCACGACCCTTGGTTTCAAGGCCAAGGTCTCTGACCATTCGACCAACGGGCTAACCAAATGATATGGATTGTAATAAGCTTAAATAATCAAGCGTAGGTTACGCCAGATCCCTTAGGAAACTTTGTGGTTGAACGTAAGGTACTGAGCCAGCTCACAAGGGCAACCCTAACAAGCGGGGTCGTGAATCAGGGCTGACACCGCCGCCCGGTGGTCCGCGCGTCACAGGCTGCGCGCGCGCCTCTGTTCGCATGTGTCCCACACTTGTCCATTTGCATAATAACATTTAGTGCACTTGAATCACCAATTGGAAGAAAGGAATAAAAACCATGTTATACATAAGTGCATGTATACATTTTGTTCACCTACCTAAAACATAGGTAAACATATCCTGTAAGTTCAAAATCGGGAATAAATCATTTTATATCCATATAATAAACGACTAAAAACATTTCAAGAAAAAATAGTACCTTCATTAGTTTAAAATTACGTTATTTTAATTTTCTTTATTTCTTTCTACCAATTTTTGGTTTATTTATTGTATTGAATTACCTAACATTGCTACCGTGTTGGCTGTGTTTTTATATTAAAGTTCTGTTTAGATGCTATAATTTATTAGAGAAAATAAATAATAATACTAACGCTATACGCGAGCGGGAACGATGTAAAAAGTCGACGAGTCGCGTGATGACGTGCTATTTCCCATCGTTTAATTAGTGGTCAGTAGCTAGCCAATAGATATTTTATAGGATTCTAATTAGAATGAGAATATTCAATTAAATTCCTAGCTTATTCTAGAAGAGATTGTAATAAAAACACTAGAATTTTATTATAAATTTTTACTGTTGACCTTGCATGAGGTTATTCTGTCTAGATTTTGGGATCATCACTAACTTAGTCCGCTTTGCTGGCCAATCTACAGGCAACTTAAAAATAAAGGATAAAGTACCTGCAGGATTGATAAAAAAAAATCTTTACCAAAAAAAAATTAATTTGTGCTCCGTTTCCATAGCACTGGGTTTTCCTTTTTATGGAAGAAAGTGGATTTGACTAGTTGATAATATTACAATATTATTCCTATTATATTCATAATCTTGTTCAAAGGTTATTTGGCAGAATATATTATAGTTAGTACATCATATATGTTTTGTTATGCTAAACAAGTTATATTTTTGTGCAATTGTCGCTTGCATTAAGACCCATGTAGGCCTATTTATCGTAATCGCTCCTGAGCGAATACGTCAGAGCCGGGCGGGCGTGCAGTCTTGTTCATTTTGCACCCGTTTGCCATTGTGTTTACCGCTTTTACCATTGTTCGGGGCCCATATAAATTGGGCCGGGTCTACACTGTGACAGGTATATTTGAGTCGTCGATTTCGGACGATAATTAATCCGTATTGTTACTGAAACGGCCCACCCTTGTTTACCGGCCGGGACATCCCGCCTTTTGTCTTGTTGCGACTTTAATTTGTTTAACGAATGTTAATTGTGATGTACGGACGCTGCGAGTGTTGGTGTGGTTTTTTAATGAATTTTAAGGTTTTTCTTCTCTTTCTTAGTACTTTGTCAGTCTCCTGCATATGCGTAAAAAGCGCACAACGGTTTCATTCAGTTGTTCGGTTAGTAAGTATAAAATAAATATTGTTGATGTCTGTAGATTCGTTTCTCTATCTCTTAATTTACTAATAATTGCTGAACGTATATAGGTAATATAATTATATCTATCTCTCTGTATATAGAGAGTAAATATCATAAACATAGACCACAGACTTGATCAAACAATCAAACTTGTAACTTTGACGTTGGAATAATATACTCACTTAGATATACATTTATTGAAAGGCGAAAAGGGCAAAGGCAATTAATAAAGTTAAACCGAAATGTCTTTAATGCTGACCATAAAAGAGCAATTCCCATATATCGCAACTAAAAGCGGAAAGAATACAATCGCAATTATTATTCAATTAAAACTGATATATTGCGCCATTCACATAGCATAAAGGTCTATTCATAATAGATGCGCATGTGATCCTATGAAGTGCAACTCCAATTGAATAGCACCCTATCTTTTATAGTTAATTAGGGGCAAAAAGTGCAGACTTAAACACGCTTAATGCTTCGAGAATTGAGTTTGCGTATCAGTCACGTGTCTATGGGTAAAAAACTGAAGGCACCTAAGTTTGTCTATGAAAAAAGTTCAGTTTCTTACATTGAATGTCATTTCACGGTCACTTAAGGCATGCGAACAAAAAGTATGAAAGTACAGAGCGTATACTAACGTGCGTAGTTGATAAATAAATAAATAATAGTTATCACAAACATTGATCTGATTCCGAACTCTGCTGCTGCTTTAATTAATAGATAATAATATAAGTGGTGTTATGGCAATCTGAATCAAGAGATGGAGAATAATAGGTACTTGTTTCGTCTACAACTATGTGCAACAATGTTGCAGAAGTATTTAATATTTATCGTCTTTCTAGACCTATTCTTTCGTGAAATATAAGCAACTGGACCGAGGTCCATGGCCAAGATGAGTGAACGCTCTCGGTTCTCCTTTTGGTATACATAGAAACGGGTAATAAGCAATATATCAACCGTTTCCTGGGTGTGCCATTTATAGAGGTTATCTGCTTTATTATATTAAATATGGAGACTTCTTTCACTGCACAAATTTTATATATTTAAATGTGTGAGTTCTGTATTTCCTTCTTCTCTGTCGCAAGCGTTTGCAATTAATTCGACAGGTATAGGTAGGTCGGACGCTACCGGCGGCATTTTTTGCATGTCCGCCGAGTTATATAATCTATGCGTGGTATTGTTTATGTTCCGCAAAACATCTTACACTCCTCATTACATGTGGAATCGCCCATAATTCCTTCGTACGTAATTGGAAACGCAGCAGTAAACTTCTAGTAAGTTTACTCAGTTATGAATTTCGTTTTGAACTTACCATATCTGTCCGTATGTTAGAGCGGTGGTAGCTCAATGGTAAGGACACGTGCCTCTTAACCGAGGAGTGCGGGTTCAAACCCGGGCATGTACCTCTAGATTTTAAAAAATCTATGTACATATTTATACCACTAGCTCGACGGTGAGGGAAAACATCGTGATGAAACCTGCAAATTCAAACAACTTTGAATTTGTAACCATGATCCAAAAATTGTCTGGTTCCCCTATCTTAGGGTTACGAAGGTCAGATCGGCAGTCGCTTCAATGTAATTACCAGACTCGCTAAATCCTGGATCATGGTCTAAGCGGACCCCGTCTAAGCACGGGACATAACGCTAGGAAGATGATGATGATATCTGTCCGTATGCTAGGAATAGAAGGAAAAATAATTTTGAATTTATAAATTCTGTAATAGGATGGCGGTATGATTCATCAACATTTGCAATAAGTCACACAGAAAAAGTTATAAAAGTAAATTACCTAAGTAAAAGGGCACCTAATGATATTTTATCGTTAAGTTAATTAAATATTATATTTGGTCACCTTTTATAATCCTTCTTTTAATTAAGCAATTAATTTTTAAGTGTTTTTTTAAGCTATAAATATAAATGATTGAATATATTGCTTTCTGTGGCTAATGCGGTAATGCCAATTATTCTATACCTAATGTATATTATAGATTATAATTTAATTTTCAATAAAAAACTAACAATTTATAACTTTCCTTTTTGAAATCGCTTATAATGTTATTGAACATTATAATCATTTACCCTTTGGGTACAGCTACAGCTACAATTTAATTCAAAAGTAAATTTCAACCAACACAATTGATTGACAGAATGGCAAATAAAACGATAAGTGTCGAAATGCAGTTTAAAAAGACAAGTAATATGTGCTAATCTAAAGCAGTTATATCACTTCGTCCAACATATTGCATGTAGGGTCAAAATGCAGGCTATAAAGCAAAATGTCATCCCTGAAGCGATGGGAGCCGTGCACCTGCAGACCACTTGGCATGTGTGAATGGAGTGAGACGTCCGCACAATCGGTTAGATTGAAAGATTATAATTACTATTGCCATTTTATTGTACTAGTCAGCTGTACTTTTTCAATGCAAAATAAATTTCGGATATGTTACCATAAATAACTGATCCGCTAATAGGTGAAATTGAAGTTGCATTCATTTGCATTCTATGTTTTCATTACTATGTTTATTTTGTCAATGTACCTACCTACATTTATGCAGCTGGGAAGTGATTAACAAAAACAAATAGCTAAATTTATTGTTTGACATGTTTGATGGTCGCCCGACAAAATAAAACAAGTAATTTTATGATAAAATCATCCCAAAAGAGATATTAATTTACGCTTTAATAAATTTTTTTTCGGTTTTTTTATCTAAAACGAATTTTACTTCATATAGTGTGTTAGTACCCAAAGTTGTTGCTAACTTATGAAAGTTATTTATGTTTTTAAAAATGTACCTTCTATTTACATGTACTATCTATGTACATAGAAACAAATTAAATAATTTTCACTAAAGGATTGCTCACACGCATTCCTCTACACTCAGACCGAGCCGGCATTCCAAAATTACCATACCGAATCACAAGCAACATTTAGATACGTTTTCAAATAATACAATCAGTGCACAGTAGATTAACCCGAAGGTCGACCCGTCGGGTGCGTACCGACGGTAGTCGGCGCACGCGTCGCTACCCTGACGGCTCTCATCTGTTCCGACGTAATGTTGACTTGTACGTTTTTAATCATTCCGCCGACTAGCGACCTCACTACGACGTAACCGTTTCTGACATTCATTGCAGTTGGAACACAAATATCTAAGTTGTGCCGGCGTGACTGAAGCAGACGGGGCGTATAGAGGTACAGCGTTGCAAAAAGTCGAGAACCGCAAAGTTAACCTCTGTGTGTACCCGCTTATCATCAAACACATACTATAAATCATTAGTTAATACTAACAAGAAAGCACAGGGGTTCCACTACGGTCTTTTCCTTCCTTTAAAACAACCTCAATATCCCTAGATAGGAAGTATCTTTACAAATTACTTACTTATGGATAATCATTAACGACAATGAATTACTATTATATTTGTTTATTTATGTATGTAGATACTCAAACCAGACTCAAATTACAAATAGTATCATATTTCCTCAATTAATTGGGATTCGAAGTACAAATAATACGTGCTTGTACGACTAGTCCATAATAATGTAAATAAGTGAAGTAATAATCGAATCCGAATTGCTCACTACATCGTAGATCGTGAACAAAATTGCCAATAAATATATAAATCGTAATGAGATTTCGATCAATAAACATAGTAGATTAGTTTAAGACCGGCATTTAATTAGCAGTGAGTCTGTTAACTCGTTTAATGAGCTACGATTTAAATACAGTTGATTCGTGACGGGCGTCTGCCGGTAGTATGACGGCGTGACAGCGGGTCTTTACGAAAGCGGGGCTTCATGCTTGTCTACTTTGAGTCCCGGAATGCGCTCACATTCCTCCTTTCAAACCCTCATTGTACAAAACTCTAGCTTCAATCCCGCTGCACATAGCAAGATCTCGGTTTAAAGTAGAGAGAGATAGGCAAAGAAATGTCTGGACGATATACATGTTCAGCCATTCTCAGTAGGTATTTTAGACTGTAGTAGTTATCATAAGTACTCCGTTAGCACGAGAAGTAAGAATCCCGCGTCCAGCCCGGTCCCAAGATCATTTCCTCTCAACTTATTTAACGGCACTAAAAATTTACGCCGCAATTAATTTGCCGGAGCGAGAGAACGGAACGTCCTCTCCGTCGCACCCTTCATCGACGCTTATCATTTCTCGTTAAAAAAATGATCCAATTAAACGGTCCCGCGAAGCAACAATATGTTACCGAGAGTTTAAAATCTCGCGCACACCCATTGTAATAACGCATGCGCCCTCAATATTAAATTTTAACAAGGTATTAATTAAAAAAACTAAAGCGAAAATATCTTTAAATTTTCTCAGGACGCGCACGGCCCCCTCGAGTTATTTTATTTTTAATTCATTTTATTCGGCGTTGGGCGAGCGGGCCGCACCGCCCACCGGTGCCGCGGTGATTTAAAATTTTGATTTATCGGCGCGGAGTGCGCGGGAGAGGCTAGCGCGGCGCGCATGCGCTCGGCCGCGGTAATTATAAATATGACGCGGTGCTAAACTGTGCACACTGACCCCGGCGACCCCGTGCGAGAATCCTGCCACTTAGGGCCGCTAGATCGCTACGAGCCGATACACTAAGCAGATGATTTACTTTTTATTTGAATACATCGTTAAATATGTCAACTAATGAATTAGTAAGAAATTAAATTCAGGACAGAAGGACTTCTGCTGTCACAGCGATTTGAATTCCTCATTTCATTTACTGTCTTAAGAAATAAAGCCGCTAAGACCATACCTTTATCTTCAATGCAAATGAATAAATGTTATTTTAATCTCTCTGTTATGTCTACATGTGTTGTTTGTTATTTTATTAAAGACTTTACACTTGACTCTACATTCTCATTTTGAGAGCAAACACTTTCAATGATCATCTGATTGAAACCTAGGTCTTATGTGGCAAACACATTGTAATAATAGATTTCTATTAGATTCAACGTGTTAGTTTTTGTACAACCCTGTTTCCACTCCTGCGCCGAACGCGTTACAAACAATAATCTAGTGTGTGTTTTTTAGAAGACGGAACGTTTATCACTGACTGGTCTTGTCAACGCATGATGTATGCAGGTTTTGCGACTAATACCAGCTAATTTTTTTATAGCGTAAACGTTAATAATCAGACTTCAATTATTTATGGGATAAATAGAACTGTTTACCTGTATTATATCTAAGCTAATTGACTAATCAGTTAGAATTGCAAATGCAGTGTTACTTTATTTCGACTAGTCGGCTAGTATTTGACACTATCAAGTTTATTATTTTATGTTTCATACAATTTTAAATCAAACGCGACGAACTTGTCTTTAACTTTAGTCATTACAATGATATATATCTATACTTATAATAAATCTGTAGAGAGGTCAATTCTGTACATGAAATATATTTTCAAAATAACTATCAGGGGGTGATTAGTGATCGATACTGATGCCAAAAATGCAATCAGTAAAATTTTTGTCTGTCTGTCTGTCTGTATGTTCCTTATAGAAACAAAAACTACTCGACGGATTTTAACGAAACTTGGTACAATTATTCTTCATACTCCTGGGCAGGTTATAGTATACTTTTTATCACGCTACAATCAATAGGAGCTGAGTAGTGAAGGGAAATGTTGAGAAAACGGAAGAAGTTACTCCATTTTTTAAGCTTCCGTCGCGTGTGCAGCCTTAATGGTTAAAGTTACATAGAAATCATGTATGACGTAAATAGTCTTTATAATATTAACCATAAACGCGGGTGACACCGCTGGCACAGCTAGTCACTAATAATACACAAACAAATCAATAGGAATTTAACGATACATTAAAAAGACTAGACGAAAGAAAGAGAGCAAGTACTGAAAGAGCTTTCAACAGGAAAGAGAACATGTTCCGATGTAGTGAACTGATCGCTATAAAATCTACGTTTAGTAATCTGAATGATATTACAACGGCTAGCTTCAGTGCCGACATAAAGGTCGGAAATCGCCAAACGTACGCTAGTATTGCATATTAAGTGGTTCGGTAAAAGGCAGCTGTTCTGTTTACGACTTCCCTGTGGCCAGTGTTGCCGACAATCAGTCTATGGTTACACCTGTTAAATTTTTAATTCACCTTTGTTTTACTACTGCTGGTCAAGAAACAGCTTGTTGGCTCCAGGGCAAAGGGTTAGAAGACCTCCTGCAAATGTAGGAGAGGTGTATTTAAGTACACTATTCTTTACATTTAATCCGAATTTGAAACTGATGCTCATTTTAGTTATAGTTTTGTGCCCAGACTCGATATTGTGTACAAAACTGAATCACATGCAGATTTCAAAAACTTCGAATAACTTACATATAATACGTAGAAGGCTGATCTGTCTCTTTAAATACAGTTTCTACTTTGTGACTGAGCGTGACTTATTAACTTAGATTCTTCGTTCCATTTACTGATGTACCACACTTGGAAGAATCATGTTTCAACCACAATTAATTTCTTTAGTAATTTTATTCCACGATTGTCACTTTCTTCATAATTTCTTTGACCACGAGCGAAATTTCTGATGCACCTGTTCCGACTTACACATGTTAAGATTGATTAATTGGAGTGGACTAACGCCGTGTCATATAATTGTACCATTACCACCGCGTTCCGATGTAAGTAGTCTGCAGTCGAAATTAACTTACAATGTAATTCTTGGAATAATTGAAACGTTTTGAAAAAACTCGGAATGTCAGCCGTTTAGCGTGCAGCTATGAGGTAGACTTCAAAGTCGTTTAAGTATACGAGTTGCTTGACAGAATAGCTTTGGTTGTATCGGCTAAGTATAGATAAGTACGAATAATTTATGCAACATTAACCTACGTTTTACCTTCACTATTCTATGATTTATCCATTAGTTTACGCACTCTATTATTAGCTTGTACCTGGAAAGATGTATTGTCTATGTTTTGAATAATATCTATAAGCGATTTGAAATAACACCTTGAAAGAATTACGAAACTTGCGATTACTTATTATGAGATTTATCAAGTTTCAACGATGGTAAAATCATTCACAAGTGATGTTACTCGTATTAATAATGTATTGTTGTATAATATCAAAAAGGTCGCTCATTGTACAGATAATCGTAACAAAATAAGCAGTCTCTTAAAAGAAATCCTTATTAATAATTCAGAACCATGAAAACTCAACGACATCAAAATGTATTTTGAGATTAAAAATAAAAATCGCCATTACAAGATGCAGCAAACGGTATAGAACCATGAACTTGGATACGGACAAGTACAATACGACGAAGCTTGCGAAGTTTGTTCGAAGGAGTTCGTTTCCAATTATCGACACGGTGGAGCGGATCGGCTTGGGCCGCGTGTGGGAGGCGACACCGCGCGACACGGGTGTCGCCGTGTGCTCCCGGCGGGGTCGCCCGCGATGTCCTTCGCCATTCAATGCAAATTCTCACGATATAAGAAGCGATCCGAGCCAGAATTACCAACGTTTAGTCGCCTCCGGTACATAATTTTGAGTTGCTTTGTAATTTCACCGAACTCGCGCCTTGTTCGCGTAATTTAAAGTGACATTTGTCCTCTTACAAAGCCTTCGCGACGAGGAAATGAAAATTTCAGCGCCATGCCGTATTTTAATTCTGCATAAATTTTATTATGCATTTTCAAATTCAAAGATTTGCGTGGAATTCACGAGCGTGATTTATGTTTCAGAGATAGCGTGTGCAACCGATTAAACTATTCTGGTATAAGATTAATTACCCACTTCACGAGCGAATTAAAATGTTTTTATTAACAAAGCTAAACAATAAAACGTGAGGCGTAGTCTTGCAGAGTTTTCATGCAAAGCTGGTATCTATGACATGACGTGCTTTAACCAACGTGAAGTAGTCGGTAGCTTCATCGATCAATGTCTGGCTAAACTAATTATTTCTTTAGACGAAAGCCTATTTTTCACCGTCAGCGGTCGTGAGACGACTATATTTTAGGCTTATGTACAATTGGATTTCTATTGGACTGTTTCAATGTTAAGAAAAGAAATTTGGCATCACGGAGCGGCAGCGTGACGTCGGCGGCGTCGATTACGAGGCGAATGTATTGCGATGGTAATCTCGATCGAGCGACCGGCGGTTTGATGTGTCAATCCGGCCGTGCGTCGATCGGTATCGCTCGATAGCTCCTATTGGGCAACCGACACGCTTTGTTATCCTAACGGAATTAAAAAAGTGACGGCTCCGAGGAGAAAACGAATGGTTACCGTCCCACCGCGTTTCCGCGGCGACGGAGAGCGCGCTCCAATTAAAGGTCTCGATTTTCACGCGAGTCCCATCGGTCGTTACACGGTAATCGAGTCATACGCGACCGGCCGCCTCTGCGATCCGCACACAAATAAATCGTTACGCGAATTTCCCAACATGGCTTCCGCGGGTACGGCCAATGGCAGGCAGGGGGCGGCGCGGGGTGGGGGCCGAGCTGCATCTTCGTGTGAAAATTTAAAAAATTACGAGCATCGCATTCATTTTTATGATCGAGTCGAGATGGCTTGTGCTCGCTCGCCCGACGGGGTGATAAACTTTCAGCGATACGCGATCGTGCGTAAATAACTTAATGTTATAATAACTAGCCTCAGATAATTTCACTTTTATAAGCATTATGAATATTACCTTATTATTATTACTACGGATTTCGGCACAAGTTTCTCCATACGGGCAAAGCATTTCGTGCGGTATAAAATTATATTGAAATAACCTTTTATGAAAACACTGTAGGTATTTTACGTTTGCTAAATTCTTATAAGGAAATTCTATTACTTCCTCCGTAAAATAGATTACACAAACTTGTATAACCCGATTTCTATTAAGCGTTCACGGCTTTATGAATAAATAAACTACGATAACAGCTTCAAAAGAGCCTACCCACTACATCAAAGTTTTGTCGACCCTTGCTTTATTCGAGGAGCCCTCCATATACATACCGGCTACATAGCGCACCCACACTATAAACCGCTTCATCGCCGTACAGCTGAAAATAGCGTGGTGTGAGTGAACACGATGAAAATCTTTATTTTCACGCTCTATCTCTCTTTATCTAATCGCTTCGGTCAGATAAGGACGGAGCGCCGGAAAAACTGGCGCGGGGCGAGGAGTAAAGGCTACATCGATTCCGCGCTTTCACTGCTAGGGGCCGTGTAAACCTTTAAAAACACCGGTTTTGCCGCGCGATTGTCATCTCTAACCTTATACGGCTAAGAGGGATATTGCGATGCCGAGGTGGCCCTTGTAAATGGATTGCCTCCCCCTTGGGGGTTCTCATAGTGGGATCTAGATGTCGTAGATATGCTGATAGGCGGCGTGGTGTGCGTGCCGCGTGAGTGCGGCACGCTAGTGTGCTGTGCGGGTTCGTATTTCCCGGCTAGAGTTGTGTAGGTACGTCGTAGAGGGTTGTATCCGGGTAGGTTAAATTTTGCTTGTGTTTGCAAATATATGAGGGGTAGGTAGCCATCCCTTTTTGTAATATAATTTTATGTTTAAGCATAGATAGGTGGATAGATTAGGGAAGACGGAGGCTGTGATTTGATTTGATTAGGAGGTGTTTGCGAGGGTCGGGGGAGATAAGACTGATTGGATCGCGGGGAGCGGTTGTATGGAAATATGTTTTTAATGTGGGTGGTTTATTGAATTAGCGGGTTGTGTTAAGCGGCGCGGGCTAATCCGATGTGCTTGCTGTTGATAATTAACTGTGCTCATTCGCTTGTTTTGTCGTGTGTTTTAACTTTGTAAATCACTGAATACGATTTTGAGAGCAGGTTCTGATTTTCTTTGTCAATGCTTTTGCAAACGATTGCTTTATTATTGATATGAGTGAATAAGTTATTATGTTTCAAGTAATTGTAATATATAACTTTTGAATCGCTGAATGTGATTTTCCATATGTTTAAATAAATCTATTGAAAAGCTGAATTTATACTGTAGGTTCTAAAGCAAGAATACCTAATAAAGATTTCCAGCATGCCTATGATCTCTATGTGTAGGTAATATCGCACGAACACATACATAATAAAACAACAATTTTACAGCAATGATTTTAGAGAATTATGAAGAATTACAAATTTCCGTTGTTTGCTCAAATTATGCATTTAAACTGAACAGTTACAGCCTAAATTATCCTAAATCCCAGTTTTACACAGCTGATTTAGTTTGAAAAAAAAAATGTTAAATAGAGTCTATTCTGAATAGGGCTTACGTAAGCAGATAAACTGTCCACTTAATACGGTCAGCAATCGTACATTCCGTCTGTTTTGATGCCAAAAACAACAAAGCACTTTTGTTGCGGCGCACAAAAGCGCTCCTTGTTGCTGTCACCGCGCATGCTCCTTTGAGTTTACACTACACTGAAAATTAAAGTGTCCCAGCGATATCGTCGAATCGTCGCATGTTTGTGTAAACGCGCTTTTTATCTTTGTCGGCGTGTGTGTGATAGTTGGTTTTTTGGTGATATCGATCAGGAATGCTGGTGACAGTGAAATGGGTTAACAATTAATAAACCTCTCGGTACAAGTGCGCGCATACTCGGCATTCTAATGCCGGGACCTTTTTTATCGGCGTTCGTTTGATACCGAAATACCTAAGTTGTGACTTTGGCATGACATTTTTTTATTCGTTTTCCTTTATTTAGATCATTTAACCTGTTTTTGGAATTGGGGATGTCAACAGAGTTTTTCATGGAATGAGTTTAAGACCTGGTTTCTCACTTTTTTGGATTAAAATTGTTTCCAAGTATAGTATTTGATAGCTATGTTTAATATAGTTTGATAATTCTATTTAGTTTATACTGAATTGTTTTGCTATGCTTGGGGCATCTAGCGCCATCTATGATTCTTTGACGAGTTTACATTTCGAACAGGGTAACAAGCTCACAATCTTAATAATATATTTTATCAATGGAATCCTCTAACGTTAATTTTAAAATATGATAAGATGATGTCAATAAGATTAATATAGTATTCGTACTTTACTCATTGGTTGATTTTCAATGTGTAGGTTTTGATTAAATTAAGTTGTTACCTATTTGTAAAAACACAACTTAATATAAGTAGGTAAGTACTTCATTAAACAAAAAATATAAATAAGTATCTAAGGTCATGTCTATGTTAAACAAAATAAACTAGAAACGTTGTGTATCATTATTTATTTTATAAATAAATAAATAATGAGAATCTCGGTAGTCGCTTTCCAGTGGTAACATTTACAAATGTGTTGAAATACATTGTTTAAACCACAGTGCTTGTACTTTCGCAACACCAATCATTTAGAAACTACTACTAAATCTAGGTAGCACAACTTATTTGCGGGGTATTCATTCAAGCACTTTACCTAACACTCGTTTATCAAATCTCAGGTCCACGACTCCAATAGCGAATGACCCAAATAAAAAATAATCCGCTCGTAAAATTTACGACGCTTTCCAGCCATTTCAGCGTTTGAGGAGCGAAAGTAATTCGCTCATAAAATTACGGGTAAACAGCCGTTTTTCTACGGGAATAAAACCCCCTGGATGGGTGGTGACTCCTGTAATCGGCTTAGGACCCCGCTCCGTCCCCCCGGGAGGCGATGCACCGCTATGACTTGATGGGATACCTTATCTGTAGATTATAAAATCGGTTTTGGGTAATTGAGTCGTAAAGCACAAAGTTAATTTCGCTTGTGTGGAGTCATTGCGATTGCTTGTTTTAATTAGTTTGCTCGCCGCGTCAACTGTTTGCGTCTACGTGTCGTGTACCGATTGGGGTTTGTTTGGTTACAATATCGGGATAGTACGGTAATCGGAATTCCATTGAGAAGAACGATCGAACACTTTCGCCATGACTGGATGTCTGGATTATTTTCCTGCATCGGATTAGCTTCTTGCATCCTTCCTCGCACCGATTACGATGATTTTATATTAGATTTTCATAATAATAGCTTTGAACAGTTTGTGAGTGATGTGTATATGTACTGTTAAATGGACATACCAGATACAATAGATGCTATATAGTGAACGAATGACTAATAACATTTGAACAGAAAATAAAAAAAATATTTTCATAGTTTACATTACATTACATTAGTTTTCATATTCAATAAAAAACTAAGATGTTTTAAAATGAAACAATCGATTCACAATAAAAATGCTGCTGTCGTAATAAAGTCGTGTTTCTGTCGACATAATGCTGGCCTGTGTTGTGATCGAAAGGAGATAGGCAGAGAAGCATTTCATAAAAGGCAATATTTTTTTAAACAAATAAAATGTCTCGCATGACAGATCCGTCCATCGGGTCGAGTAGGCAGATGAAAAAAAATGATCAAAGAGCTAATATGGCTGCACTAATCTGGACAAAGCTACATGACGAGGCGAATGTTGGCGACCATTTAATGTTTAGGTATTCGATATAGAGCGTACTGACGAGCACAGATCGCTTATCTTGTCTTTGACCAAACAGGAGGAGGCGGTATCTACCTACGATACTTAGTAGAACTTACTAAACATCGTTTGGAAATTATGAGTAACTAACGACCGCAAAGTTCACGTCAATATACTAGGCCATAGACTAAACCATTTCTTTATAAAAAAAACTTTCTAATACAAAGAGATTGTTCTCAAGATTACGTTTGAACATAGGTACACGGATACCTTATTATTACAATTTAATACATCCGTTTTATTATGTGTATTATTAAATATTTAGCATTGAATAGTAGATTTTGAATGTCATAGGTATATCTATAATTATTAATAATTTTACTGTGATTCGATCTATAAGAATATAAAAAAAAATGTACTTAACTTGAATCAAATACTTTTTTTTAATATTCTGCATTGATAGCGTGCGATAGTGGTTTATGTTTACGACTTTAAACGAAGGTGTTGATTTAAATAATTATAGCGTTTTAGATATAGGCTTTCGAATAAAAATGTTAGGACTAATTAAACGTTTTTGCTGTATAGTAACATAGATAAATTGTAAGTTTAGATACATTATTAACGTCAATGTTGGATGATTTCTTTCTGTATTCCTAAAAAGAAACGCTTACGTGTCTATGATAATATTTAAGATGTACTCTAAAGAACTTAAATAAAGCCAGACATACTCGAAGTTTAGATTCAAAAAATTGATAATTTGTATTTATTTAAATGCGTCGTGCACGAGTGTCCGTCGGCGACTCCGGCGCAGTCACTTACGACATTAAATCGGACAATACGCCGATTCGGTCACGATAATCTCAGTACTCGATTCTAGTTACCGAGAACCCAATCTGTGTACCGAATAGTTGGTCCCATAATGTTTTACGACCCTATGCTTTTTGTCCGGTAAATGACATGACAAATTAATGGATTTATTATGAGTCGGATTGCGTCGCTCCTTTTATTCTCATGTCGGGTTAGGACGAATGCATTTTTAATTGAGTGAGGCACTGTATAAAACGGCCACTGCGTGCCGTGGATATTTTTTATTTGATTGACGGGTAGTAATGGGCAGGTGCGTAAGAGGGTCTGTCGATAGCTCCCTCGCTTTTTCGAATCGAATATTCGCTTTTTGTGTGTCGCCTCGTTTCGCGAGTCGATTTTGTCATGTTTTATGTTGATTGTTGTACCGAACATTAATGGCCTACTAAATTTCACCACGCCGCCGTACTCGTGTAGTTTTTGTGAAGCGCGTTTGCTTTAATAAATGTAAAAACGTCACCCGGCAGGTGACTTTTTGTAATATTTATAACGACAGTTATGCCTGTAATGTGACATGTTTGGAATAAAAAGCATTTAATTTGCACCGCATTAATGTTAAGTGTGTTTACGCCTACTGGCCTACATTACGATCTTTTACCGGTAGTGTAAGGCGAAAGTAACAATACAGTAATTATTTTGTTAAAAATAATTAACGTATACATAATAAGAGCATCTTTTATGTATTATTTTCAAGTAAAATATGTTTATTTATTTTTTATGTAAGTATCTACATGGTTTTAGGATTGGGCAACAAAAATGTCGATTAAAGTTCTTCCTCATTTCATTAAAATGGGTCCTGCATCCAACGGCAAGTTTCAGTTGAAACTTACGCCCGATTTATAATTTGAGAATCTTTCTTTGAAAACATCTCAAAAACTGTAATTCTGACATCTCCGACTAGTTAAACTCTCAAAATACATAATATTTCGCTGCGAACATATCGTCTCTCCTCCATTTCTCAATTCAGGAACCAGCTGTAAAACTTGCTATAGGTACCCAGTGCGGATGGGTGAATGGAGTAAGAGATAACATCTTCCTATATTTTTATTCAGATCGACTACGAGAACAAGAGATGTGCCCACGATTCTACACTTTGGCTACAGTCAGTTTAAGGGTAAAATGGTTTGTATTTTGTTTGCAGTCGCTACAGAGTGCGGCGCGACGAGCGGGAACCTCCTGCGCTAACTGCAAGACGACCACCACCACGCTATGGAGACGCAACCAGAACGGGGAGCCCGTCTGCAACGCCTGCGGACTGTACTACAAACTGCACAACGTGAGTAACACACATTCTTTAACAATTCAAAAATGGTATACTAATATGAAAGCACGTACGCCGACGGCGCTGACTCGACGCTCCATCAGTTAGACCAGTCAAGATCGCAAACGATGCGCGATGGAAATGCATAATGTATTTAATAAGACATGTTGACTCTGTTTAGTACGTTGATAAACATTAAGTACTAGTTGAAACTAAATAAAATCCAAAGAAAAGTTTAATTAAGTATACACATTATGATATTATGTTACTACTAACGTAATATCATAATTATTATGTTACTACTAACATAATATCATAATGTGTTCCATTGAACTTCATAATTCAAACAACGCCATAAATTGTAGTCAAAAACCGTCCATAATAATGTTTGTCTCTCTATTTAATATTTCGCTAAATAGTAAAACGCTTTTGACCATTCTAGATCGTCGCTGTAACATTTGCATAACGTACATTTATTTGTACGATTCATTTCCAGTTGACCCAGCAATGCGGAAAATATTTGCGTGTACAACCAGGCTACACATGCTACTAACATTAATTTAGAATGGACATGACATTTTATTTGATTAACTTAAAAGTATATACCTACCAATGTATTAGATAACGGACTAGCGTCTAGTTGAAATCCTTCTAATAAAATTTATTGATGTGTGAAGTTAATAAATAAATTGGCCTGATCAGAAAACGGTCATTTATTGTTTATGTCATATTCATAAATTAGCAAATTAATGCATCAATATGGAAATTGATTCTCTTTTGGATGTAACTTTATAATCGAGAATAAATAAATAAATTTTAAAGAACATTGATTAACGAATTGTAAAATTAGCCTCGGCTGTCTCGAAACCTGATCCAAATGTAAAGCTAAACAAGATTGGAGTTAAATAAACCATTTATTAAAGAGAACGTGTGAACGATTTCACTGTGGAGCCAACTTGGTGCAATTAGTACCCATATACAGTTCGTAGCACAGTTTGCGCCGGAATTCCAATTCTATATCCAAGATGTTTTAGCTACCATAAGCGTTTGTTCAAAAACAACATTTATTTTCTTCTTTGTACCCGTGGTGTTATAAACGGTTTAAATTGATTCCTCCATTTTGACACATAAATACATGAGGTATGCCTAAAAATCAAATGTGGAACATCAGCGGAATATATTTGTGTCGTCAACACTAAAATTTTGAATTAAGAACTTTATTTGAATATTTTTGCTGTATAATCGAACAAAAAAAAAATCGATGAATCATAGGTATTTAAATGAAGGTCGAAGGTCAGCTTTGAGACAATCAGTGAAATAAAAACGGTCACTTACTGTCACTGTAACAATTTATTAGAGGACATCAGATCGGTGACTTTCGAAATCAACTACTAACAAAAATGAACCAATGCTTCAGATAATATCATTTCATTTAACCTTACCGATGCTATCGTGCGGCAATAATTTATTTGAGACAATCGTATTTGGTTTTATGACACATTAGGTGGTGTTAGGGCGCGGACCCCAAGTTATCTGTCACCAAGATACTGTCATTTCTCCCGGGGACGCGAATGATGGCCCCTGGGACGGCGAGATTAGCAGATCGAGGGGGACTCGAACGTTTAAAAATCTCATCTGGAGTTTGTCGATCAAATCGCATGGTGGATACCGCTATTTGACTCTTAAATTGGGTAATCTATTTACTCTTCGACTTTGGAAACGGATAGACGGGTCATTATTTTATTAAAATATTGAGTTATATTGACTTAAGGGCTTGCTGTAAAAATGAAATCTTACATAGGTACTGTTCTCAAATATTTTATTGAGACGATGCCTAATTAGAATATCCAGTTGGTTTCCGAAAAATTTTGTTTATTTTTTGTTCATTATTTTAACAACGTAATTATCTTAATATATTGCGGACAAACCAAAAACAACTCAAAACACAATAATGCGATTGTTTCAGCGTGTATTACTTACTCAAACTCGTTTATGCGTTTGAGGTATTGTTTCATAAAGCTCACAGCTATTCTCACGCCTCTTACAGCCCCGTTGCGAAAACGACACAAAAAGCCCGCGACTTCACTCGCCGATACACTCGTATCGGAAAAAATGCGAGCATTATAAGGCGGGGACGCAACAATGACAAAAATTAACTGTCAAAGCGACCCTTGTGGAGGGCCCTCAAGATTTTTTCTGGTGAAATGTATACTTTATTGCCGCTGCAAGGAGCCGCGCGAACAATGCCGTTCGGTCTAATTATTCGGAAGCAGCTACAAAGATTTACAAAGACATGGGAGTGCTTGCTACTTCAGCAGTTGGAGACGACAGGAGCACAATACTGGCACGGTAGCGACAAGGGCCGAGCCCGCCCTCTCATACATATTTATACGCGCATCATATTCTGCGACGTGGAACGATAATTTATCACAATTCATTGACTAAAATCAGGTTTTCGTGAATAAATAACGCGTGTATCTTTTATCTTGTTTTGCGATGACAGTTCGTGGTGTAATAAAAAAGTAGATTAAGGTCTCGGGCGATGACATTCGCTGTTTTAAATGTAACCGGTAGTGGTACAAGCCGACCCCGTCATCAGCTAATCGGCAGCAAAGGTCACGAAGCTGGATGTTTATGGCGCTATTGTGCAAATTTATTAGTCTACATCTGAAGTTCGCGATGTGTTTCTCTATTTTTGTATATCAATAAATACCATATACATATGAAAAAATAAAGAAATATAAGTCTTTCTTTCGTATCATGGTCAAACAATATTAACGTCAAATCAAAGTTTTTGTGAATAAAACTGGAATTCTGGATTTTTAAGAACTGCAACTGCAATTCTGCAAAAAATCATAAAAAAAAATCTAAACATTTTTCGTCACTAAAAATAGAAAACAATATCTATGTCATTAAAACTTCTTAAATTGTATGCAAAAACTAAATATTTTCTCATCAAGATTTTCGTAGAAAAATTTGCAAACCATCTGTTTGCAACAATGTCAATACAATTGCTAGTAGGATCGCTGGTCTATTGATGGAGGAGTAACAATGTGTAAATAAATGCCGTATAATAAGTACCGCCGGCGAGGCGGATACATCGTGATCGATTTCACTCAAAAAACGCAATTCATACAACAAAGCACGAGCGCATTGTGATTTACCGACGTCACCCTGCACTGTGATGCAGGATCTTGATACTTTTGGCTGTCAAATAGTAGGGATTTATTTTAGATACATTATAGTTGTTCATAAAACATACTTACAAAAGCATATAAATAAATAAAAAATACCTTTAAAACAGATGTTTCCAACTTATTTGTGAACGCGGACCACTTTCATTTTGTAATTGTTAGCAGGGCTGATGATTTTGTTATTGTTGTTGGTTTAAAATAAATTGTAATAATTTAAATTACCCTTTACAATTTACAAACGAATAACATTTTTTAATCTCTCGCGGATCAAATATTATGATTATCTGGCAGACCACTGATGGTTCGCGGACTATAGGTTGGGAACCACTGCTTCAAAAGGAACACAATATACATATAGTTCTCAAAAAAAATGTTGCAAATATAGTTTTGCCAGTTTTTACTTAAAAAATTATAAGTAGGTATTTGGTTGTCCCTCACACAATAAATTCTATTTAGTTATACAGTCATAATTTGTAGCTGCCTTTATGGTAGATTTGCGCAATAAGCGCGAAACAGAAAAGCTTATTTCACACAATTATTTTGCAAAGAAAAAGGTTTTAATAGTATGCAAATTAGCAGAGATTCGGTCTATTCTCACAGTCATTTTAATAGGATTTATTTATTACTATGTTGATGTGGTGTCACCAATCAACTGACTAGACACAGAACAGAACAGATCATGTATTTTCCTCATAGGTATTTTACAATTATTTAAAAAGTTAAGAATTATTTTTAGCAACTTTTCTAAATTTACACCGAACCGTAAGTATCAAAACTGTTGCACCGCAGTATGCTCTGAACAATCTTCAAGTATGTTTACTCAAAATACACTCGAGCCCTCGATTGTAGCCGTATGAATGTCGGTAAACGTCCAAATTGCCCTCGAAAGCTCTGCTCAAGTGGCCGGCAAGGACCATGTTCTTTTCGTCCCATAAACTTATTTGTATCATTGTTTTGAATAAAAACATTTTATTGACCTGATACAGTTCCCCCGTTTGATTGATATGGGAAAGTTTTTGCACGGGAATGTGTAACGACTTTTGTTTTAAAACTTTGTGTGAAACCCGACGGTGGCCATCAATCTCGTTCGATAAGATCTCTGAAGAAAATGGCATGGTTATAATTTAATAATGTATTAAGTTAAAATTTCCCCCAAAAACAATCGTTTTTATTATAAAAAAATATTGTAATCGTACCTGTGATAAGAGTGTATGTATTAGTGTTGTTTACAAATGATACTTATATATATAGCTAAGTGAGAATGAGTTTTTTAACTTAAGGAGTCATTTATACTCAGTCTAATATGAGAGGGTTTTTATAACTTGGGAAAATATAATTTTATTTTTATTATCTAACAGTTTTCAACATTTTTTTGACAAAATTCTGTAAACATTTGCACAGATAGTGTTTTAATACTACGACCACCCAATCCACGACGTAAGTTATTGTAAAACACAGATTAACTAAAAATGACACCGAAGTTCTATTAACAAAAAGGTATTTGTATTTAAATAATCCCTGGAGAGGTTATTTCACGCGATTGTTGTCCATGATTGGGCAATTTTTAAACTATTAAGACTCGCCTCGGGAACGCTCCTAACTCGGTACAATTGAATCGAAAATAAATTATTTATTTGGCCACAATCGTTAATAGGATTACGCCGTGCGTGGGTTCGATTCCCGGCAGTACCTGCCAACCGCAACTCAAAGGTACCCGTCCGTCTGTCCGTGCGGGTTTTTATAAATTTGTTTATTTAATTTATCACGCTCGTTTATTCGTTACTTCCTCTATGTTATACTCGATTAGCTTTTTGTGGTTTGTATTCGATTTTTTTGGGGCGACCTTTAATCTTCCAATGAATTGGTATTAAGTTTTTGCGGTCTTCCGATTGTTTTCGATTTTCGTTGCCTTTCATTTGACTAGTAGAATTTTGATTTTGCAGCTGCCAATTTTGTAGCTCGATACAATAGCAATATTTTTTTCGCGTTTAGCGATGACAGACAGACAAATTTACTGATCATCGTTCTAAAATAATTTTGCGTTCCGAGTTGCGGTCAGCTTGTTTGTATCTTGGTACATAGATTTAAAAAAACCATCGATACGTAGTCGGGTAAGAACCTATACACATAGGATATGATGCGCATATCCAAACCATTAAGCTACCGCCGCTCAATAGGGAAAACTGCCTAAATCTTTTTGTTTTAATTAGAACATAGGTACGGTACCTAATCGGTAAAACTGCAATTAGATTTTACAAAGTTCCCACTTGTTCTATATCGTAATCTCAAACAATTGGTTACATAATAAAACACTAAATAAATTAAGCGGCAACAGTACATACTACGTTTCGGATCTATCCCGGCCTGTTAAGTGCCTGCTATACAAAGGTATTGGATTACCGGCCGTAGCTAGAGAGCGCCCATAATAACACAGCTCAAATGATACATTCCGAATACAATGGGACGATCAATTCAATTTTTGAATCGAGAACGCTCCTCTAGTTTTCTTTTTTTTTCGGCTAAAGTGCTGTTTTGTTCGACATTCGAATTTGACAGTCACCATTTTTTCTTTCCCCGGTTTTCTTTGGCAGTTAGACTTTAATGTTAGGTTATTGATACAAAATGTTTTTTCTACGCGGCCGTACTTAGCGTTGGAGTGCCGTGTTGTTTTATTTTTGTATTTTTTTTCGTTTAATGTTGTTTGAGTTAAGACTTAATTCTAAAATGTAAAATAGTTAGACACTTACGTTGAGCGTAATTAAGACGTTTGTTTTTTTACATTAGCTTTCGTGCTGCATATAGAGTTGAGAGAAAATAGGCTATATGAACAAAAATGATCTCTTTGTAGTGTAATTAAACCAAGTTTGCATTTTTTTCCATAATGTGTTATTTTTTGTCTGTTTACATATTAAGTAGAATGAAATCCACTTACTTTATTTTGAATATTAACTACTGTTTTACCATGGCTTATCGCACATTTCGGCAAAACTTTTCACATGCAAGCCAAGCCAAGCCCTAGACTTAACCCAGCAAATCAGCAAAAACATCCAACTAAAAGCGCTTTAAAGCGGCCGATAAAAAACTTAATTCACTCATTACATTATATCCCAGCTACTGGCTAGTGTCCAAACGGCTGCCCGGCCGAATGTTATAATGACATCAATTTGAATATTCACATTGAACGCTCGCATTTGCATAAGTTCGGCCGTTGAATTTTGTGCCGATGCAAATGACGCAGGCTACACTAATTGTGCTGTTCATTGTTCGTGTAAAACTTTGGAGTTGGGATTTTTATTCTATTTAGCGATATCCGGCGCGTATTGTTTTTTTTTTCATTTTAAATTGTTTTCATGTCCATTGTTCCATTTGGAATGCTTTCTACGAGGTGGCTACTGATTTTTTCGTTGTTTGCAAATGTTGAAACAAAGGAAATTAAAATATGCTCGCCGGTCAGGCTGTAATTAGTAAAAAAGAAAATGTTCGTAAAAATACATGTAAGTTTGTTACTTTACTGCGAATTAAAATTTTATGATGTTAATTTTATGGAAGTAACGGATGACTAATATTTCAACATAATGACATGTAAGTATGTTTATATAGGAGGATATAATAAACCAATAAAACGAATGAACTTGTCTGAACGAATGAATCTAAATCGCAGGCATCTTCCAGAGATGATTTGGAATATGTAATGCATGTTCTAAAATCAGTTACACAAATAAAAGTAAATACTTAACGTCCGCATTCAAAGACAAATAAGTAGATCCATATTTGCATAACAATATATGTGTTAGAACTAGCAATTTCCGATGTAGTAAAAAGTGAAAACATTTTCCTTTCCCGACCTAAACTATCACTTTTGAAAACGGCATATTTCTCCTATCTGTCTGTATACAAAACGTCTAATTTTGCCAAAATGCGATCGTATAAATAAAATAAAGGGAATAAAAGCGGCCGTCCGCGCAGTAGGCCGGAAAGATTTTATCTGTTGGCAATACAGAAAAAATGGCGCCCACCGGAAGTGTCCGAGCGGGCGCGCGGCGCGTTACTATTTTTTTCTTTTTTGTTTTAAATAGCTTTTTCCCGGCATCGTTCGGCCGGAAATGCGTTTGCGTATAACTACCCAGTGTTGCCGAATACGCCCAATAAACTTTATACGCGATTGTGAATCTTGGCGCGAACCTTTTTAGATCCAATATCGCTTATTCAATTTGGTGAATGATTTCGGTAGGCCCGAAGACGTGGTGCGCGTAGCGCTAAATAGGATGTTTTTATTCATGAGGCCTTAAGCTCCCATTCTGTTTAGTGAGTGCCAGCTGATTTACGGTTCACGTAATAAATCTCGAGCAACGTCGGGCGTATTCACGAAATCGCCGAAACGTAATTAAAAACACTTTATGTTACTATTCTGGACATTAAATTAACGCTCAACGTTATTGTTTCGGTTAGGCCTTAGGAAATAAATTACGACTCTGACAATATATGTACGCCCTACAAACAAGGGCTAAGTATTACTCGTACTTCTGAGTTGAAAGATTCCTTGTTATACTTGAACGGCCATTAATTTGCCGGCATTGTTTGGTTACGTAACAATTTATTACATTGGTTTTTGATCTATAGGATTTCCAAAGAGGGCGTTATATTTCACAATTTGACAATTTAAAATATTATAATGTTACCACACTATAAATGTCAAGTATTTAATTTAGTTTGAGCTCGTTGATGTCTTTTTAAATACCCATTTTCTTGAGTAAAATATGCATCTACGTTTAGTAAGAATTTGCTATAAAATACTCACACTCATGCCTCTTTTGTCTCTAACGAACTCCTTAGTACTAACGAAACCTAGATGTGTCTCTATCAATCACTGTTTTGGTTTCTAAGTTAAACTTAAAAAACTCAACGTTTTGAGAGGCGTTTCCTTTCACGTACACTCTGTGTTTCCCTAGAGACCACATTATTAGGTGGTGGATTGCTAAAGCAAGTTTGACAACCAACTATACCTTTGGTGTTGCAAATGTCTATAGGCTACAGAAACTGTTTTTTTGTCACCTTTGTATAGGCCACAAGTACAGAGTTTTGAATGCTGAAATGCATTTCAGCGTCAATTTTATTATAACATCAATTGTATCTTTATCACCTACGTCGTCTACATATTACGTAAAACGCGGGTTACTTTTCTGTTAGGAGTCGTAACTTAGTTTTAAACTAAGTATAATTACCTGTGCGGCTAGTATGCACTTTAGCGCCCGTTTGTTAGAAATGCCATATGTCAGCCATTACCGGGACATATAGTGCCATGTAATAGAATTATGTGTAACTTTATTTGACTAGCTCGATGGCGCATTTGGTAGTGACCCTACCCTATGCGCCAAGAGTTGTGAGTTCGATCTCTACTCAGGACAAACATCCGTGTGGTTAATACTTGTGTTTTTTCTGTGTCTGGGTGTTAATATCCAATATTTAAGTGCGTATTTGTAATACCACTGTTGATTCTGATATCCGTAACACAAATGTTTGCGCTACTTACCTCGAAGTCTAATCAATATATCTGAAGTAGTCTGATATTTATTTATTTATAAAGTATACTGTGATAAGTGTAGAGTGGTGCTAGCTCAATGATTAGGACATGAATATCATAATATGCCAGGTGTTTTGGTCCAGATCCAGACAGATATTTTCATATCTATGATTCAAATTGTACGTTTCTCCTATTTCAAAGTTACGACGAACATGGCTTAAGTATTAAGTATAACTCTTTATGCTGATTTTTCGAAATGTTTCCACCACGAACCCTTAAAATGGTTTTAGTTAATAAGTACTCACTAACGGCCCCAATATTAGCATGCTACATACCCAGTTCCATTTGGTTGCAATTCATTTATATTTTTTAGCGGGCAGCTGCACTGATCGGCGATAAGCGTTGTCCTTCCACTAAACAATTATAGCTAGCCGGGATTTGCGCAATGAAACGCGGGCTTTTGTTTCGAACGCCATCGCAGTTCGTTTTATGTTTAAATTGGTCCGTGTTTACGAAAATTCTGGCTGTCGTTTCGAAATTCGCGGTGTGAATTTTGGTTGTTTGTCGTTGAATGGAAAATAAACATGCTTACCTTCAAAATCTTATGACATTTGGTTACTATTTCGTCACTCAGAAGTGATATTTAACGTCTCAATGGAATAAATTCGTCATTACCACATGTTCATAGCTGTTGCTTACACTAAACACATCTTAATTAAGATATTATTTAATCTGTAACTGCTGCGTCTGTACCCAAGTCAAGTAGATATTTTCCTGATATTGAGTTCACCTCAGCTTTAATGTACGGTGAAGTTTAAGTCATTAAAGAAATAAATTATTTACCAAATAAGAAATTAATATTACGGACAAAATAATTTATTTTAAGAATTTAAATAAAATACTAATATTTAATTTATTCGTCTGCTCATAAATATAGGTGCTAAATGAAGCTGCAAGTGAAATTAGAGAATTTTAATTGCATAGCAACGTTGTAAAGGATATATATAAACAATTACGTCTCGTATAGTACCTACATACCATCAACAATGATTTTCTCATTATTTTTTTAAAATGACGCACCGAATGAATGTGTAACAATTTACACTTTTCTTTGATGTTCATCAGAGAACTGCAAGGTTAGATCGTTAGACGATAGTACTCGAGTAATGAGCGCACGTAATTTCGTAAGGAGAATATTATAGTGACTACAAAGCGTGTGCGTTACATTTACAATATTAAATTGGCAACTATGAATAGGTATTTTTTATCGATTTCCATACTTGGTTGCATATATTTTTACAATAGGGATGTTGACACTATTTATTTTTAATTTTGTTATATCCATTCCGTAAAAGATAATTTTGTAGTATGTTTTAGAACCTTATTGATTCTGAATTATATTGAGTCTACGATTTATAATTTTACAAAAACTGCTTAATATTTAGTCAGACTATACGAACTAGTGACGTCATAAACTGACAAGCCCATACAAAATCTATGAAGTGATTGCGTTTTGACAGCTTTTAAAAACTATTTGAATAAATTTGCCAATCAACATCCCTATTAATTATTCATATTTTGTCAGTATATAAATCACATCTAATGGTGTATGTGCATTTATGGAAAAGTTTCTAGTTGCGTGTCTAAGCTCTCATTATACACTGTTCGTTATTCTGTCATTTGCCAAGGAATCATAAAGTAGAGAAAATTAATATTCAAATGACCTTTTGTAAGTAGCCGTCATAAAACACATATATACGGAATGTTACATTACATTCAGTGTAGCGACATTTAATACGCCCTACATTACAATTAAACGAACCAATAACGTAGCTCTGAAACGCTAAATAACTTTAATAACGTGTAGTATGATACTATCGTCGGGTCACCTATGACCGGTGGCAGGTTAGCACGTAATCTGAAGCCTAGGTAGCCTGGGTATTACGTAAGTGCTACTGCAGGTGTTGTAAAATGAGGCGAGGAGCCATCTAGATTTAGATTAGGCATCATAAACATTTCACTTAAGCACCTATGGCGTAGTGTGTGAAATATAGCTAGGGGGATTATGAAAAATTGAGCGTGCCGCAAATAAAGCGTTAAAGTTGAAAACGTCGTTGTAAATACAATTGTGCAGTGCAATAGCAATAATTGTCGTTTTATTTGCATAGTTTACTTAAGTATCTTTAGAGTATTATTACTTTCGATTAGAAAGACTTTAATATTTCATGTTAATGGTTTTTTACATATTTCGCGTTTAAATATCTCTTTCGTAATTATTGAAAGGTGGCTCGTTTTACGCTAATGTTTTTACTGTTAACCAGCAGTCGTATAGTAAAATACTTTATTGAATCAAAAAAGAGATTCACTATCAATTTATTATTATATATTAAGTATAATTATATTAAGTACTAACTTAGCCTTTTTATACCTAGGGACGGGTGCGTTTCAGAGGTTGTCAAATAAAAAGCTGTGTCAAGCAAATGTCCAATATTACTAAGCTAACATAAAAGGTCTTAACACCATTAATTAGATCTCTTAATTTACTTAGGCTGATTTACCCATCAATCAATGTTTTCTAGAATTCATATTAGCTTAGATAATTTTAATCAATGGTTGCTACCCAAAAGCTAGGGTTGCTAACCGCTACCGCAGTAATTAGTTGGTGAGACATCGGGCGATGATCATCTCTGGCGCAGCGCCACGCTATCAGCGCCATCTGTCGTGATCTACGGGCATCGCATTCCGCGGGTCAACGTTAAAAATACACGATTACTTTTTACCTGGACGTTTCTAATTTGAATCTCGTTTTGGACGCGCACCTGCGAAAGTTTAGCGATGTCAATTTAATGAGAGCTTTTTTGTGACGATTATACTTGTAAAGCGTAATTATTGCAGGAATGCAAGCAGCAGTCTTTTTAACTGTTTTAAAGAGAGTCATTAGAACTGTATTACGTTTTTGTCAAACATCTCTGCCTAACTTAATGAATGATTCTTAAAAAAAAGTTGCTGTGGATTTTCTTGTTTTTATTTTCCCAATCCCGTTGTAGTTTTTAGATTTCAAAGTGCTTTGTGAAGCCTATTTGATTGAATACATACCTCATTCTCCTTTTCTAACAGTTTCAATGTAAATTCTAAATAATATAAAGTAACATACAAAAAAAAAATTCTAGAAATATGTCGACATGAATTAGAATTTATTGACATTGGTGATAACTTGTCTGTAGACTTCAACTTTTTACCCAACATAATTGTGACATCACAAAAAGCGATTTAAAGGTTGAACTGACAAAAAAATCCGTGTCCGTTAGTCTATTAACATAGATGTCCCGAGACAAAGCAAGTAATTAACTGACAGTGTGTCAGGAGCATTAGTGGTGCGCGGGTGATTGCACCTATGGGCTCCGTCCCCCTACATCTGTAAACATCCTAGATAACCATCTGACGTTTGACACAAAGCGCGGTTGCGAGATTACATCTCAAAACTATCCCCTCCACTTCCTCTAGCCGTCTAATTATTTATTTACGTCTTCTTATCATGCCATCGACTCGCTTGAGCGCAAAACTGAGACTTACACGAATTCAAATTTAGAAGCCGCGTTATCATCTTAGTCGATCTTGTGACAGTTTAGTATGAAATTAACGCTGTCTCTTTTGAGTTTGCGTATAAATATTTTCAGTGCGAATTCCTTCTGACTTTCTTTGTTTGAATATCAAATCGTAAAGTTCTGCAAAATGTTATACTCATAACGGAAAAAAAGTGAGTTTGTAATATTAAAAACAGGAAGCTAACCTAAACTTACGCAACAAATATCGTAATTAACATTAAATGCTACTAAAAGTTATAATTTTAACACGCCATTATAAATTAGACACTGACAATTTATTGCATAAGGCCCGTTAATTAATAATAATATCACTACAATTCCTATGCTTTCGAGTACAGGTGCTTCCGCAAGGGGAAATATATCTATGTAATATTCAAAAATAATTGATAAAATTCCGTTTTACACCGTTGCCACGCGCCCCTTGGTCCGAAAAAAAAGTTTATGACATCTCACTCGTTCGTGGCCGGGCAAGGTGTAATTTGATTGAAAGCACCAAAAAAGTCTTATAATCATATAATAAGTGGTGGAATAATTAGTGGGGCTTAGGAGCAGGTGCGATGCGCACGCGTCGCTCGCAGGCGGCTTTTACTGCCCAACGAAAAAGACAAATGATTATACTTAGTGGATAACCACTGTCTTATGGTCCTGCTTTTTTGTTTCCCATTAGTACTTTCCACTCAGTCGACTCAAGATAAGGATTCAGAGTTATTAACTAGCGACAGCTATTGCGATTACTGTATTTGCGGAGTTAATTCATATGTGAATTGTTGGTATAGTGTTGTTAAAGTTAATCTTAAGAATGTGACATTAATTACATTTCAATTAGAATTCAATAAGACAGTAAAATAATCATAATTCTGATGAATAAACTAGGTCTGTAGATCTAAATAGTACCTACTAATACTATTCATCAATATATAGTATTATATCAACTCATTTAGATGAGTTGATATAACACTATATATATAATATATCTACTAAAAGTTATAATTTCCAATCAACCACGTTTATTACTAAAGTAAATATAATTAACACCATTTGTTTGTTTATATTTTGTTGTTAACTAAATAAAAGTTCAAATGTTTATATTCCTTATCCGATGAAAGGTGCACCAACAGATTGCAAGGCTGTGCAACGCAATACATGCTCAATAATTACACAGTCCGTTTGTTTTATTTCGTTATTAAATTTATTGTTTGCTTTATAGTCTTAATATGAAATGGTTTACAAAATATAATTACCCGCAATGATTATAAATGAACAATTAACTCGGTAACTTTAAGCGAAACACATTTGAAAAATTTAAATTATTTCAATGCTTTTGCAAGTAAGTCTAAATATAAAAAAATTATAAACTGAATGTTGCGGACGACATAACGCTTGCAGTTTAACAGGAATAGTGTTGTGCGCGCAAAGCTATCGATAATCGAGAAGCTGTTAAAGTTTGTGTCGAGGTCGACAGTTACGAGGCGGAGGCCGCGTATGAATTAGTGTAGCGTAGTAGCCGCGCGAGATTTACTGCGGACGCGGCCGGCCTAATTGGGCCCGCTCCGCCACGGGCGCGAAACGCTCAAATTTATTGTTTTCCATAATTGTTTTTGAGATGTGAACTTGGTGATGCCCTGCCACATATACCATCTTCATTACAAATATTTAAAGCAACAGTGTTTGGGCAGTTCTATAAATAAGTAGTTAGCGGAATTGCGCTGTCAGAGTGAGCTGAGTTTATTTTTAAGGTTGCAATAAGACTTCTCAGTTATCGACGTGCAGAATATAATATCAGAGTGCGTTGAAGGATAATCAATTTTTGATATACGGTGTCATTTAGTTATAAATGAAGAATAAGTTACAAATATTGTCAAAATGCGGAGTGGAAAAAATATAACAGTAATTTTTTGACATATAATATCAACAATGGAAATCAAAGGACTAGTAAAACATCTTTTAAACGCAGTATCTGATTATCTAGTAAGCTGTTAGCAGATGGACAATCCATTTGTCTTACAATAATTACACTTCACCGATAGCTATTGAAATGATAATTGAGTGATGACGTTTTAATTGCATTCACTTGAATCTGATAACAGTTTATCTAAATTTTCCAATTATATTTAACTTATTAAGAAAAATGTACCTGTAATAAGCAGAACTGATATTAAGAGCGATACTTTATTACAATTATGATAAGCTCACAACATTAGTGTCATTAAATAATTTACTATACGTATTTACTGGATAACTAGAACAGACAGACGTTCATTATGAAAAATGCAGCAGTATTAAGCGGGTTAAAAAAAGGCCCCGTTCGCACTATAAATCGAGTGTATCGATAAATTTGGCGGGTGTATAAATCGCCATTTCAATTATCCCCCGGAGAAGCAGCTGTCGGCGGCCGACTACTGCCCGGAGTATTTATTTTAATCACGCGCACACATCAAACGGTCTCGATATTTTATCAACTTCCCGCCGAGCGCATCACTAATTATAACATTTTACCTATTGCAACTACTTATTTAAACACTTTCTAGGCATGGTATTTATTTTGTTAATAAGTTAACAGAGATAAGGTGACATTTACGTTATTTATGCGGTTAGTGGCAATACTTTAATTATGGGATACGAAATTGTGGTATTAAGGATGTCCTGTGAAAATGTTTATTGTGTGAAAGAGGTAAAGTTCTGACCCAGTTAAAAGTCAGCGTTAATCGTGCGCGCGTCGAGGAAATTATTTGTCACGAGGATTGGTTTGATTTTCGATAAGATATCTCTGTAAGGTTTTTTTTATTGAAGTGTCTCACGCTCACGTTTAGTACAGTTTAACTACTTATCACAAACGTTAACCTCTTTTGGTGTAATTTAACGTAATTAAAGGATTGTATACGCGTAAATATTGAAGCAAGATAAAGTACAAATGTACTTTTTTTCTTGAACTGATTTTAGAGATCAAATTATTTTTTGCTTTTTACATTTAAAAATATGTATTTATTTGTTCACTAAGGCGAGATTATAAACCATCGATAAGTCCAATGAACAACCAACAACTAAACTAATTTCTTCATTTGATCGTTCCGAAACGTCTCGTATCGCGAGCATCTTGCGAACAGACTTTCTAAGCGGCAAAACGTTCAAAAACAGCAGCAACAAATCAGGCGAGTGTCGAAAGTCGCAATTAAACGCGCAACGGTCCCGGAGGCAAATAAACGGCGCGCGCGCAATTGGGCGTAGTGCGCAGGCGCGGGCGGCGGCCACACGCCGCTACCGGGAATCGCCAACAGATACTTGACCTATATTCGGATGTACTTACTTGAACTTCCATCTAATTTATTTATGCACTTAAATAACTTAATTGTTAATATCATTAGAGCTAATTTTAAGATACTTAAATGGCTTAAATATCTGCAGAATCGTGGTAAAGAGATAAGGAAAGAGCAATTGTCACTTATTTTTTTCTGCTGGAACTAAACTAAGCCTATTTTAACATTTAAAATTTCTGGTTAATTTAAGGTTCTGTTAACATGTGGCATTATCTAATATCGATTGAGCCCTGTCTTTGTGTTAGATGTATTTAAGTAAAATTATAAAAGCATATCTGTAAAAAAGAGTACTTTTTTCTCTTAAACAATTAAAATCTTGTAGTTTTGTCGCAATTACATTGCTAACGTCACATAGGTACATTTTGTGGTTTTCACATAGGTAGGTACATATCTTAAAGTGGTGTCAATTATGATGGAGACAAGGATAAGGCAAAAGTTACTTCACAAAAATAAACCTCAGTCCACAGCTGCGCATGCACACGTGAACTCTTTATAGCTTAATGCTCGAACGAATTTCAACCGAGTATCACTAAAGGGGTTGATGGAGCCCCATACAAAAAGTTAAAGTAAAAAGTCGTCGCGCCGAAAGTCAAAAATACGCCGTCGATGATGGCGGCCGTAAGGGCTGTCAATTCTGTCATATGGTTCACGGTACGAAAAAGTTGGTACGCTTTGTCATGAAGTTAAGTTTATAGTAAAAAATAATAAGAGAATATAAATCGGTTATGTATTTTCAAGTTAACCGCATAATTTGATCAAATAACTCTCCTTTAATATAAGTACATGTGTAAATTATAAAAGTAACGTTACTATGTCCCATGTCGGCCTAGGACTTCTACATTTCGACTAGCCTAGGTTTCTTGCCTAAGATATCGGAATTTAAGACGTCAAAAATAGTTGAATGCATTATATTTTTTGATATGCCAACATCAAAGTTATCATTGAAAATAGCTCGTTTTAAAGCTAGACGATAACTTCAAAGTCTTCAGACCACTGTTAGGCATTGTACAAATTGTCACTTTTCGCATCTGGCTGACAACCCTTGTCGTATAAAAAGACCGGTGGTAGTCTTTCGTGAATTAGTTCCGCGTTGTTAGCGGGCGTCGCCTCCTCCGGTGGCAATGCCTCAATGCAGCTAATAGACACGTCTATCTGTCTGTCTGTCCTTTAGGGTTCCTTAGACATGAAATGGATCCTTATACGATTAATAATTAGGCAAATGTATTATTTATCTATCTACATACATGTAAATCATATTGGATAAATATCCAAGGTACTATGAAAACTTGTATGTATAGACGTACTCATATTTAGGTATGTTTTTTTTTAGTAGGCTCATGACATTATCCTTTGGGGTTTTTCGTCGGTTGACACCACGAGCCGATGACACCGTTGGACTCAATCGTATGCTCTAGGAGTAATTAAACGCGATGATTCTACTAACAATGTAGATATGTTGAAAGGTACACATCAAATGAGTCGAAAAACTATGATAAGTTCTAAAAATGATTTGAGATATTGCTATTAGATTGGGCGCAAATGATTGACATCATTAACTTTTAATTATATTAAACAAAAAGCATTGAAACGACGCGGGGTCTCTTGTACCTACACAATTTCAGTATCCATATATTTTTGTATAAGACGAGGAAAATATTTTGCGGCGGCACATTGTACAGTCGGCATTTAAATCAACAGCTCACACGGAACGATGATCTGAATAATTGTAAATACTTTCACTGAAAGGTGCGCCCATAAATTTATGAATCGCTCCACCGCTTTATATTGGCCCGAGCGCAGTCACGTGAACTAACATGTCCCTATACCCGACTATGATCCTTATTACTTAGTCTCAGGTATCCAGTCTACCGTATAGTCTAAACTACGTCTCATAACTAAGAATTAGTTCGGAAACACCGAGGCAGTTAATTGAATAAACTAGTTTATTTGAAAAGCAATTTATAGTTTATTAGTATTATAGATTGAGTGAAAAAGGTTATGAATTAACTCAAGTTGATTGTTTATTACGAAACAGAGAACGATCTTTTATAGGCATATCCGGGTGACTTTAATTGTGCGGTTAGTGCAGACTTAAGATGCGTAGGTAAGTAAGTAGTAAGACTGAAGTAAATTTTCTATCTTTTTGACATAAACTGCGTATTCCGATATAGAAAATTAATGACGACGTTTTTTGTCATTCTAGTTTACATGTGTAAATCGACCTAAAGCCTGCTCATAACTTAAAAGGTGTTTGCACCTGCAAATATTGGCGTACCATACTTTTAACCATGAAATATGTAGCAGTACATAATAACCAGATGGTTCACAACAACATATTATTCTATCCAAACTAATCACACATACTTATTTGTTATGAATATTGTGTTATATCCGTACTTAAATACGTTTATAAGTATTCATGATTCGAACACAAAGAAAGATTTTAGGTCAAAGTTATTCGACAAGGAAATAAAATGTCTGAAAAACTTTTGCATATAATTCCATAACCATATATATTAGTTATATAACAATTTTTTGTACCTATGACACTGTATGTACAGAACCCACGCGCCGAAAACCTGTCAAAACATGTTATGTTAAGTCGAGGATACAATATTTAAACACTGCAAAAACAATATAAACGTCAAACACAAATAAAAGAAAAAAAAAACAAATTTAAAATGAGCAGCCAGTGTGCTACGGCCTGAGCTGTCATCCTGACAGTTGCACCCACAATTCATTCCCGCAACAGCTACCAGAAACACCCTGACGCGTTCTTACACCGGCCGTAATGAGCTGAAATATAAACCGCCTCGTCGCAAAAAGAATAAACGTCCGCACGCAACACCGAGATGTCTCCCAGTGAAAATAGTTGAGCTGTTTAAACAAATCTCTTCGGCTATAAGTAAAAAAAAACTGTGAAACTGTGTTGCAGTCTTGCAGTAAACACCATATGTCTAGATCGGTTACAACGGCCACTTTTAAGCAAATTTAATTATTGAAAACAACTTTGGTTAACTTTACAATAAATTTATAATTAAATTTAATTAATACATACCTATTTATTTTACTCAAGTAACTGGGTATCATAATTTTGAAATGCAAACCGCAAGTAGATAACCTATAGTTAATAGGTTAAGCTATAATAAATATTATCACAGGAAGTGTTCTGGTCTAGTAAGTTTGTGGGTTAAGTATAAACTTAAAACTTTTTAATGACTTAACATAGTAAGTAGAATAGAAGAATTTTAAAGAAATATCAAAATCGTCTTTTTGCTAGGCCCCGGAATTGTATCCATTAAAAAAGCATATGCCTAACTATAAAGCTACCCGAAAGTCTTCATTCCTCTGTCTCGTTTTAGTTTAAGTTAACCACGTCTAATATCGCACTTCAGGACATCACGAGACACTTTCGGTGCACCGAGCATCACAATGAAGATTGTCCCGTGTCATAGCTTAATTACGAGCCAATTATGTGGCAAAACATCATTCCCGCGCAAAAAGACGGCTAAACGCATCTATTCGAAACAGATAGTATAATTGCTGCATTAGTGCAATTTTTTCCCGTCAGCGCTAATGAGGCGTTGTCGATATTTGACTAAATACGTACACCGTCTGAACGGAGCGATCTATGAATAACATTCATTACTATGTTGATTTTTAATCACCATCTTTATCATTATGACTGATTAATGTTATTGGACAATGTTTAATGCGGTTTTATTTAATCAAGCTGATAATAGACTAGTATTTCTTTCTTTTGATAAAAATGTTTTATTGATTTGAATTTATTAGATGGTAAATTTTAATTAATATTAAAAATATAACGTCAGTAGCGACAAAATATCAATCATCAATACCGGTTGGAGTATATTTAGGAATAGTTAGAGAGCTTATGGAATTTTAGATTAATTACCTATATTCAGTGAGAATATCAAAATCATCTCAAGAATATTCGGTATATGTAAAATACTGCAATATTAAAATGATGACATTTAGATATAAGTAATATATGACTTTGCGTATATAATTACAGTGCTTCTGGTTGTGGTTCACGGTCATCAATCTTCATTTTATGTCTTGTATGATTTTCATGAAAAAACCTCTTATGAACAATAGGTACGCCATTAATTTATTGAGAATGAATTGAAACGGAACCTATAATAATGCAATCTACTATAAATTTTACGAAAGCTGTAAATTACTTTGACAAATCTATTATAAGATAAGCCAGTCTAATCAACTTTTCATTTAATTATCTCTATACGGCGTAAATGTATTATTTTTCAGACAATAGGCGTTTATGTGTATTGTCTTTAAGTTAGTTAAACTAACGGCACCTTAAAGATTATAGGTACATTTTTCTTTAACATTTCAACTAATTTACTGAATGTCTGTATTAGAAACCCTATTTAACAAATTTGGCAGTTGAATTTAAGAATGTACGAATAATGAAGGTAAGTTTTAGGTCATTATAATAAATATGCTATAATATTATTATATAGTGTCTGCCCGCGGCTCCACTCGCGTGGTACATCGATGAAACATAGCCTATATATTATTCGGGTGTATGAGTTATACGTATTATTCCAAGTTTCATTAAAATCCATTCTTTTCCATTCATCCATAAATCCAATCCATCCATTTTTTTGTGAAAGAGTAACAAACATCCATCCATACATACAAGCTTTCGCATCTATAATATTAGTAGGATGAGTACCTAAACTTAGGTGCCAAAATGTAGGTGTCATAAGGTGCTTAAACTTAGGTGCCAAAATTTAGGTGTCATAAGCGCCGCATCGCTTTCTAGCCGAGAAAATTGTCGGCGGGAGCCGTGTGGAACATTTACCATGGCATTGTAGAGCGAACCTGTTATTTTCCCATTTGAGCGGTTTTATGGGTATGTTAGTATTGTGGCCAGATGCAGTTGATAGCGTAATAACTTGCGCACTCTCCGTTCTAGAAACGTAACACAATTATTCGCACGCATAAATGCATCGCGACGCATTTTTTGCTGTTTCTAAACCATCGCTGCTCCGCTTCGTTGTCACAATTGCGGCAACGAACCGAGCGAGCAGTGTAAACGGACGGGCTGTTAATGAACACGTAAAATTTACGCTTTAATTAGTCGCAGTACCTACGAGCTATGTATGCATTTACGTAGCGTGAGTGTGTGAAGCCGTAATACTCACATAAAACTCAAATGTTTTGTTCTTTGAGTCGTTATACATAACATTTTTCAAATGACTAGCCTTAGGTATGCGTAAATTAATGGTAACAACAGTATCGATAATTAACATATGGCAAAGCTGATGAGGCAATTTATTCTTTAATTAACTATCAATTTCGCACTAATTAGTCCTCGAGTGAACTATTCATCATAATGAACAATTATTATTAATAGATTCATCATTGCTTACCAGTTACATTAACATCCTTTAATCATAAAATTGTAGATCATTATCATTTAATCATACCAATAACTAATGATGATGACGTTAAAATATTGCATCGCATCCTTCCAAGTCTTCAGCATGATTTCAGAGTAATAAATTACGTAAAAAGTAATAATATTCTTAAGCTTATGTACCACATTTTCTTTTAATAATGTCCCACCTGTGGTTCTTGCCTAGCATGTCGTTAAAGGCTACTAATGGTATATCGGGTTTTGGGTATGTGATTGTGTAGGCGACAAGTCAGTTGTAACTACTTTTTCTCAATTTTCCATCTAAGTCCAGCCCAGCCCAGTTTTATTTTTGGCTGAAGACGTTAAAAGGGCATGCTCTGGTTTACCTTTTACTTCTGATAATACTCGGCTGAATCTTTGACGAACATTAACTGTATGACTTGGTATTCATATTAACTTAATGTGTAAATTTTAATTTTTATATTCAATCTGGCATTGAAAAGAGTAACTACCGAGTTTCTTGCCGGTTTCTTCTCGGTAGGATGCGACATTCCGAACCGGTGGTAGATTCAAATTGTTCTACTATGTACTTACTTGACGATTCACAAGTGCTTTTTTGAGGCCTACGTAAATAAAGATATTTTGACTTTGACTATGCCAACCCTTTGACTCTGCCTACCCCTTCGGGGATTATGGGCGTGATGTTATGTATGTATGTACCAACTCTTTTTCGTCAATCGTCTTTTTTAATATAGGTAAGTACATCTCAAATTGATTGTCGATCGATTTAGCCTCTACCTACCCCTTGGGGGATTATGGTATGATGGTATACAAAATCGCAAACTTATCGGTCAACAAATAAATGGTAAATAGTAACATTGTGTTATTTAAGTAAAAAGGTAGGTTCTACACTTGTCATCAGTCAGCCATTACCTCAGCACTGCCTCATATCATCGTCCATCTTCATACAATTCCATACGCCACTTTCATAATTTCCCCGCGAAAATTTACCACCGGCTAGTTTCCTACCGAGGTACATGAGCAGGCATTTATAAGGAAAGCCGAGTTATAAACAAGTCTAGGCTTCCGAGTTAGTGTTCGGTGCAAGCGGCCTGGACGAGACCTAATGCGTTTGGTGCACGCCACCACCCTTGCAGTGGGGCGCACAGTGACACCTCATTTTGAGGATAGATCCGCCATTTTTTATTAATGTTAGTGAGAGCAGTGATTGGTTAGTGAATAAGAATAAAGAGTCTATACTTACATCATAATACATGTAGGTACCTCTGGATTTTCCAAACTCTAATATAAGTAATGTGTGGGGTGTATGGTGTATGGTTGTATAATCAAGGTCCAACTATCTAATGTAGGATGTTGGTCAAAAAGACCCCTGCCTAGAAACTGAGACTAATTTATTATCCATACTTTACCGAGCTGTTGACAGAATTCAAGTTTCTTAACATATAGATATTTTTCTAAATCAACAGTACGCAAGTTATTTCCATATTCTTAATTTTTAACCAGTTGCAAATGTGAATATTACGACGTTATACTTTATCCTCCAGTACAACCAAGAGTTTTCTAAGAAGAATAAAGAGATGGAATTTTCCATGTCAGTACGATTCGCAAAGTGCCAACTTAAACAATTTCAAACAATAAAGTCTAGGCTCAAACCATTATTGGCTCAAATTATCACAGCGTACAGCAAATAGGGTAATTGGTAGAATTACGTATAGGAATTGTGGTTTTAAGAAAAAGGCTAAGTTCTGTGAATCGCACCCCGACTACAAATGAGTCCGCAGCGCTAAACTTACGGGTTTTACAAGCGGCGGCAATAACACTGCTTTATGTTACGTGCCTCCTCGTTGTTCCACCTTCCACTAGATCACCCACAACCGACATCTTCGACCTTATTGATACCATCATAGAGCACAAATTCGACGACAAACCCGGCCAAAGCTTAACACAAAACTGGAATGTTGCATGCGAAGAGCATATATGGAAGTTGGAAGTGAATTCATTGCCATACAACTGTTGTAATTCTGTACGTAATTATGACTGTTCCCTGTTATGGGTTAAAGTTTCATTGATAAGGTTTGGCGAGTTGCAAATACACGACGCTAAGTGAGTTTAGAGCCTTTCGCTGTTACTTAATGGCATGTCTCGACTTTTAGATTGCTGTTAGTTTTGTCCATGTTTAGCGGAATTTAAGTCAGTCCATCTTGCGTCTTGACAAGTACACCTATTTTATTTTTAATATGCATGTCGTGAATTTTAGATTGCATTTGGTTACGGCCTTATTTGGTAACTTGCTGCAGTTAACCCGTGCACTTTATTTTGTTGTTGAATTGTAAACGTGATATCACTCCGGTCAGTACTGTACGTACGTCGAGCGAAATGGGTTATTATCTGTAGACTGGGCACCAGCGGAGTGAGAACAGTCGGTGGAGTAATTAACCTGGCATAATGGCCAGTTATTAAGCAATTCAGCACAACACGACCGACGTCTTGTGTCGGGCTATGTACTCTACCTATGTGGAGTACATGCCACCTTCCGTATGCTCCTGTTAAGGTATTGCACATTAAAGGCGTTGTGCTTTGCATGTATTTGCGTAACATTATTATCAAACGGAATTTCAATCAGGCTCGAGATTAAGTCATATCCAGTACAAATATTTCTAATGTCAGACTCGTTCCGCGAATAAAGTGGACGCGATTTCTAAAATTATAAAACATTCATAAATAAATTAGTTACTGAACACCCAGTTATCGTTGAAGTTGTACATAGAATCTTGTTAAATTAAACATAGCCCTTGATTGCGGTAGAAATTACTCAAAGCTATATTGATGACACCAATAGATGGCGTTGATTGCAACAAAATAGCTCTGTTATAATTAGAAAGGCTGATTGCAACCGTCTGGGGCAGTTAAGTACTTTAAGTCTTTCTTGTTATTAGTAGGGTTACGAGCCATGCTTTATACTTATTCGTAGATTTAATATTGATTGTTATAAAATAAAAATATTGTTATTCTGTATAGGTATACATACTAGAACGTTTTATTTATATATATTGAAGCATGTACATAGCTGTAACCAATTATAAGCTAGCTTACAATGTCACAATTAGTGCGCGAAATCTTCGAAAATACGGATAAAATAGAAACACACGGCACTTAAAATCTAAAAGTTATGTTAAAAAATATATCTTGTTAGTCGAGATACGAATAATCGTTGCAAACTGGACTTGCTATTTTTTTTAACGTGATTGATGGGATTCTAAATTTAAACAAGGCAACGCTAGTAAGAAGAATATAGGTTACTGCAATGTAACTGTGCTTACTTCAGCAATCCATACCTCCAAGAAACAGAGGCTTCCAATGACCCAATTCCAGTCAGCTCGCAAATCTGCGGACATGTGGAGTACAGCTAATGCATTTTATATTGCTTAAATTGGCAGGGCGACGGCGCGGTATGCGCGGCGCGTGAGGCGTGTAGGCGATTCGTGGTAGAGCATTAGGGGACAATTGGCATTGCACTTAGCTGGGAGGATATCTTGTACTCTGATGGGTTCAATTGCTAGTTTGTACTGGCTCCGATTGTACAAGGACCCGTGATATAACAACTTGGCTTTGCATAACAATGTTATACTTCTATCCGAACTACGCGCTCGTACTGCAAGTGGAAGTACTTCCGCCGAGCTAGGTGTTACTTGCTCGGGGACCTAGGTCCAACTAACCGTCGCGGTGTATTGTATATATACTTAGTGATGAGAATAACTTCGTTAGCGCGATGCAGGATTGTATGGCGTTTCTCTATGTTCGATCGACGTCATTTGTTTACGTATTATTTGGGCTATAATCTTGACTATCTTGTGGTGCGGTCGCCAAACTTCTGATCATAGACGCACCTTATTGACAAAATGATGCAGTGTATGAAATATGTAGAAGAGAATTACAAAACTATTTACAGCAGAACAAAACGTTCTATTAGAATTCTAATTCAAGAGTCAGACAATATTTAATTTCTGGCTAACTATAAAAATATCTAGGATTACTGTAAATGAAGCCTGAGAGAAGTACTAAAGTACTAACTTCAGCAAAAAAAAAATATGTTTCTACCGGTAATAATACCAATATCTATAGATAAAATGTCAATAATAAGATGAGATAAGAAACGCATTGATTGGTTAAATTGATTCTAACCTTCCCCAGCCACATGAGCAAAGCCAACTGCAGTTGCCATCTTTTTACCCGGCGCATCTTCATTGCGAAATTAGAAAGCCGCCGAGCGCAACGGCTTTGTCTTGATTGTTTCATTCCCGCAATTGCAAATCTCCAAAAAGAAGAGGGTCACGGCGGCTCGCAATGGCGCTCAAGCCACATGCCGGTGCCAAGTTCCGAGGAAGGCGATGAATAACTCATTGTGTGTGCCGTCCGTAGTGACGCACAGTTCTCGGAACCGCTGCACCAACTGAGATGTCTGACCCGCGTTCGGGTTTGTGAAAATGCAACTCATAACACTGCGCGCACAAACTTATACTACGACTCTATTAGAGTTGGGCAGAGGTAAACTGTGTGTGAGGTTCGACTAATGCAACAATAGATATAGTCCTGTTCTAGTATCATTCGGCCCAGTTCTCCCATTGCTAGAGAACCGTACGGATACTCTCATATCTCAGCGGAATCTTACACTTAAGCAGCATTACGATTGTTGATCTTTGGAAAATGTTAAAAAGCAATTTACTGGTTCCAAACTATATACATCTTAAATAACATTTTGTGATATTCATAACACCCCGCTCAGCCGATGTTACTTGTTAAATTCCAGAATATATAAAGCATATAGTTCTACGTGTTCACCTAAGACTGCCAAAACATTTACCCAGCTTTACCCAAAGTAAATACTTCCGTAATTAATATTTTATTACCTACATACATTCAATCAGGTACAACTCTTCCGCTAACCTGCTACGTTTTTGTGTCAGATAACGATCGTTGCTTAGAAAAACAATAAAACCGCGGAGGCCCTTAACCCCGATACGTCACCTTCGATTCTCACCAAACGCACTAAGTGCAACTGCACTAATTAGAATGCGTCCCTCGTCCCGCCGGCATCGTACGCCAAACGGCGAATATTCGCACACGACTATTGTCGTCCAGTTTATGGTTCGGCAGCCTTTATACAGCTATTTAGCATTCTAAATTGGTACCGCGGCGTCTTTTTTCTAACCGCTAAATGTCATGTAGCCGTAATAAAATGGGATATGAGCGCTGGCAAAAGTCGTGTGATTCAACACGACAATTACGATTATTAGTTGTATGTGGAATATTGTGATGGCTCAATCATATGCGGTTACAGTGTAGCAAGTCGTTGAGGAATGTTCGCGAATAATTTAACAAATCATTATTTTTTTATCTTCACTTTTAAATGTCCATTAAAGATATACTCTTACTTGCGTATAAAAGACGTGTTAGTAACATCTAATCACTTCATTTATACTTTTCAAAATCCTTTCTACCTGTGTGGGTTGATCTACATTGAGTACTTAACATAAATTACACGTCTTTATCTTTTGAATGTATCTATAAGTATACTTATAATATAATAGTCTACAATAGTTTCTGAGTGGTGACGTAGTTCCACTTCAACTGACATTAAGTACAATATTCGGTTGATATTGTCATTTGTCAAATACTAATATTATCCTGTCATAATATCAAGACTATCTGATGCATTGATAACTACATAAATCCAAAACTGTAACTAACTTTATATTTCGTTGTCATTTCATGTTTCCCCCAAAAACATTATGTCTAACTTTCCGTTTCGTTGTCACCAGGTAAACCGGCCACTAACGATGAAGAAAGAAGGCATCCAGACTAGAAACCGCAAGCTGAGCAGTAAAAGCAAGAAGAAGAAGGGCGGCATGGGCATGGGCGGGGGCGGCGCGTGCGCGCTGGCGCTGGGCGGCGTCATGGGCGACATGATCAAGCCGCTGGGCGACGCCACCAAGGGCTTCGGCGGGTCCGCATTCCCTTCGGCTATGGACTTCGGTGAGTAATCTGATCTGTACTCCAAATAGAACCACTGACTGTTAACTTAGTCCCAATGTGTAGAAAATTCAAAGTACCTATATTAGGTTTATCTCCAAAAGTTTTTTCAAGAGTTTCATGTCCTACTGTTACTCGTTCTTGTCCTGTTCTGTACCTAGAGTTTACGATATATTTGAGAACTTAAGAATATGCAACACAGATGTATAAGCCACTTAACGCATTAATCAGAACATGGAAATGTAGATAGCAAACATAACCGTCTTTTACAAAAAAACGTTGTTTATACATAGCGGTTGCATAACGTTCGCGGCGATATTCTTTACTTGCGACATTTACGTTCAATATAGTAATGTGTGCGCATACAATCTAATCAAAATAAAATGTGTACTAGGAAGACTGATAGACGATAAACTTTTTCTTATACCATATCTACCCTGCTAGAGAAATGGCGCGGAGCTAGTAGTAATAGTAGTACTTAGTATATCTATAAGAAGTAAACATATATATAGGTAAGTGTATATTTAACTAACCTATAATTATTGTCCCACAGGTCAACACCAAGTGGGCTTGGTGCACCCGGCAGCGGCGCACATGTCCCATTGGTACGGAGCGCCGCACCAGGGCTTCGCCCCCCCACCGGCCTCCCATAACCCTTACCACCATCACCACCTTGCGCAACTAAACTCTATGGTAAGTCCCTATAAACGTTTTAGACGAGGTCGAACACAAACAATTGTTAACGAACATTTAAATTCAGAACGAATCATTTTTTTTGTATTGACCAATATAAATTTAATGAACATGTGTTATATAAAGCAAATTTGGCTAGTAAATATATTAAAGTGCCTTTTATATTCTTGTGTCTTTTGAAACGCTTAAATTATTTAATAGAAGATAATTCATTTCAAATGTTTGAGTGAGTTAACAATGATATAATCATGATGGACACTCTAATGTTGACTATTGTTTTAAGTGCAATATACAGAAACTAATGAAACATATTCTTTGCAGACCGGCTGGAGGAGTGAGTATACGTGATAAGTCAACCAAACAAACGCCTCCACCTGGATGAACCCACGTACCCCACGTGACCTGCTACCGTCCCGGACGGACCCGGCCAGAGGCGACGCGGACAACGGGTGCTGTGATCCCCTGCACTGAAACTATCACTGACACATCACACAAACATAAGACTGTCCAACAGAATTGATGTTTCTACATTTATATCAACACAGGCAGAATTGAACAATTCGAACATGAAGTTCGAACATGAACTATTTTGAACATATCCCAAATTGAACATCGTCCCAGTAAGCGTTCCCCAGTGAAGACTTTGATATTCCGTGATCAGTTTCCTATAAGTATTAATTTAAGAGTGTTTTACATGAAGAAGTAACTAGCGAAATTGTACAGTATTATAATATAGTTATTATAATGTCGGTAATACGATACATAAGTATAGTTCAAAAACAATTTGTGTATTTTGTACATATCTTATTAAGTTATAATCCGTTCCTGTATAAATTGTTTCTCTTTTTTTATTTAATTTTGAACGTTTCGGTTCGCTATAGGAATTGTGATGTGTTCAGAGAAATTATTCCCAGAGATATTTTTCTTTTGTACATTTTATTTGTGTAGATGATATTGAATGAAATGCAATAGTAATTTATGTAATAGTTATAAAATCATGCGAATTGTAAATAAATAGCTGTTTTAAATAGTAACATTATGCAGAACTGATGTTGTGGATATCGAGAATAAACTATTTTTCTTATTTATCGCTGCTAAAGGCCCAGGATTGGTTTAGATCATGTTGGTTTATGATATAAGACGAGTTATTCGAAATTTGTATTATTTACCGTTGTAAAATTAAGGTATCGAGTGGCCATAAATTGTATTACGGGGTGTTGTTCGTGAATGAGGCGATGGTAATAATAAGCATACGTTTTCTAAATTAAGGTGTAACTTTATTCACCAACAACCCCGGTACCCCAAAATGTACATATGACATGTAAATGAGCGTTGTAGAAAATAAATGAAAGGATCATTATAAGACAATCAAAATAAAAATGTAAATTAGCATTCACTACAAAGCAGCCTATTACGATATCCCGTACCTAAAATTTTTAGTTTTTAAAACAAAACATTGTGAAGTTGTGTATTTTAAATGAAATTGTGAATAAATTATCAATATTGATATTAAAAATGGTTGTTATTTAACCGTCCTAGTTTTTACCTCAGATTTGTTGTTGTCATTAATACAACATATCAATTGTTTTTTTCATATCAACAAAGATTCACAAAATACTAACTATTACAGTCAGTCTCCAGAGTAGAAACCACTTAACTAGGTAGGTACTAAAAAAACATAAATAGTCTACATATGAAATCGTTTTAGATTTTTATATAGCATCGCTTACTACATACTTACTGCAGCGTGTACCTAATTTTCAATCAATATTGGTATACAGTTTATACTCAACGACCCTTCACCCTTGGTTCATTCTAAGAAGGATCGCGATAAAGCATCCCTGGTTTAGAACGCAAATCAATTGACCATTCAATTACGTCGTCTTGCACACAGCTCGCCATAAGTCACCGGATCAATTCCACCATTCCGCAGAAAAAGTCGTCCAAAAGTCACGCTTATCTCGCGGCAAATTGAAAATGCAGCCGTCCGTGTGATTGTGACGCAACGGGGCCGCTGCCGACGACATATGGACCTATTCAATTTTAATCGCATTTCAGAAGAATGGACATCGGATAAAAGTGCCTATAAAACGCTCCCCGGTCGACGATAGACCTTAGTTAATAAGCTGGTTTTATTTGCGGTTAAACTCCATCCGGATTTCAAGGGTGGCACATTGTTGCAGCGAACAATTAATGTTTGCGATGGTCTTTTTGAGCGGGTAGATTTCGTTTTACGCTGGATTGGACAATTTCTTAGGAGATTTTTATTGAACAAAGATTGATTGTGGGTATTTTTAAGAACGCTTGGGTGCGATACGGGTATTCGTGCGAAGGTTTGCGCGACAGACGCATAAGTCACCGCCGTGATATATGCGCGGCTAGCGCGGGAAAAAATGTCGCGAAACAAAAAGCGGCATCAGTCTGCTGGATTTATAGCCGGTAATGGTTCCTTTAGGGTTGCCAAGTACCCAAAAAGTGGGACTTAAAACACATTTTATAACTTACACAGCAATGTAAATTTCTTCAAAAGAAACTAATGCTTTGTATTTCGATGTTGGAATAGGATTATGTGCATTCTAATTTGGAATTTTAATTTCAATCTGCGAGTTGAAAAGTTGAGATTTTACAAAATTTGCAACAAAAAGATTGTAGGCGAGAATTTGGCCATTCTTTTGCTAGCCGGACATCCTCTTAGCCGGACAAAGCCAGATGTCCGGCAGCCCTGACATCGGGGTATTCGCCACGGCAGGTCGTGGCGGGCGGAATGCCACCCCCCCTGGTGACGGAACTTCGCACCTCGCTAAATTACGACCGTAAACGTTGTATTTCGGAATGTTGGACACGGAGTGGATTCCTCTGTACACACCCCGTGAGTAATGGTGAGACGTAACGGTTTGATTTGTGCACTAAATACGGCAAGCAACGGTAGTGGTGTACAATTTTGGTGAACGCAAAAAGCTTTAGTAGAACTGAATTGCATTTCCCGGTTAAGGAAATTCTAAAAAAACGTATGTAAACAAGTCCTATTTTATTATTTTTACAAAAACAATTCACAAAAGCTTTTTCTAGCCATCCAATATAGGGGTTCGCTAGATAGTAGCCGTACTGTGTGAGTTTCATTGCACGGACAGTTAAGTAAACCAACAATTTTAAAATCTCCAAATGTTTCAGGAAAAAAGCTTTAAAAATCATTTTTTATTTTAACAAGTCATCTTATTGTTATCCAAGATCAAAGTGAAATAAAAGAAAACAAATGTCAAACCTAACAAAGACAAAATAGAAGCTTAAATCTTAACGCGCACGGTTAGAAACGTTCCAAACTTGAAATTTGATTAGAAAGCAGTAAACGAAATTATGAAATTTTCTAATTAGCGAGATAATTTAAGATAGCAGTTCCACTAAATGTTGAGCAATTACCGCTGACTGCGTTATTTTTAACAAGGCTTGAGAACGGTTCGGAGCGGCCATTGTGTCACTTCTGGTTTCCACACCTCGAGGAAGTCTGGAGATAAAGCTTAACTAGGCAATCGTCTTGTATCTACGCGTTGTTTTATATGCGCTTTAGTTATTTTAAAACGTTCCATGTCATGATACTTTGATTGCGACAGTTATTATTCAAGTCTTCAAGTTAATTACTCACTCATATCTCTTTTACTCTTACCCAAGGAGTTACGTGTAGATGTAATAACATTGAGTTATCTTATATACTTAAGATGTCAAATGTAGGTATAGAACAATTATCCTAGTCTTTAAAGGCATATTGCATAGGTAAAGGTGCATTTAGTACATTCACTTATGGATTCAATTGATACGAATAAAAACGTACATTTAATAAATTACTAAATTGGCTTTGATTGAATACTAATATTTATTAAGTTGTCTCTTGTATCCATTATACTTTAACGCAAGGGGCGACAGACGTATGACCTTAATATTAATACTAAATGTCAAAAGACATGATCAGTAGTAGCCGACACTGAATACCTAGATGAATTTTGAAATATATGTTGTCTTTTAGCGAACTCTTATTTTAATTAAGTATTCAAAATTCCTTCACTGCAATTAAACTGATAAATAATAAAATCAGCTTAGTCAGATCTGAATTACTAAGGGTAATCTTGACTTAAATCTGATTGTCACCATTTTAACACCCGAAATAAACACAAGCTTGCCGTTCCGTATCTAAGACTTCACAAGACTAGTAGTTCATTTAGGGGGTTAAGTATAAAATTATTTAACAAACTACCAGGCAATATAATTGAACTGCCTATGCATAGATTTAAATTACACATTAAAAATCATCTTATGAGAAAGGCTTATTATAATATAGAAGATTTTTTAAGTGACAAATATTTGTAATTGCTATTATACATATTTACTTTTTTACATTTGTATAGCATAGTAGCTTAAGGATATGACAATTGTTATCGATACTTATTGTAAATTTGGCGATGAAAAGAGTAACTATCGAGTTTCTTGCCGGTTCTTCTCGGTAGAAGCTACTTTCCGAATCCGGTGGTAAATTTTTATTTTCATTTGTATGTACTGACGATTTATAAGTGCTTATTTGAGCCTACGTAAATAAATAAAGATCATTTCATTTCATTCCATTTCATTAGGTTAATACTCGTAGCTTAGTGATTGTCACTTTCAGCCTTTCACGATCAGCTACAAAAGTAATTAAACATACTTCATTCTTATGTCCTGAGTAATAAAACCCAAATCACTTTTGTTGTTGATTACACTATCTACAAAATCAAACTTTTGTCTCTACTAGTTATATACCCGAGTGTAGCTTAAGGTTCATATGTAGTTTGATTTCGTCTAAATTTTGGAGTAAATTAATTCGTATAGAAGATTAGCTGTCCCGGCGAATCTTGTACCTCCCCGTTCTCGAGATGGGGTTGGAGGTAGGGGGGTGGAAATACTTTACGAACTATTATCAAGCCTAACAAATGTACAGAAAATATTTTAATAAAACTAATTAAACCGTTTCGGAGGAGTTCACCCACAATCACAGTGACACGAGATTTTTATATGTAAGAAGAATATATCCAGTTAGCTTCGTACGACTCCCGAGACCGAGACCTCTTGGGTCAGATTCTCGCATGAGAATGAAATCGCCTAATATTCTTTAGATCAATATTTATAGACCAGTGACCATCGAAAGACCATCCGATTTGAAATCACACACGTGCAAGCGCCAAATAAATCCCAATTTGGTGCAAGTCTCAAATCCGAGTCGCACTCATAGCGCAGTGAGTCGTGAGTAAAGGATCGTCCACACTCGCCCGCTATCCGCCTGATCCCGGAATCAATCTCCGACTTAGCCCGCGTTATCTCGCTGACCCGCGCTAGACGAATGTCACGACGCGTTTCACTTTTGCCGTTTTTGTTTTGTGTTTACAATGATAAGTTGTAGGGTGAGTTAAGTGTTGGTATGCATTGGGTGAAATAATTGTAATTGTTTATAATATTGTAAATACTTACTTGACGAAAAAAAAATTTGTTCAATTCGCTCTGGGTGTGCAATATTAATTTTTCGTTTTAAATTGTTATACTTATCTAATTATTTCTAGAAGAAACCATTAAGCATTAAAAAAAAGGATAAGGATAGTAATTAGAACCTCCTCCTTTTTCTGAAGTCGGTTCAAAATAGCAATTGTTGTTGAATAAATACAGTCTAAATATTATATAATGAATGATTTCAAAAGAAAAATGTTACTGAGATATCGTACAATATACAAAGTAGATTTTTAAACAACCGTAGTATCCATTTAACATTGTTTTTAGCAAATCACTAAGGATTTCAAATGGCACTGCAACAAATCTCCCTACTTAAACCAATTTTATTTACCACAAATCTCGCAAACAAAGAGTCCATTTGATCCGTTCGGACAGCATCTCCCGTGATCCGGTCATCACTCGTCTGGTTAGTGCCGTCCCGCTGCCCGCGCGAGGTGAGACCCCGGATTTGCCCGGAGCCGCTCCAATCAAGTGTGAACGCTCCTTTATTACGGTCGTAAGACTTTTGTATAGAAATTGGATTTTCATTACAAAGCACGAGAATTGCTTTAGTAATTTTATCTTTTGAGACGATTTCGGGAAAAGAATTGACGCATTATAAAATTTGATTGGAGGATGAATACAAGAGCGCTTCAAATCAGCCGGACACACTCATATTGACTGCAGCAATTGCTATCTAGAAATCTGCTATCAACTGCTAAACACATTAGTAAGTATATGCATGCCTATGAAATGAAATGCCATGGTATTTATTATGTAAAAACTACGATTCAATAAATTTTATTCAATACAATTTTATAAAAAGAACATTCGAATCACATATTTTGTGGCTAAAGTCTGTTCTCTTAGTTAATTTGTTAATTTGGATATAAAAGTTATTCATAATAAAAACCACTGCCAGCCCACACATTGAATATTAAATACACACAATTATTTATTCGTTTTAAGATTTGCCATTTCTTTTTTTTATTAGGCATCTAAGTACTTCACATTGAGTTGCCACTTTATGAATAAATAAAAATTAAACAAATTAATAATTTCTAAACCAAATATACGCGTTTAAATACAACAAATTTTGCCTAATTTATGAGCATAAAAAATTAAAATAGAATGCGAAAGAAAATTCAGATTTTTTTTTTTTAAACACGAAGTCGTAATGACAGGCATACGCTTGCAAATTGCACTTTTTTAATTATTTAAATGCACTATTTTAACGAGACCCCTCTTTCCGCAAATTGAGTTACGACTTCATACGCAGAGCGGTGTACTTAATCAAAATTCCGTCACTTTTTCCCATGTCACCTGTCTCAAACCCTTGTTTCGAAGTGACCGTTAGTTCTTATTTAGCATACTTTCGATACAGTCAGCTTCGTAGATTTTGTATAAATATATACATAATTTTATGTAAGATTATCAAATCAGAAAATTAATTAACAAATCATGGTAACAAAACAATATTCGTTTCCTTAGTCTAAGACATTTTATCTATGTAGGTATATGTTAGACATTTCTACGTTAGATAGGTACATACGTGAACGGCGTAGCAAAATTCAAGAATCCTTTTCGTGTTATATATTTAAATGCATGTGTCCTATAAACAGATGTACAAAGTATTGCAAATGATTTCATGAACAAGTCAATAAATATTAATACCTACCTAGCCAAATATACATATGGCGAACGGATTCACTGATCTCTAAAACATGCATTCCAAAAAAAATATGCAGAACCATTAATTTGTAAAATGAAAAGCAATTTGGTAGGTATAAAACCGACATGTACAATTGACTAGGTACCGGCTGCCATCAAATGGGAAATATTAAGGAATTATCTTAAATGCGCTCATATGCACTATTGATAAATAAAGGTTCATCGACAACTAGATGCTTGCTTTAGGAGTTATCACTGAAAATACAGAAAAAAAAGAAGGCCTTCGCGCCACTAATAAGACGTTAAAGCTCCTCAGGTGCTCCAACTTGACACGCAACTTACGTCACACATTGACCCAATAAGTGCTCCAAATGTCAGATATCTGGTAACCTTAAGTATCTCACACATGCATAAACGTGGCTTCACGCTATAATATATAAAGCGTGGAGTCCTTCTTTTTTACTAGTCCGTGGAAAAAAACATGTAATTTGTACTTTTCTTCTTTATTGTAATCAATGGCTTGCAATGTCTAGATTTCGTTGTTGCGGACTGTACAAAAAGATTATTCGGCCCGCCGGAGTTAATATTCAATACGTTTACACCAAATAATAATTACGGCAGTTCGTCTGCCGAATGCATTAAGGCCCGTTTCTTCGTATACATTATAATACGAGGCGAGGGAGCCCCGGCAGGTGCCGCAACGTTATTAAGTTACGCTAAAGACACTCAATACTCACACACTTTGTTTATTATTATGAGCGAACGTACGTAAATAATGCATTATAACTCGCGTGGATTACATCTAGAGTTACTTTAATAAAATCCGCTTAAAATTATGGCGTTTTGTGTAAGCATAATTTTTAATAAAAAGCCGAGAATGTGAACATGTGATTTGTGGGCCGGGATAACTTGCTTTGTAAATTCCTACAGGTGCACTTTTTCGTGTTGTTTTTACACTCGGTAATATACTAAAATGTGTATTTAATTATATTTTAGTGGAATGGCTTATCTAATCTATAAAAAATCATCTTTTATAAAGTAAAGAATAGCATGCAATTTGTGACTGCTCATATAGATTGCACGCCTATTAAATGTAAAATATTTATTATTATATATTTACTTGTGTGTAAAATATTTTTTGGATATATAAGAAAACATGACGTAAAATATAAATACTTACTTTCAAATTCAGGGAATTGGCAGAAGTTGTCCATTTAACACGGATTGGAAATTTAATGAGTCAAAATTTTTTATAAAATCTGGGTGCTGCTGCAATTATAAAATTATCGTCTAGAACTCTAATTAACGTAGATGGTTACTATTAGTATTCTAGACAATAATTTAGCGAATACACTAATAGTAACGTTCTACGTTATATACTCTAAGTCTCTTAGAGTAGGTATGTATTTGCTAACGTATAGTGTTTAGATTTCTAGTTTTGGTTAGGTACTTGGGTACTTGCTTTTTTATTTAACTCTTGATCAATCAAGACCCCAAAACAAGTCAATACTTTTACCTTTTCATTTCTCAAAAGAAGACGTTCACTATTCCCCAAAGTCTGTTGCGCAATAAAACGTCCCATCGCTTGTCACCAGCTCTTACTATATGTTCAGACGTTTTATTTGTAACGCTACTCGTCGGATGCCCCGAGCAGGCACCTAATCGTTCCCGTTGCATTTGATATTCAGATCTGTTATCTAATAGAAGTGTTTCCCAGAACACCGCTCGGAACATCCAACTGGTTCCACCGTTTATTACTCACTTAATGATCGAGTTTTGAACCTTAAAATTTTATGCTTGTACCTCTTGTGTCACTGTATAAACAATCGGTCTATCAGATACATATCTAAAGTCCATGTTGAAATAGATGATGGTTTTGTAATAATTTTGTCCGATAAATGAGGGAGATGTGTTATCTAACAAGAATTCGGTATTAACACCACATAAATGTACTGATTAAATTCATTTGGTTTTATAGGGAGAGATTTGTGAACTATATATGAATACGGATATACGAGCGGAATCCCGTTCCTTTATTAGTGTCCTGAAACAAAAATAAATATGATTAAAATATGTTGTTTTGAAACAAAAATAAACAAAAATAAAAATAAATGTGTTTAGTACTTACTGTTACAGTTACAAATTTGGCACTAAACTGACCGGAATGGCGTTGTTTGATGTCGGAGGCCAAAACTTACTTCGGGTCGCTGGGCCAGCGTAGTAAGTAAGTACTTTACTAGGAGTACATGTATTAATAAGATGAACTTCATCTATAAGTTCAGTAGTAGTTATATTTAGCATATTTAGTGCATTATCAATCATCAATCACTTTAAAAATCCAAAATTCAAAACTAGAACTCTTCTTAAAATAATTTATTATATGGTTTTTTTTACTTATTATTTTGTAATAACGATTTCTTCAAATTACATGCCTAAGTGAAAACGGTAATTATACCATGTATGTTTAAAAAATTAAAGTAAATTAAAATACCACTTTACATACATAAAAAATATAGATACTTTAATATAATATGTCTATATTAATATATATAATATGTGCATAATATGAAAACTTAATTTGTTATAGACAGCAAAATTTCTTGACGCACCTCAAATATCCATTTTATATGCATAAGCAAAATGCAATATAAAACATATGACCGTCCATGATTTCCACGGCACATTTAGGTGACTTTTTGCGTTTGGCATAGGGGAAGGCGTACCTCCCTAATCTGTCCACGTGTCAGGTACCGTCCTATGATTAAATATTCTGTGGGCTTGCTGTAGAGATGCATGCGGGCACCAGTAGCACAAATAAAATTAGGGAATTACCGTCCACGGTCGAAATGAAGTCACATGTTGGCTGCATACTAAATGGTGGCGAACAGATTAGTCATCTATAATAGGATTCTATTCAATCATTGCCAGTACATACCTACATGTCACACAACGCATTTTATTCCGATATATAAAATAAAACATTCTTCCAAAAAATACTGTAAGTGACTAATCTCCTATAGTAAATAAATATCCGACAACATCACATACGTTTATCCGACTTCGACCTAAGTAGCTAAAGCACTTGTGTTACGGATAACATAATCAACAGTGACATTACAAATATCATAACATCGATGAAACATAGCCTATATGTTATTCGGGTGTATGAACTATGTTATTTTCAAGTTTAATTAAAATCCATTCAGTAGTTTTTGTAAAAGAGTAACTGCCGTAATTAAAGAGTAACAAACATCCATCCATACATACAAACTTTCGCATTTATAATATTAATATGATATCCATGCTTCCTTTTTACGCATCCACTTAGGACTTAGGTCAAATTAACTAAAACATATTCAACATTGGATAGCCGGATGTTAAGGAAGAAAGACGTTCCTATTTTGACTTTAATCCCTGCAAGAAGATATGAATTGCGTTAAAAAGGCATTTCATTTACATAAAACGAAATGTTAAACTAAGTAGCTCATTCCACTATTGCAAAGCTAAAAGCGAGTTCAAGAAAAGCTTATGAAAGAGATTTAAGTTCTGAATAAGACTTTTCTGTACCAGTTGTTGTCAAATAACTTAAAGTTAAACAAGGATAAACTCTTGTTAGTGTTCGTTTATCACGACTAACATCAAGTATAGGCTTCTATTCTTCATACGAGATTAATTTCCACTAACTTAAAGTTACAATATAATGTCAATAACATTGGCTAATATCCTTTAAAAAACCGGATTCAAAATATTAACAGATCTAATACAAGGAATAACACACTAATGATAACGCACCAAATTATGCTTTTCATTGATTCTAAAGTGATTTAATTCACTAAATATATACTTTACTGGAGTTTATAAGGAATACAATATAACCCCAAAATATAATATTCAACGACATCACATACATTGATCTGACTCCGAAGTAAGTAGCTTAAGCACTTCTGTTACGTATATCAGAAACAACAGTGGTAAGTATTACAAATATATACTTAAATATTGGATATTAACACCCAGACACAGAACAAACACAAGTATTCATCACACGAATGTTTGTCCTGGGTGGGGATCGAACCCACAACTCTTGGCGCATGGGGCAGGGTCACTACCGAATGCGCCATCGAGCTTGTCAAATATAATAGTTGGGTATAATATATTGGGCACTTGCAGTCGTTAGTTTTATAGAAGTAGAAGGTTGCTAGTATAAAGTACTTAGAGTATAACGTTCAAAATATTTCCCCCTTTATGACAGTTAGACCTTTGGATTATTTTACTGGTATTGTTAACAGAATCACATGTATATGGAAGCACCTGTAGGGAAAGATGCGAGCCCACGGCGTTTACTGCCTCTGATTATGGGTACAGTTGCCGACAAAAGTGAATAGCCGTTGGATAACTTCTATTATCAATTAGATTTATATGATTTTATACTTAAGCACTTCATAGTCACAAACGGACTGCAGTGACTACGGTTTTTGTAACACGGCCGAAATATCAGGCTGTAAGTACTCACGTACTACATAATGCATGTCGCGTTTAGCCCCGTTAGTATTATTTCTATAAGTTTAATTTAAAAACTTTGTGCTTGGATCTTTTAAACAATGTTAAAATAATTGTGAGATTATGTATATTATATCATTATTGGTCGTTGTTATTAAAGCTAGGTTTAAAAAAACTTGTTTCATCTTAATGGTTTTAAGCTGTATTGGAGAACTTACATACACCAATAATATAGTACTTAATCTGAAAAGGCGTAATTATTAATTTTTAAATTGTATTATCCAGGCTTAAGCATTATCCCACCAAATATCTGATTGTGATAATGACAGACAAGTTGAGAATGAGTGTCCAGTTTGAGGAGACAAGGACTTTTTGACAACACAGTGTCAAAAAGTCCTTTAACATGGATGTTATAATAAATAAATTAATTATAAATTCTCCAGACTGACACACCATTTCCCTAGTTCCAAACTAAGCTTATGCTTGTACTATGGATACTAGGCGAACGGATAGACATACTTAAATACGTTTATAAACATCCATGACTCGAGTACAAATGTCCATGTTCATCACACGAAACATTTGCCCCTAGCGGGATTCGAACCCGCAACCCTTGGTTTCGTGGCCAGGGTCTCTGACCACTCGACCAACGGGCCAGACCAATGTTAAACGTATCTATTGATTATTGGAAAATACCTTCCCGGTAACAATACCAGCTAACTCTTCCAATATCCTTTCCATCCTTACAATCTATAAAAACAAAAAAGTTATGTTTAACAGTTTTTCTTCATAAACGTTTAATGACTTACCTTGATACTAAATTTTATTTTTTTAAGTCACTCGGAAGCGGTCCAACTTCTCAATGAATGAATCATTTAGATTTTTCTCACGGTGTTTTGGGACGATTCTGGACTTTAATAAATCCAGAACCATCACAGATGAATTAATGGAATGTGGGATCCTGGTTGGACTCAGTTATTTACTGGATTTAAAACTATGGCGGACTTGAATGTTGCTCGAAAGAGTATCTGTAATAAACGCAAACCTAAGTTCCTTTCCTTTTTAAAAAATTCAACTTGCCTTAACACACTGTCGTGTCTAGATAATGAACATAACTTTGTTATAAAGCTGAAGTCGTTGCATAGACGCTGGGTCATATACATTTATTGTTTTATTAGTCTATTGTGTTCCCGAGCAAGGTTACTTGAATTAGTGAAGTCGCAGAAAACAGGTCTAGGTTACATCTGTCTTAAATCGATTAAGTTACAAAACTTTTGAAATTTAGTGACTGTCTTAACGAAGCGATATTTTCATTAGGACTTTGATATATAATTATAGTGATGAGTTTATACAATCTAAGGTTAAAGATGTAATTATTCGTTTAGATTTTAAATAAAATATATTCTCCTAGTTACTCGTTCAACGTATTTAGGACGACATTAGCCAGATTCTAAGTAATAACGATGTTTCAGTCCCATTAGAAATGTTAAGCCAGTAAAAAATCTATTTATACCTACGTGATAATATATAATAACACAACTTGGCTGGCCCGATGGCTCATTTGGTAGTGACCCTAGTGACCCTGCCCCATGCGTCATATGTTGTGGGTTCGATCCCCAACCAGGACAAACATTATCATGAATACTTGTTACTTGGTTGTTACTTGGTTGTTTTGCGTCTTGGTGTTAATATTGAATATTTAAGTAGGTATATATTTGTAATACCACTGTTAATTCTGATATCTGTAACACAAGTGCTTAAGCTACTTACCTCGGAGCCAGATCAATGTGTGTATGTAGTCTGATATTTATTATTATTAAAAGATAATGGTATATTTGGCTTTGTGATTATGTAGGCGAGCTAGCCATTTGTCACTACTATTTACAATTTTCCATCTAACCCAACTCGATTTTTGGTTTAAGGAGCTCATTGATTCACTGCCTACCCCTTCGGCGATGTAAGAAGATTCAGATCCATTCAGCAGTTCAACTTCAAGGGAATCTAGATTATTGCTTATTATTATAGTGGGCTACAACAATTAATTTTATATTAATTGTTAAGCACTTTTGCCTTCAATTGTACCCGAGCTTCCGTCGCCCCTAGCTAAAGTTTAGCGCCGCACCTTTTAGTGATTTTAATGAGGACGAAGAACTAGAGCTTTAAGCGTACGAGCTTAAAGCTCTCGCAAGAGGGCCTTTGTCTCTTACTCGCAGCGTTTATAAATATGACTGGGCATTAGTGCATGCAGGAACGTTTAAAGTTAATTAACCGTTTGGAATACCATCTTAGATTTAGACCGTAACTAATTTATAGTTAGCTTACTTCAACTTTTATCCGTTCGTTAGTTTATTATATTTTATAGTTAAAATAGTATATATTAGTGTTGTACCTAATAAAATAGCAAAATGTGGCATAATATGTAGCGACAAAAATTTTTTTAAAAGTATTTGATTTTAGTCACTTAGTAATATTTTGACGTGCTTTTTCTACTTGACGTGACAGATTCGCAAGGTCACTAAAAATTATAACATAGGTCAATCCAAGTCACTTCAACTAAATTAGCTGTTGATTATACAGAAGAAATCGTTCTTTAGCGAACTGCAACGAGTAGCGTTTAAAAATACTTTTTCACAATAAACATCACAACAAACACAGGTGTTTTAGCTTTATAAATTATACCAAGCTGATTCCCTTCGTGCGCGCCCACTTCCGACGTGCTGAGCACCACGCGGCTCTCAGGTTTTTGACCTGGATTTTATGGGGTTTGTTCGAGCGAATACGGCAATTTGGTTCACAATTAGTGGATTAGTAACAGTGCTGGAGCCCAATGGCGGCCGAAGACCTACAATTTTTTATTGAGTCATCTCCGGAACAGGTGGAACGAACACGTTTATTCGGGTGCCAAAAAATATGACCTCTTTCAGTTTTGATGACCTCGCGTACTTTATTAGGCATATTTTCTTTTATGTAGGTATCTGCAGATATTTGTGATAAATTCCTAGCTTTTACCGCAGCTATGCTTGCGAAAAAAAAAATTATAAAGCTGAAGGGTTTGTTTGTTAGTTTGCTTGAACGCGCTAATCTCAGGAACTACTGGACCGATTTGAAAAAAAATTGCATCGTTAGATAGGTCATTTATTGAGGATAATACAATAGCTATAAAACATTAACCATAAATGCGTGTGAAACCGCGGGACCAGCTAGTTAACAATAAAGAAATGAAGACCCCATTAACAACACCACCAACCACATTGTGATAAAATGACATATTTGAATTATCCACCTGTTAAAAAGCAGAGTGTCCGGTAACAAGCCGGGATCACTGCGCGGGCGCAGGCCGTCAGCCATCTGAGATTACATGCGTGTGGACGCACGCGCCGCGCACCGGCCTATACGCGCTATACAGGAAGTTTGTTTTTTAATTTATCAGTTTGGCGTGCAAGTTCTGCAGTTTAACTTTTAATTTCTTGAGAGCCAACCAAATAATACTTGCAAGTAAAACTATGGCCTACTTAAATCGAAAAGACTGATATTTTTTCGGAGCGAATACCCCCTTCAATATTTTATTGCACTTCAATTGATGCACTATATTGAACAGTTTATAGAACCATAATTATTTTTGACAATATATTCTCTCAGTTGATTTTTTACTTGTTGTACTTTTGACAGCCATTTGAAATTTCTATGTGTTTATTTTAAAGCTATCGATCGACTTTCATTTTTATAAGACCAGAAAGATTATAAACGTATCCTAGTCGCTTAATACATGCCATTTTTAGTTTAGAATACTTTTTTTTATTTTAGAGTGTTAAGTAAAATTTTTACAATAAATTGAGATACAGACACATTTTATGTAAATTTTTTGGAAACGAAACCATAAACATATGAAAAGCAACTGTGAAGGGTTAGAAAAGTAATTTACAATAGGATTTTATTATTATATTATTGCAATGATACTGGTAAACTGTTACACGCTTTATTTTTACAATTCCTATCTCTAAATTGCTTTAATTATTTTTACAACACTTTCAGTTTTAACCTTTCTAACACTATAAAAAACGTTTTTAATGAAATTCAATTAAGCTCAAGTATTCATTATATCTACAGCTGACGAATTGGCTACCTAGTTCAGTTGTAAAACGTATAGGGTATCCGATAAAACGAAGCGTGCAAGCCTAAAGCTTGTAAATTGCACATAAAATCGCTTTAATTGTCTTACTTATGCTCAAACTCGGTACAGGAGTTATTAATTTTACGACAGTCCTTGAAACATTAAGGAACACCTTGTTTAAACAAATACACCTGATCGATTTCGTTCGTGCACCTTGCTCCAAATGTGGACGGTTGGATTCACCTGTCCTTGTTCCTCTTTGTTGTAGGACGGTCTTGTCTCTGTCCCTCCGGGATCAACTAATGAGGGCTGTTGAGACACAACTGCTTAGCCGCTAGCGATTTGCGGAATCACCCTATGCTAGGAGAGGGTTGGAAAACGACGCAACATTTTTAATATACTTCAATTCACCCTAGTTATGCATTGCACTTGTATACAAATTCAGTGAGTTTTATTGTTAGGAAAATATGGTGTAGTTCCTTTGTAAAGTAACACTTTACACCAATAAATCTATCACAAAATAGGCTTTTAGGTACATGAATGAGTAATACATCCTTAGGCAGTATTTCTACTGCAGTATATCTTCTATGTAAAAAGAATACAGTAGCCTTGAATGCCTAAAATAGCTAAAAGGCAAGGCTAATACGTTGTCACATGCTTAGGAAATGTAAACAGGGACAAGTGCTTCTAGCCAGGTTAGTCCGGGTAGCGGCTGGTTTTTTTTTAATATGTTACTTAAATGTTCTCATTACTTTCTATCATACTATACCTAGTATTAGTTTAAGCTGTGTGACAACAAACCCGCGAAGTGAAAAAAGGTTAAAGTTATTTATATACTGAAATTATCTTAAAACAATAATTAGACTTGAATTGAAATACCTTTAATTTATAGCATTCCAAAAAAAATGAATAATTTTTTAAAATGATAAACATATTTTCTTTCGCATAATTAATAAACTTTACACATTCATTGCTCGTTTTATTGCTAATAGAGGAAATTTCTAAATCATTGCTATCTAGTAAAATCTAGGTAGTCATTAAATTAATGCTCAATATTGTGCAAATATCTGTAAATAAGAAACCATTTCCATTGGAATTTAGCTAACATTTCGAAACACTTCACAATATTTTTTGCAATTTCGTTGAGCAACATTCAATTAAAATCGATTTGCGAACAAAACACAGCGCACGGAATTTAGGGAATTTCGAATTTCCTGGTAAATAACAATTTCGATAGCATAAAACAAACCAATTACTATAAGGCAAGAACTCTACATATTTGAGTCCTTTCGTATTTTGAATTGTTTCACCTCATTACCGCACGATATCACCGGCAATGCTGAATTATACTTCCTCAAAGTAAAATAGGTCTTAACATCTAGATACGTTAGAGTAGAATATTATAAAAGCAATTTCCTCCAGTTCGATTTCTCGACGAAAATTATACTTGAAGAAAATTAGACCCAATACAATGATGTGGAAGTATCGAAATAGTTTGAGATCGAATCGCCGCTTATTAAATGACGATGCACAATAGAAATTGATCCTTATCGGTAAGAACTTAAGGTGCATATGTTGGATGGAGTTGAATAAGATTTTATTGTACTCCCGGGGTGTGAAGACACGGCGTTCGTTCGCAGAGAACGCTACAATTTCGCTCATCGCCATTCTGGATCGAATTGTACTAATGCTCGGTATTCTCCCTGTTACCAATTAAAATATATTTTATCGATTTTCACTAAATTTTAGATTTCAAAAAAGAATCTAAGAAACATTTCAATTTTCATTTCATACGTATAATACCTACACGAAAACATCGTGATGAAACCTGCAAATTCAAACAACTTTGGATTTGTAACCATGATCCAAAAAATGTCTGGTTCCCCTATCTTAGGATTACGAAGGTCAGATTGGCAGTCGCTTCAATGTAATTATCAGACTCGCTAAATCCTGGATCATGGTCTAAGCGGACCCCGTCTAAGCGCGGGACATAACGCTAGGAAGATAATGACGTCTAATACCTACACGTTTTATATTCACTCTCTTAAACCTTCCTGGGAAAGTTTAGTCAGAATTCTTTTGATATTGTAGGTATATGTATAATGTAAAACACGAAATCAATTTAATTTAATTGTAAACTATGTTTTGCTGAATAAGGTCAAATCGGTACCGCAAATATAGATATAATTACAAGTGAAAAACATCTCTTTCGTAAAATATAAGTAAGCACAAGAATTTGTTTTGTTATTTTAAAAAGTGCTTCACAAATTTGTGTTGTACCTACATGTAAAAATGTATACATGCCTATTCATCTATGAGCTCATTAGCTTCTAATGCTACTGCAGCAACCATCTGCATTGCAGCCATTATACGTCCATCTGTCACCGGCTTAATTAATTGAGAAGTCTCAGTACATGTGTGTAGAATTTGCATAAACACAACGTTCACTATCGGCAAACAAAACACGATTTTGAACCCGAGCTCACATGGAGTAAATCGAATAAAAAATCGATTTTAAACGTTCGATCTGTGCCGGAGTGGATGCAATTAAAGGGTTCCGAGAATCTGCCTTGGACTGCATGGTGCTTGCACGAATATAGTTATGCCGTTCGGATGCGCGGGCGCCGCGGCGGGATAAGTAGATGATACTCGCGGCCTTATAACGAGCGGCCCGATCATGTCGGAAATGAAACTCGATCTAATTGAACTAATGTCAAGGGTAATGGAACTTTGCTGGCGAAATGTTTATGCCTATTGGGGCTAGTTTTCGCCAGTTAAGAATCTCACTTAGTATTTATTCTCCTCTATTATACTCAATTGCGAAAGCATTGGTACAAAAAGTTGATAAAACCGCTATTTTTCTCGGGTGTTTACGGCACATTTGTTATTTTGAATTTCCAAGTGCATAATCTAATTTACTTTGGATTTGAATCCATTATGTTTTATTAAGATTGCCGTACCTAAACGTAATACGTATACTAAATATATACGTAGTACGTATAAAATAAACGAAAGCTTCATTTTAATACTTACAAATAATAATTAAACTAATTATTATTATTCTCCGGATTGTCACACCAATTCCCTTGTTCCAAACTAAGCTATAAGCTTGTCCTATGAATACTAGGTGAACGGATAGACATACTTAAATACGTTTATAAACATCCACGACTCGAGTACAAATGTCCATGTTCATCACACGAAACGTTTGCCCCTAGCGGGATTCGAACCCGCGACCCTCGGTTTCGTAGCCTGGATCTCTAACCACTCGACTAACGGGCCTGTCAAGCTATATCATAAATGTCTCTTTTTAATACAATATTGTGATACTACTGAATGATGTTCTAAGATAAGTAATTCAATAGTTTCAGCTACTTGGTGCATTGAACCCACCCTTTGTCTTCATCTTCGCGTCTGATTTCACCACAACAACAACGAATCTGTCTAAGTTATTATAAAAAATAATCTTAAGACTTATATCTGAAATTTAAATCGTCAAGTATCAATTTAAAAATCAGTAAAGTTATGAAAAACCTTAAGTAAGCATCAGTATAAAGTGACGAAAGCCATTTGGAATTAATCAACCGTATTATACTTGCTAAAGCGTATTCTTATCCGCCCAATAAAAATCAGTCTTCAATAAGATTATCTGATTATCTTGTAAAGGCACAGTTACCACATTTTAAACAGCTGATTGCGTACTACACTGGAGCCAGCTCCCAAACGTTACACTACGTTATTACCGATATCTCACGCATGATTCCCGCTTATCGCCAATCGCACCGGACCAGACTAAACAAGGTGTTTACGATACAGATTCCGATCGGGAAAAACGTGCCACAAAACTGGAGCGTAAGCGAATAAATTATAAAGAGTCCAGTCCCGTGTCCCGTGTCCCTTAATTGGGCCATGTCGCCGACGGAAAAAACTTAACATTTGTTAGGTATTCCGAGAATTATACACTTGTTGCTTGGATACTGGTTTCGTTTTGGTATCGGTGACAAAAGTAAGCAGTTACTGTGCGGTTTGACCGTTCGTTTTGCGGTGTTCCACTTAATTAGTACTAGTAGGATCTGATTAAAACTATCTTATGCTGCTGTATAGGTATATATTCTATATAGGTTTAGAAGTCAAGTTAGAAATATTTAAAACCTTGACCGTGTCAGTATCAAAGCAATTATCCTTAGACAATAAAGACATGTGGCTCACGAATCCTGTTTATTACAAAATATTCCCAGTAACAGAAACTTATCAATTGTAATTATTAATGAAGTTTTATTCATTTTAACGCCTGTAATAAAAGTATTTCTATTTTTTTAATAGGTGCGTATAAAACCATGAAAAGCCTAACTCGAGCGGTTGTAGCTCAATGGTAAGGACACGCGCCTCTTAACCGAGGAGTGCGGGTTCAAACCCGGGCACGTACCTCTGGATTTTTCAAATCTACATACGTATTTATACCACTAGCTCGACGGTGAAGGAAAACATCGTGATGAAACCTGCAAACTCAAACAACTTTGGATTCGTAACCATGATCCAAAAATTGTCTGGTTCCCTTATCTTTGGGTTACGAAGGTCAGATCGGCAGTCGCTTCAATCTAATTACCAGACTCCCTAAATCCTGGATCATGGTCAAAGCGGACCCCGTCTAAATACGGGACATAACGCTAGGAAGATGATGAAAACCATGAAAAGCCTAAATATAATATTCAAATATCTTAAAGAATAGCCCTAAAAAAATTTACTCATATATTTTTTCATCAAACTTTTATTACTCATTGCTTCTAAAGGGTTGAAGCCAATCCCTGCCGCACAGAGGTGTGTCTAACGAGGAGCGCGTTCCCTTGGTAACTCCATAAAAAATAATAAACAATTTGCGTTCAGTGACACGCGCGCTCCTCACTTCCATCTTGGCTATTAACCATCAGATTTTTCCTCCACACTTTTTAGAGAAAATGGCAAACATTTTTACTCTTGTCAATGAAATTAGATAAGATTCAGTTATTTTTTTTCATTAATTCTTGTCGATTACCTTTGTAATTGGGCCTGATAAGTCCGCACGCATGAAACACACATAATTTTAAATTAAAATGAAATGTAATTCGCTAATAAGGATTTAGCAAAGTGTATACTTTAAAAGAGACGTAATGGTTGCAAACTTGCCGATATTGTTATTATTTCTATGTGGAATATTGTTATATGTTTTTAAATTATCACAGTGAGAATCGAAAGTGTAATTCAGTCAATCTGGTATGCTGAGCTTAAGACGATGATCAACTTAACAAAATTAAATATCTTATTTCATTTAGCTACTATTTGCTTATTTGAAGGGCTATAAACCCAAATAATATAAACAATATAGGTACATACGTACATTTTTGAAACAAAATAAAATTTACATTTAAAGTACATTAATTATAAATAACATGACGGTCTTAACAACATGTCGATCAAACATATGCATTGTCATCAGAGTTATTCGATTTCAGCAAACGAAATTAAAACAAGGCAGTTTATGGGCAATTTCGTTTTAAAGGATTGATACTTTATTAACAGCGGTTTTGCCCGCATAGTTCCCGTTCCCGTTGGTAAATGTGAATAAAATATTGCCTATACTATTATAATTTCCTAGTACATCAATGAAATAATTGTTAAAATTGGTTTAGAAGTTTAGGCGTAATAGCGAAACAAAATTTACATTTGCATTCATAATAAGTTTTTATCTGTGCTCATACAACATGATAAAGACTACAATAAACTAGATACATTATTGGCATTCCAAAGATAAAAAAAAAACAATAAATGTATCTAATGCTATGTTTAAAACAGTGCTATTCCGAAAACATTCCAAAAAATTGCTCGAATTTCAAACGCAGAGCCATATCTCGACACTTAACCCCACAAATCTCCTCTGACACCGAACATTAGCCATTTCGACATTCACAACAACCGGCATTTTCCAGTTTTCGCCAGATTTCCCGAGGTGGGATCGCTAAGCGTCTGCTTGATGGCTGAGGATGAGAAATGAGCGGAAGGGGGACGGTGGGGGGTATATTGTAAACACAATTACCCCTCCCCCCTTTTGCCTCTGGAGGCCAACAAATGCCGGCTAAACGACCCATTCGCCTGTGATTTGTTAGCAATATGCTTGAAATCTGGTACAGGAATGCCTCTTGAAATTCGTTTTGCGAATTCGTTTGCTCTCTTGTAAGGGAGCCATTAAGAACTTAAATTACAAAGGTGTTCTTTATAGTATTTTGACTGTATTGAATGTAAATTTATTGTTGTGCTTGGGCTCCATTAGAAGGAATAATGAGTTAGATGTCCTACTTTTAACTCTTTGGAGCCAAACTCGTTTCTTACTCAATAGGCGACATTTTCTCAAATATTTATACAAAACATCTGTGGTTTACCTTTTAATATAATTTGCATATTATTTTATTCTAAATAAATTAAAACTATAAAAACAAAACCAGTTCAGCTGTACTGTGTCTTTCGATTTAATAAGAAGGTATTTATATTTATATCCATGTTGGTTGTTAAGTAGGTACTTTAATTGTATTATTGTGCGACAAGCTCGATTGCGCATTCGGTAGTGATCCTGCCCCATGCGCCAAGAGTTGTGGGTTCGATCCCCACCCAGGACAAATATTTGTATGATGAATACTTGTGTTTGTTCCGTGTCTGGGTGTTAATATCCAATATTTAAGTATATATTTGTAATACCACTGTTGTTTCTGATATCCGTAACACAAGTGCTTAAGCTACTTACCTCGGAGTCAGATCAATGTATGTGATGTAGTCTGATATTTAATATTTATTACTTATTTATATTTATTATTATTTCACAACATGCAACTCCCACTCCCATATATACTGGGAGTACTCTTCATATAAGAATGTAAAATTAAGATTACTTACATAGGTACCTAATATTGCAACAATATTTAGTACATAATTTTTTAAACTGTGTCATTGACTCCATATAGGACAAAATATGTCTCTCTTTATATATATAATTTACCTAACGTAAAATTTACGTTAGGTAAATTATCATTGATATACCTGAACGTAACGAATCAGCATTAAACGGCTCTAATATTCCTTTTCAAAAGTGCAATCATCTCCATAATCCGGAATACGTAACTCGTTAATCCCTTAGCTGTGTAACAAGGCGCGGGGCGTGCTGGCCCGGTATAAACCACTCACCTACAACATTTAATTATCGCTCTTTATTAACCGACGCACTACGAAACCGAGATACAATCGACGCCGGACGATGTTCACAAAAAATATATTTAACACCTACTGACAGCCCGCTCGCAAGCACGCATTGAACAAATATAAAATATGCCCGGTCGGATTTGAGCTAAACGTGGCTCGAGCAAGCTGGAGGTTTGGTTTAGGCTATATTGATTTTAAGAGACTATTGTTTCTTAAATTGTGAAAAAGCAGTGACAAGCGGCTATCTTGTCGCCCACACAATTACACACCCAAAACCCGATATGCCATTAGTCGCCTTTTACGACATACTAAGCAAGAACCACAGTTAGCATATTCTTCTTTTTAAGTTTCAGACCAACAAGGGACAGTGGGCTGGGTTGGGTGAAAAGCTGTGAAAAAGGAGTGACAAGGGGCTAGCTCGTCGCCTACTCAGTCACAAACCCAAAAGCCCGTAAATCATTAGTCGCCTTTTACGACATGCTAGGTAAGAACCACAGTAGGCACATTCTTTTTTTTTCCCAGATTAACATGAGCCAAGTCCCAGACCAACATGGGACCAATTGACATATGTTTTCTCAATATACATATAGTACAGATGGTTATCAAATTTCGGCTGCATGCACTTGCACTTGCAGAGCGACTCTTTTATTTCAGTTTTAAAAGGCTGGCCAATCCTTAATCCTGAATCTGCACGTCATATAAATCGTATAAAGTTATTTATAGTTTAATTTGTGAGAATTTTAAAATTCTAATGGAAAATGTTAGTTAGGTTTCAGTTGCATTCAATATAGTATCGAACGATTGTGGAGTGTATTAACAAATAAATTGTAGCAAAAATTAAACCATAGCTGCAACTGTAATTAACTTAAACTAATTACAACCCGTTGTGAGTATTTATCGAATTCGTGTGAATCATATTCCATTCTGGCCACAACTTTGCTTTCGCACTGTAAGTCAAGTACAGAGTGCAGTAAAGTATTACATAGCAAACAGATCATTTTATTAAATCTATCGTACCTAACTGCAAGGATTTCAAGACTGATATCCTATATCCTTCAAATGGGCATGATAAAAATTGTTTCAAGTGTCCATTATACTTTTATTCTAGGACGTGAATTTTGTCGTATCGGTGAACTATAAGAGGGAGCGTATCCTCATACGCTATTAAATTTATAGCAAATCATGAATATGGAAACTTCCTTGATACAACATGTTCAGAGTGAGTTTGATACTAGTATTCACTCCAAAACTTATTTTTACTAGGGAATTTCCTACGAACCATCGATCCCTGAAGAAGGCTCTCTCTGTGAGTGATTTCTGTTTGAGTATTTAACTACTTCATAGTGTCTTAAATGATAAGATAGTATGACTGTGACTGTGAATCACATAATTGTGAAAAACAATTTCATTTCTGAGAAATTTGATGGTTAAATAATGTGATGGCTCAATTGACCTTCTCAGATGCCTGAGCAACATACTATGTACGAGTATATAATAGACGATTTATGTTGTCAATAATTCAAAGCAACTCTTACAAACATTACGGAATGAATTGGTTTGTGCTTCTTTTATGTTGCAACAAAGTAATAGATTAATATGATTTTTGCGAAAAACTAATAGGAAAACCAAAGAGTATAAGAGTATACCTGATATTAACCTTAGAATAGTATTTAATCCCACATAAAATTGGAATTTCTTTGATAAATTGACATTTATTTTTTTATATATTTATCTTCTCGTACGTCGGTTTGTTCAAGAAAATCTATATAAAGAAAGAAAGACCATATAAAAATAAAGATTTTTACATTACATACATACATAACATCACGCCCATAATCCCCGAAGGGGTAGGCAGAGTCAAAGGGACAGCTGGCCCCTTTAACCACATATAGCCATAAATAAAACTGGGCTGGGTAAAGTTTTTTGATACCCGAAATCTAACGCAGAAGTTTGTGCCCGACCTCATGAAAAGCCGGAGTGTAACGTGAACTGCGGTTAGAAGTGCGCAAAGCGGAGCGGCCGGCGGCGCAGAGTTGGACGCCATTTATCGACGCACGCGCAGCGCGCACGCCCCCGCCCGCGGCCCGCACGACCACGGACGGACCGGCCTGCTTACAATATTACTGTCACTAATATTCTAACGATAGAACGAGGAAAGACAATGGCTATTTAAAATAGTTGTAAATTCTAATACTTACATTTTTGTATAAAATAAATCGATGAAACCACCTCTGTAGTACTTTCAATTTGGTAATAAAGTATAATCTAATATTTGTCTCATGTTGGGCTGAGACTCAAAAATAATGCACCAAGTGTGTTCCTTGCCTAGCAAGTCGTAAAAGGCGACTAATGATCGGTAGGATTTTTAAGTACCTATGTAACATGCAGGCGATGATATAAGCTAGCCACTTGTAACAATTTTTTTACAATTTCCATCTAACCTTATTCAATTTTATTTCTTTTTTCATGTGGTTTAAGTAACGTACTGTAGCCAAAGTCTCTGGACCCTGCCTATCGTGTCAGAGATTGTGGGTGTGAAATTATGATTAAACTATTCTAAAGTTAAAAGGATCAGTAAAGACTGGCTATTAAAAATTATCCCAGTAAATTGTAGTACGGTAATGTTTAGTATTGATATCAATAAATCACATAATATCTTCATCAAATTATGTGAATAATTAACTTAACTTTATTTTTATTAAACAAGCAACTGTAATGTATCTTTACATGATTTATTAAATTTTGCCTATAATACAGAATCCAGTTGGATTAAATTTTGCACTAAGATAAATGTTAATTCTAAATTAGTTCGCCGAGTCCGACCCTGCGCCTGCGCCCCAATACGTTAGGGCGCGTGAAATACTGTACGATCTCATTGCCGGCTATTATAATGAGATGTTATTTATTGAACAATCCAATAACTAATCACCTCGGACGTATGTACGTGTGCAAGATAAACGAGCATAGAAAGTGTTGGCAAAAAAGCACCACTCCACATAAAGGGCTCTACACACCGCATTATACGGCAGCAATCACTGTATAGTTTTCACTAACAAGCTACACTATGAAAATCTGTTACAGGCATATTTAATGATGGTATATCACAATTTCCCTAACAAGTGGTGACATATAATGGTAACAAGTATGGCCATATATAAATACATAATGTCACGCCTTTTTTCTATGGAGGTAGGTAGAGATCACATCCTTCCATTTTCTACGAGTGGTGACTATTATATAAATAAGAATATCTAAGTCAGAGTCACATTTAAAATGCGTTTAGAAATAAGAGTTTCGAATTATCCAAAAAAAGGTGATTTTTATAAATTGAAGAAATTACGTTCGACGCGTAGAACTTTAGTATAAATTTTTACATATTTTTGTAAGAAAAAAGTTAAGAACTTTTTTCTTACAAAAATATGTAAACATTTAAGTATGATAAGGTATGTACACTCAATCAAAATTGCCGTTGCTGTGGTCCCGTTTGACTCCACAGGACCTTGATTCTCAACGTATATCATTTTACTAATCAACAAGTCATATAACGTATTTAACGGTTTAAAAAAAATCAGTCAAACTTCAGGGTTATTCGTGCTGGGATAGTACTCAAAAATAGCTCCGTAAAAAATCCTTGATAGAAGAAAAAGCTTTGTAACAAAACGTGTAAATGTAACGCCCAGTATAGACGCGCCACTGGACTAGTTCTAAATTAAATACTTTTGACACGACACAACAATAAGACTATACTAGTTGTCAATACTGGGGCGATATAGTCAGCACCATCATATATAATCGCTAAGCGATTTAGACAGAGGTAATAGGCAATTGTTATACGCTTATTGTTATAGACAATAAGTTATTAAACTGTCATTGGATTGATTGGACGAAATTATCTGTGGCCACTTCAGAGACGTTGATTGCAGCCTTATCAAGAGTGGTAAATGAAATTACGAGCTGCCATCATGTAATGTACTCAGTCATATCGTAAATTAATTCATTTTATATTATTTACATACAAGTATTGACAAGAATCTGTGTATATTAATTTCTAACCGCGTTATCCATAGGTTACTTAACATATTAGGAATTATGCTTAAAAGTGTAGCAGGCGAGTTAACTGGTCTAAAAATGAATTGACAGTTTCACTTCTTTTACGATCATTTACAGCAAAAATATCAGTTTTATAAGTCTTTGACAGAATATATACATACTAGTTTAAGATTTGAATAATGCTCATGTCATGTCATAAGTATATTCGAGTTAATAATTGATAGTCACCCTTAAAAATGGGCCTAGGGCGTTAACAATTTAATTATTAAATTTACGGTAACGATTTAATTACCTAAATTTAAATAAGTATGATCTTTAAAGGGCAAAATTGCGATTTTATTCATATTTAATAATTATTCAAATCGAAAAGACATGTATGAGCGCTTCTTAAAAACGTAGGTGATCGAATAATTGGACACGTAGCATGTTACATACAAGATTAAGAGATACAAGATACATACATACATCCGAGTAAGGACTCATACTTGCCAGGATTCCACATTTAATAATACTTATAAGTAAGACAATTAAGGTACTTACATACTTAGTTATTGGATTGCTTCACGATGGCTTTCCCTCACCGACCGCCGAGTCGGAGATATCAATCCATATTTAGTTTTAAACATTCTTTGAACTACCACCGCTCTGTTGCATGTTGTGCGAATAACGTTCTCAATTTTTCTCCGTTTTTGCGTAATCTATACAAGAAAAAAATATCTTAATTTTAGTTAAATAAGTATCCAATACTTATTTTATAAAAATCTCCAAGAATAAGACATTTTTCCATACAAAACTAAACTCGTCAGATAACTATAAGAAATTCCGATAAACAGCTTATTATGATACAGACTTATTAGTTCCCATTACTCTTTACATTATTCCAGGCAATCTTTTCAGCACCATAGAAGAAGCGGCCGCTAATCGAACGTTTCCCAGCAACGATCTGCTGGGCCAGCGCCGGCGCACGCCCACCGCGCATACTGCTAACGAGAGTGGTTATCCGCCGATCGCAATATACAACACTACGACTGGCCAGCTATAATTTATATTCAAGTGTTAAAGTGCGTGTTATTAAAAAGAAACAAGATGGTGGTTTTGTTTTTTTTAATCAATTATAATGTAGTCACATAATTTAATATGCAACGACTTTTGTAAGTTGATGGTCTTTTTGTTTTATAAAGATATTGTTACTAGATAAGAGAGGTAATAAATTGAATCAGCCCTAAGTTATTTCTTATCTGTTACTAACAAAAACTTGTGTTAACAGGTAGTTTTTGGTACCAGAATATTTACGCAGGTGGCTATTTTCCTTAAAAAAATGTTTTAAGGATAATACCCCATTTCATCATATGTAAAGAAAATTAAAGAACTTATAATGAGTAGAAAATTAAATATACTCTATCGCTAAGAAATATCCAGATGGAGAAAACTTTACTAGGCCTAGTAGAGTCCATCAGCAAACATCTTCAACCATTATCAGACAAAAAATGTTATTTCACATTTAATTGGGACACATTTTCTTGACAAGAACGCGAACGAACTCCACGAAATAAATACATTAATAATTACACACTCATGTCACAATAGTTTAATGTTAGGTATATGTGCCTACGAGTATTTATGCGTAAGTGGGTATTCATAAGTCATCAAAATAATCGCCGTTCACTTATTGCAACCACGCGAAATATTTGAGTTAAATTCCCATCTTAACGTTAAATCAATTAACAAGACAATGAGTTAATAAAATGACAATGTTAATAACGCGACAACATCTGACGGACAGCTTAATACGCGTCAATAATAAATTATATTGTGGTGGGTTAAAATATCGTGAATGCAACGATTCAATGCGCAATTACTAGCAGAACAAATAAAGTACGAAATAATTAGCAAATGCCAGGATGCCAGATGTAATATCGATGACAAATACAAACTCGCACCTTGCATTGCGAAGGATTTTGAACCACTTGTATTGAGGAATAAGGTAGGTTATTTATATAATACATTATTATTCGTATATAACACTTTCAGTGGCTGTAATATTTTAATAATGAAACATAATATCATAAAGATCAGTATCGGTGACCGTTGCAATGCTTCCTAGATGCATTCTTAATAACAAAACAAATCATCTGTTACAACATTTGACTTGAGAGGACGTAGCTAAACGATTTAAAACAAAGTTGTATATATTGCTATTTTTTAACGAAGCGTTTATTAATCGTTATCATATGTATTTGTAGTTTACATACGTATTTTAGATCCATATTACATCAACACTAAAGCAACTCATGTGGAATATACACAAGTGTAAGGTACATCATCTTCTGTTCTGTAGGAATCTTAATTTGTCTAATTAATTCTTATCAAAGTATTTCGATTGTATTACATAAAAGGTAAAATATATTATATTTTGTACAAACTAAAAAACATATTAACAAATATATACATATTTTAAAAACATCAAAATTTACTTAATAAAAATAAGATATTTTATTACAAGGAAACCTTAACTTAACTCCACGCCATTTCCCTTACGGGGTAGGCAGAGAAGGTAATCTTCTCTGTTTATAAAAAAAAACTGTATATCTTGACTTGACTGACTCGATGGCGCATTCGGTAGTGACTGCCCCATGCGCCAAAAGCTGTGGTTTCGCTCCCCACCCAGGACAAACAATCGTATGAAGAATACTTGTGTTTGTTCTGTGTCTGGTTGCTAATATCCAATATTTAAATATACATATATTTGTAATACCACGTCGGAGTCAAATCAATGCATGTGATATAGTCTAATATTTAGTAGTATTAATTTAATTATCTACAATAGTATGCAACACAATTTATTCGTCGAACAAATCCGACAACTGTAGCACAAAAGGCAATATTTCAATACCGTTCCGTGCATTCATTTTACGGGCAAGTTTTTGCCAAGTAACTTTCCTAAGTTCAATCATATTTACGACAATCACTTCCCGTCATAACACGGCCTCGGGAGGGCCCTAATAAGGTTAAGAATATGCCCAGACTTAAAGAACTTCCACTGGAAGCGTTCATTAATGTTAGATTATAATTTAAAGTAGCTTTTAAGGTACCTTAATAAATAATAATATTTTATACATATATATTTTTAATTTTATTATAGTTTTTCATGATGAGGTGATGGCGTGGCGAACAGAGACATTAGCATCACAGCTCACATGTAGTGGTGATATCCTGTAAAGTAGCTTTCTATTGGTGAAATATTTTTTCAAATCGGTTCCGTAGTTTCGGAGCCTATTCTATGCAAACAAACAAACAATTAAATCTTTCCTCTTTATATTATAAGTATAATTGGTATGATGAAGGCTAAAAATTACAGCAAAAATTATAAAAAAAAAATCAAAAACAGTTTATAGTATTAATTAAGGACGATCCGTTACAAATAAAAATGAAGGCACTAAAAGAAGCTGCTGACGTTGAATAAAATAATTCTACATTTTGAAAGTTCAATGCCACATCCAGTGTAGATTTACATAACGAATGTAAAAAACGACCACATCACCGTGGCCCACAAAAAGCCACGAGGATAACAGAGGAATTAAATTGAGGCAATTAAAAGCGAACTGAAAAAGTTTAGCAAGCTGTATTGTACTTATTGTTTTTCTGTGCAGGATGTGAGTATTGGCTCTATGATAATAAAAGTGAACTGATGGACTTCATAATTCACATTTGACATGAAATTAAACGGCATGAAGTTTTTTATATTGAATAATACGGTCAATAAACATTAAGTCATCGATGAAGTAGATGATAACTTAAATAATGAATGTTAAAGTTCGATAAGGGATTTACTAAAAACAGAAGAAATGTCATCAATATGTTTTACAATTTGGAATACTTCATATATAAAATATTTCCGTAGATATGGAAAGAATTGTTGAACCGTTTGACAGTCGCATTTTTAGTATAGTCTAAAAAGTTAATATGCTGTGCATTTGACGTCAGTCCAAAATATTACGCAATTTTTTTTTTTATGTCTACTAAGTTGTGTAAGCGTTTAAATTAGTAGATTTATATTTACTTTTACTCTGTCCTCTTGAAAGATTTTTGATTCTATGCTCGTTATTACTATGTACTTTTGTTTCAAATATTTTTCAAAAATGGATTAAATGGCATTATCTTTTTCAATATATTCTAACAACTGTCGGCATCGCCTTTATAAAAAATTGGAACAATCATCAAATTTAAGTCAAGGGCGAAAAGCACGGTACAGTAGATTGCACCAGTTACCAACTGCCAAAATTTCGCGTAATATGCGCTGTTGCATTATATGCGCTGTGGTATAACATGTGATGTCGCATAATATGCAATGTTGCAAAATATGCTTTGTTGAATGATATGCGCTGTCGCATCATATACGCTTTTCCACTGGCTAGAAACGTATCTACTAGAATACACTCTACGGACGAACACAGTGAGTCAGCACCAGATGTTCCCATGTGGCCGGCCGTACCTACCTACTAATCCGATGTACCATCACCACTGGGGGCATCCCACTCCACGTTTTTACTATTTGTCGTAAGTCACATCGAAGCCATAATTAATGTAACTTACTTAAGAAATCTCTAAAATAAATTCCGAATATTATTATAAAGGCGAAAGCTACTACTTTTATAACGCGAATTAATGATAAAGAATGCGTCCATTTTGCAGGTTTTAACGGAACAGATGGGCTTGAATAAAAAGTAGTTTATGGACGGTAAATAGGTTTTATAGAGTTCCGTAGTACAACCTACCTAATTCATTATATGATCGTTCTATTATAAGAGGGTCTCCGGAACAAGTTTTAAAAAAGGAAAATTAAAAAGTCAATTATGGTATTGTTTATTAAAACTAGAATTAGAAATATAAATAAAATAAAATAAAAATAAAAAATAAAATAAAAATAAATAAAATATGTATAAGAAATAGAATTGGTATTTTGGACGACCGCCCCGAACCGGAATTGAGTTTAGACTGACTGCGCCCCTGTTGGAAGTGTGACTATATGAAGTATTAGGAGCTGACGCAGCAGCTTAGGAATAGGGATCAGCCATCCTCCTAACATCGACAGGGTATAACAGTTCTTACACCTTATTTGAAACCAATAAGATACTTTACCGATAAAAATTTGATAATCTTTATTTGTTTTACTCGTTCAATGTTGGTTTTGTACCTTGCACACTACTATTTACACATATTATTACAGAATGATAAAACCTCCATGAGACATACTAACCGATAAACCGGTACGCCATCTAGATAAAATATTATTAACTTCGATGTAGTGGTAAAACAATTTTTAATACTGAACCAATATACAAGAGCGTGCTAAAAATATAAATAAATTTTGCATGAATATCGCTTAAGGATAGTGACGTATGATTTTACGTTGCGAAAGTAATGTATTTGGGACGAACAGCCGAAGTGACCAGTTTCACACAGCCTGAGACCAAAAACAACAAACACAGAAAAGCAATACCCATTCACAAAACCTATTATGTTAATTTAAAACACATCAGGGCGTCGATAAGATCGCAGCTCGTTCACACCACACCTCCCAAAACAATAGTTAATAAGATGATTTATATCGATGCGAGATAGCCCCGTTCGACACGTCTCGACATCGCTTTAGCATAATCTTGGGTTCGGATCGAGTGCTATATCGATCACTACAGATGTTCAGAACTGTATACGGCACCCAGTTACGTGCGATATCCTTTAAGACAAAAAATGCCTTCTTAAATACGTAAACTTAGGAAACAGGAACGCGAGTAGGTAGATACAATCTAATTTTACTTCCGTAGATTGCGTAACGATATCAATAGAAATACGTGTAAATAGAAATCTTTGCTTATGTAGACAACAAACAGTAATGCATTTTGAATTAGCGTTAGATAAGTAATTTGTCTAGAGAGAACCAGATAAGAGAGACAAGAGAATAAAACTGTGTCAGACGAAAAGTTGCAGAATCAATTCGTCCAAATTTAGAAGTGGACTTCCGTGAATCGCATTCAATCCGCCGAAACAACGGCCGAGTCCGGTGTCATTGAATCGATTCTTTATCGCGATCACGATATCGCCGGTCGCGTAAACGACAATGAGGCTCAGCAAGCTGGACTGACGACCCGCCGCCCAGAACGGGGCAATTAATTCGGTAAGAGTTGCCTATTTGGCCTCTAGCCGCGTGCGTACCATGACGCGGTGATTCGTTCGCCCTCTATGCGAGTTATTATAAAATAATGAAAGTCGAGCCGCCCGCTGCGAGCCACAATTGCCCTGCTTAGCCGCCTCACCACCGTTTAACTATTTTAATTTTTAGTTTGTATTCTAACGGTGAACAGTTTCGTAAGTGCCTGTATCGGGGCAATAATCGGTTCTGCGCTTAGTCCGCCTACGTGTGACTGAGATCGCTGTTACGTTATTAAATTAATTTGAAATCTCATACGCTCACTTATTTGATCGCCATGTTCGGTCGCTTATCCGACTGATGCTCTTAAACACAATAAACGTGTAAGTTACGAAACATGCTTTAGTATCTGGAGTAACCGAAACACAATAGAGATTTGATGTTTTTGCAAGTCAAGTATTGAAATGAGATCTTGACCTTTTATCCACATTTTATACTTGACCTTGTCACGTAATTAAACGCCAATAGGTCTACCGCCTCATTGGAACGTTAAATCTTAATGACCTTTTAATGATCGTGTTCAAGCAAGTCTCCAGTGGATCGAATTCCAAGTATAATGGAGAATACTTGTACTATGCAATGGGGTCATAAAAGTTAAATAACTAACAAAACGCTTAATATCTACCAATATATCTACAGATTAGTCGACTTTGAGAGGTATTTCGTACCGCTTACAGATTTCTCTTTTTAGTATATTTAAAGATAGAAAATAGAAAAAGAATAGAAAGGAAGAAGAAGAGTCATTATTTGCTGACGGAAAAGCAAAACCAGAAAAAGTACCTACTTTTTGGTTTGGCCGTTTCTACATTTATTTCAAAATCAGGACATGGACCTCCATTTCCTAATTCTGAAATAAATGTTGAAAAAATTATGGTAAGTGAGAAAATGGATTAGACCCAAGTGGGAGGTAGTTTCCCCTTCAGGGATTTCAGGCGTGATGTTATGTTATGTTATGTTATGGTATGGGAGGTAGTTTCCCTAGAGTATGATTTGTCATACATACATAACCTACCTTATGTTTCGTTAGATCATTATTCATTTTAAAAAAGTTATGTGTGATGCTCTATTTAATAACGGAAACTAGAATATAGTCGACTCCGTCCTTCAGATACCTATCATTTACATTAAAAATTACAGAATAAATGTGCTTTCTCTATTTTTGAAATTAGCAATTTTACTATCATTAGTTATTTAAATAAAATACCAAATTAGGCGACTTCGACTCGTATTCTGTGTTCACCATACAAAAAGCTGCTGAGGAGATATCAAGCGAATGATTCTTAATCAAGAAATTAAGAACCATTCGTTTCAAGCCTCAAACTGGCACTTAGCACGGCTTTGCACCGAAATTCTACACGCATTAATTAAGAAAACCGCTATGAATCAAGTCAAATGATCGGTGACTTAAAACCTAGTCTCCATTAGTGGTTGACTACAAGACCGAAAGTCAGTTGGAATATTAACAGGCGCATGCGTCGGGCGGTGCGTACGCGTCATGTGGCGGGGCGGTTGGCTATCGCGGCATCTTCACGCGTCGCCGGCGCCGGCGCAGCCCTGCCGGGGTTGCCTCCGATTGGCCAGCCTGCCTAATAAGGCAGCCGCGATGCCGGCTAGAATGTTCACTTCTAACTAGTTTTTCTGCACTAAATTTAACGACTTGCATGTATGAAGCGCATTAATTAGTCGCTCGCTAATTTCGCGTCGATCCCAATGTGCTTGCAACGTGTCAACTTCAGCTAATCACAGCTATTGCTTCAAGAAGTCGTAAAATTTTAAAGAAACAATCATTATTGTTATGTATTACTCTGACCTCTATTGTCTTATAGGCAGCAGGTATGTAATAAATTTAATTTAATACTCTTCTTTATAAATAATACTTAATAATAAATATCCGACGACATCACATTCATTGATCTGACTCCGAGGTAAGTAGTTTAAGCACTTGTGTTACGGATATCAGAATCAACAGTGGTATTACAAATATATACCTACTTAAATATTGGACATTAACACCCAGACACAAAACAAACACAAGTATTCATCAGACGAATGTTTGTCCTGGGTTAGGATCGAACCCATAACTCTTGGCGCATGGGGCAGGGTCACTATCGAATGTGCCATCGAGCCAGTCAAGTATATGTAAGAAGACTTAGTCTTTAGTATAGGCACTTAGAAGATGGAGTATCTTAATTTGATACAAAGAGCATTTATTTCTTCTAAAACTAAATAATATAAGTACCGTGGGAATATTGTCACTCTTATATTTCACCTCCTTTTTTATAATATGCAATTGTCTTATGTTTTCCATCAATTTTCTCGGAACTTACATACAAAGTTTCAGAGATAAAAACTGTCTCATATCTAACAGCCAAAATCCTACTAATATTATAAATGCGAAAGTTTGTATGTATGGATGGATGTTTGTTACTCTTTCACAAAAAAACTACTGATTTTAATGAAACTGTAAAATAATATAGCTTATCCACCCGAATAACATATAGGCCATGTTTTATCGATGTACCACGCGAGCAAAGCCGTGGGCAGAAGCTAGTGAAACATAAATAGGTAGATAGTTATGAGAAAATGCCTCAACCTACTAAGGGCCAGTTGTTTTCGTTCTTAAGCCACGAATAACATTTGTTTGTATCTGTTTAAATACCAGACGTGCAATACGTAATGAGTTTAAAAAGGAAACATACGAACCAAAGTAAGTTAGACTGAGCATTCGATCAACATGAACTTTAATCAATGAAGTTATGTCGGCGTCTTTGCGATTTAACTAACCGAACAAATCCGTGAGCTAAGAAGCTGGGCGGATCTGGTAGAAGCGGTGCAATATTAGAAGAAAATTAAACGTTAGAGCATTTTTCAGCGGATACACAAATATTTTACGTTTCGTATTATCATAGTAGCGTTAATAGTAATGCTCTCTGAAATGAGAAGCAACATAAAACTATTTGTGGCTTGCTTATTTGTTTTCCGAATACATTAACAAATACTGATTATATTTTTCTGATAATGCTATTTATGCTATTTAGATGTAACCAGAAAGTTCTCGATAAGGTTAAAAAAAGCAAGAGCCATAACTGGAGAAAAATCCGGATTCTGATAATATAAGAGGGATCACCCTCTAATTTTTTGCATCAGTAAAAAAATGCCCTTTCAGAAATATATATTAGATACCTATTTTTATGTCAATTTCAAAAACAACTATAGGGTGCTGTTTAAGTTGCATATATATAGGATAGTTACTTATGTAAGCTGTATAGTCAATTCCTAAAAATGGTGGCGGGAACGTATCCACAGTGCAAACGAGGTGTTTCTACTCTACGGTCGCACGCGCTCGGCTAGTTACGAAGCATGTCCCACAAGATTCTTGCTGACTCAGCGTCGTCTCTTTAACTCTTCCCAATGATTGTTCCATTCGGCATTGTCTGTCAATATCCCCCTCCCCCCACGTCGCGTTCACCTCGGATAGTTAATTACTTTTCATTAGACAATAACCGGACAGTGCTTGTAGTTAGATGCCATTGTGAAATTCATTGGAAGTGCTTTTTTTGTTTATGTGAACACGGATTTGTCAATGGTCCAAATCGATTTCTATGGAACATTTGATGCGGAAGTCTGTTAAATAACATGCATATGCGTGTAATTAGGGCAATCGGTCATTCATATTGAAATTTAAAAAAATAAAACTTGTAAAATCAACGTACAATGGTGCTCAAACTTACTTGTCTAAAGTTCTATAGATATTGTGAAAATATAATGAAAAGTGTCTAACTCGTCTCCAACATCATTACAATCCCAGTACACCATTAGCGGCCCTTTATGACATGCTAGGCAAGGAGTACATTTGGTAGATATGTACGCTTTTTTTTAAATCCCAGACCAACATGAAGCATCAAATTACTTATTTGTTTACTTCAATGATTTTGGAATCAAAACGTGGTTTGTAAATTTTCAAATCCATTTTAATCGGTATCGAAGATCGGAAAAAATCAGCGTCATTTGATTTCGCAGAAGACTTTTAGAAGCCTAGATCAAGCGCCCAGACAAAAAACATGTCTTTTTGAAAACATGTTCGGTAAGTAAATTATCGTGTATGTAAATGCACATTGCTACGCTCTACAAAGTAAACCCATAAGTCTCGATAGCCCTAATCCCCGAATAGTAAGTTCCAGTCGGGTTGTAATTAAACCAGCACACAATTACTATGCAAATAGCGAGTGTAATGCGCCCCCAGCACGAGTGGCCAGCGCCTCTGTCCAGCCGACCCACCGATGTACGTTAATCTACTGACAGCTATGTAAGCTTAAAAGCCTCTACTGGATTATAAAATATCCGTAGCAATTACTTCACTGTGTATTTTAAGAATAATTTAGTTCAACTCTTAAATCAAAATACCGATACAGCTTGGGAAGGAAATGTAGTTCACATACGTATGGGTTGGTTAAAATCAGAGTACGTACCTCTGGATTTTTCAGATCAAAGTACGTTTATACCCCTGTCTCAGCAGTGAGGAAAACATTGTCAGAAAACCGGCTGATTTAAACATTATGGATAGAGGACGTTACAAAAGTTAATTACTGTCGTGTATTAATGTAATACCACCGCCCACCACTGGCAACGAAATCATAGCCTTAGAATATGCCGACTAGGAATGGAAAATAATGCTAATATTATATTTGATGATGTTTTCCCAAGTTGTTTTGTCCCATGTTAGTCTGAATGTGCCGTGCCAACTGTGTTCCTTGGCTAGCATGTCGTAAAAGGCTACTATGGTAGCCGCTTGTCACTACTTATTTACAATTTTCCATCTAACCCAGCCCAGTTTTATTTTTTTGGCTGAATGTGGTCAAGAGGGTTAGCTGCCCCTTTGTTCTGCCTACCTCTTCGGGCGTGACGATGTATATGCATGTATGATATTTTCTTATTAAAAACAAATTGTAGAGCGCTATTCTTAATTTAATGTGTAACTTACTAAAACTATTAACCTAAAACAATTGAGTATAAATCGAAAACCTCGGTGGCGCAATAATTTAGTGGAATGTAGGAAGGCATGTCAATCATATAAATACTCATTTCTTATAGGAAGAACATAATATTTAAATAGTTTGAGTTTGGATGAGATATGACTACACGTCATTTGATAGTTGTAGTAAAGAATTCAAAATAACTAATAGGTGTCACAGTGGAAACCAGGCATTGGTTTCTTAGTCATCGAACACAACGCTACACACAACAAATGACTGCATCATCACACCGCGATGTGTAATCATTACACATCGGAAACAATCCATTGATTAGGCAGTAGTAGAACTAATTGTCCAATGTGTGCAAATTGTCCGGCTGGCACCGGGCTGGCCGAGCCATGAACAATGGCTTCCTTTCACCGAGTGATTGGATGTAGCCGACCTCTGACATGTGAGTCCGTACCTACTGACCTCACATACCGATGTACATGCGCTGCATTAGGAACATATTTAGCCTTATAGTTTTTGAGCTCCTTAAAGCTCCTATCGATCTTTTACATTGCAAGATCTTATCTTGTGAAGATTCATAAAATATATTTTATTATTTGGTATGCATCTGTATTAATGACTAAAGGTCAATGACCTTCGTGAACTAGGTATCTCTGATGTAAGTTATTCGGTAGTATTACTACGTGTCAGACTACCTATTGTATGAGATTAAAAACCCAATTGTTTCTATTCAACATCCTATCAAAAGTCAAACAGTTGTAACTACAATTTTTTACAGTTTAGAACCATAAAATAGAACGTAGTCGTATTGGTTATTGTTTGAATAGGTTCAGTTTGAAAGGAATCAAACATCTGTTTATATCATTACCTATATGAAGTCGCTTAGAAACAAAACTGCTAAACGCTTTGAACTTTTCCTCCATTTAGGCTGAAACAAAGTTACAATTGTTGCTGCCTATTTATTAACTGTGTAATTGAGGTAATGGCTCTTTGTTGAAAGAATATTTTTATAGTATTCTTTATACAGCTGGCCATTGAATTCCCTGTAAGTACCTACCGAGTTCTTGAAAGTGAATACGGTTCTAAATGAAGATATTAATAATAAAGGATATTAGATTGTAATGTTTTAGCATCATGTTGTTGGCTCCGCTTCCCATAAAAATAAGAGTAAATAGGTAGATTATCAACGTACTTTAATATTATAATTCTGTAATTAGATCATTCAATGAATATCACAGCCTACTCGCGCATGAAAGCAAAATATGCCTTAATTTTTAACCTAAGCTGGAGTTTAGGGGGTCTCAAAGCGCTACATAATGGAGATTTTCTTTAAATTAATCTCTAATGACTTGCTAATTAGCCAGAAATAATAAATTACAAATGAACTATTAAAATCTTTGTGAAATAGTTGCTATTTCCATGTTGATGTATGGTAGTTTAAAAAAAGGATCAGAACTGTTTTGTCTGGTTTAGCATTAAAGCTATTGACTTAAAGCATAAATGTTGGCAGTGAAGTAACTTTACCGTTAGAGGCCCGTGGCAATTTCATCGATTGGGGCTCTTGGGTAAGCAAAGGCATCCCCGTGCTCATGGGACTCCGAGCGGAGGCCCGTGGCATTTTGCCACTCCTGCCACTCTATAGTTATGCCACTGAATTTTGGTAGTCTGATTGAAATGTGTAGTCACAACTGAGCTCATACAGAATAAGTAGGTGTTGTGTTACTACGAGAGAGTATGTTTAGAGACACGAAGTTTATGACTTGAGGTTATTTATACGCCTTTATCACACCGCTCGCATCAGGAGGTTACTGAATTTAATCTCGCTGCCGGAATGTAGAACGCCCGAAGAATCGAGGCCACATCGAATTTACGCAATTCCTTTTAAAAACACCAGCCATGTTTAACCTACATTCTGTCAAATTTAAAACGATTAAGCAAATTTATCTGCAGTTTATTCAAAACGGGGTCCGTTACCGCGTTTTACGATTGCGCCTAGCCACAGAGTAACAGAGGTACCTGTTCAATATAAGCCGAAAAAGTATCACACTATTGTACTTGCTAGAGACAATGTAATTACCAGACTCGCTAAATCCTAGATCATGGTCTAAGCGGACCCAGTCTAAGCACGGGACATAACGCTAGAAAGAAGAAGACTATTGGACTTGCTAGAAAACTAAATCACCAAGAAGAGTTTAGGTGACAAATTATCACAAACTCCTATCTAATCGTGTTGTCTTTCTTTAATGAAACAAATGACTAGCTCCCTAGCCGAATAGTAAACGGTAAAGTCTATTGCAAGAGACGATACGAAAGCGAACCTTCTGCGTTTCTTATTTGGTAGCAAAGCGGGGTTTCATGCCGCTGGGCTATTCGCGCGACGTCTTGACCACGCTATAACAATTAATTAAAATACAATGTACTGCTTTGTCCAGTGCTATATGTACGTAGGTACGCGACCAAACGCCCGCCCTTTCACTGTCACGCCGCTGAAGAATTATTGGCCTTAAACGGACTGAAATAACCCCCACGTTATGGCTACGCCATTAAAAGCTCTCTATGATGTATAAAGGGGAAAGTAAATTTTGGAAAAATGGCTGTGGAAACTATAAAACAATAAAATCAGTTGCTGAAATGTACGTAGCTATTTGAATTTTAATGCTTACCGCAACCTTCAGATCGAAATGAAAATGAAAGTACAGTTTTGGTGAAAAAATGGTCATGCAGATTCGGTAAAATGTTTATTTTAACTAAAAAAACAGAAAATTTCCGAAAAAAGTAAACACTTTTTTATAGTTGTCAATAATTAGATATTAATTGTCTGCATTTTTTATAGTCTGTGTAGCAGTTAAATTTAAAAATTATCTATTATCAAATCAAAGAGGTAGTTTTTATTACCATTTGACCGAGTTGCAAGATAAACTGGATAATACAAAAAATACAAAATACAAAAATATTTATTTAGATACAGGTTTTAAAAGTACATTATTGAAGGATAATAATTATAATAAAATATTTTTCTTAATGGACATTAACAATTTATATGTATTTATATATTTGCCACGTAAAGAATACACATATGAAAGTTTTAAGGAAAATTTGCGCAATTTTATATATTTAGATTGAGTCAGGAAAAATCATCGCAGTGTCCGCAAAAGATCCTATCAAAGTTTTATCACCATCTAATTAATGGTTTAGGAACGCATAGAGAACAAAAATTCAAGCGTTGAATTTATATACATATAAACTAATTTCCATAAGACATAGAAACTAATTAAATAAATCGAATCAACGTTAAGTACCCATAGCTTTCACCATGTAAATATGTAGGTTTATGCATAGGTACTGCCGCTCACCGCTGAACAATGTAAATCTGTAATTTTACGACTATCTACAAGGTTTTACCTTTAGATAAACAACAAATACATAATTAAAAATAAATATTTGTCAAGCTTGCTGACTGCAGTGCCCAATGCCCTCATATATAAAGTAGTCTCGGAATTCTTAACGATCAACATGTTAATTGAACAGTATTATAAATTAGTTGATGATGTTGCTTGATGACACAGAACATTATTGAACAAATATGTATTATCTATATCTATGTCAAACCCTATTGAATATCTTTGGGTGTCATGTAAAGCAGAGCTCCGCATTTTTTGTATTCAAGGTACATCCAGGAAAACAATTTTTTTTGGAAATAGACAAGTACTCTATAAATGAAAATTGAGAAAATTAATCAACAAAACAATATTTATTATTAAACAACTCGCTTGTGCGCATGCGTGATTTACATCTGTGTATGTATTTTTCTTCCTCCCGTCTATTTAGTTTTATGAGATAACCTTATTTTTCCGAGGCATACCAAGTAATGTACAGTGAGCCGCGACACACACTTTGCGGAACACTAATGTAGAGCAACAAATGTGCTTGGTCCAAAGGATATCCTTAGAAATACTAGTAAGTTAAAGAAAGTAATAGAATAATAACATATTCCGAGTATGAATGTGTTAACAGCAGTTTATTTTACATAATGGAGGACTCGTACACGTTTTGTATAAAATTACTGCTACGATACCGTGTATGATTATTTTTTTTCGATTTGTTGTACCTATCAATAATCTATTTTGTCCCATTTTAGTCTGGGATTTAAAAAGAATGTGCCAACTGTGTTTCTTGCCTAGCATGTCGTAAAAGGCGACTAATGGTATATCGGGTTTTGGGCATGTGATTGTGTAGGCGACGAGTTAGCCACTTGTTACTTCTTTTTCACAATTTTCCATCTAACTAGCCCAGTTTTGTTTTTGGCTGAATGTGGTTAAAGGGGCCTGCTACCCTTTTGACTCTGCCTACCCCTTTGGGGATTATAGGCTAGGCTAGGTGATGCTATGTTTGTTTGTTCAATAATCTATTTTATATCAGTTCTATGTTGTTTAAATACATAATAGTAGGGTATTATAACCTATACTCCTATACTTCTTATCAAAACAGGATAATATTATGTGGTAAATATATATGTATTGCCGAGGGACTTATTCCATAATTTCATAAAACAATTGACTGAAACATGATAAGTTGCCAAGTTGGCCCCTTTTAAAATTACAAAGGAAATCTAAAAAATTGTGACGTTTAAGCAAAATGACCGTCATTATTATTTTCTATAGTGAGTACCGACGAAGAAAAAAGGTATTTTTGCGATGTTATATCATAATTATGGGCGTGATGTTATGTGTACATCTTATGTATATCATAATTAAATCCTAAATTTTATGACCATAATATGCAATCACAATATTCCTAGTGGGATGACTTATTGAAACGGACAAAAGCTTGCCAAAGGTAAGCATTTACTTGCTAGCATCGGCCTGAATTATAGGGTAATTACTAAGCTGACATCCGCAAGCTCCAACATCTGAAAAAAAATTAAGACATTGACTACATACCCTTTTCAACTTTTTTTGAGTTCTAATGCCTGAAATAGCACAGACTCTCACTAAAACCAGCATTGAATCACTTTGTATTTTATTTGACGTCTATTCTGTCAACAGTAGCAAGATAAATTTTACTCCACCCGAACAATTGCAACCACAACAAACGATTCCCGAAACTCCACATATTCCCCCGCGAACCGAAACGAAAAATGACAATTGAATTGAAAAATTTATCGAGGAACAAGAAAACCAATGATTATTCGTTCAGGCAGCTCTGCCGGGGCGCGGGCGCGGGACCGATGAAAAATGCGAATTACGTTTGAAGATGTCCAGCGAGTCAGAAACTCATTGTGTTCCCGATAACGACATTCAGCGATGCGCCACTCTGCGCTGTACTGTGGCCCATTGCTCGTGAAATTATTATAGAAACGGAAAAGTGGGAAATAAATAAACCTCCCTTTTACGTCGTGTGGGCGTACCCTTTGTTGGGATGTTTGGGATTATGAACGGTCTCGGTAATTTGATTTTTAGAGGCTCGTATTACAACTTGTTTGGACGGACGTTTTGTTGGAGTCCGTGATTTGTTAGGCAGTTTTGAGTTCGCTATTCTATTTGTTTTTAAATAGTGCTGTACCGTCCGCGCATCAATTGACAAGTCCTTTTTTGTTCTTTTGATCGTTGACTACCATTATCGGACATTTACCATTATCTCTAAGTAGCTTTTGACCGTGATTGTGTTTGTGTTATCGAGTTTATATAAAAGTTAATTAATTATATTATTGGTAAAAAGTATAAATTGTCATTGATACGGAGTAGGACATTAGTAAAAATCGATTATTTACTCTAATAGTCTATCATTTAGATTAAGTCATCATGACTACATCAAGATAGATTGTGTACTTATTACGATTTTGTAATACGGCAAATTTCAGTTGAAACTGATATTCGAAGCGAAAGATTCGCTGACGGAATCGCATCCGGCATCACCGCGCTGAATTAGCCCGCGCCCGGCTGCGGTGTAGCGGACAGCATTCTGCAAATTCGGAGCGGACGCGTAGTAAACGCGAAATAACCACATTCGGACTAGGTTCACCAGTAGAGATTGCTGGAAGTTTCATATATAAGGTTGGCGCCTCACATTGGTAGCTGCAATGCTTCATAATGTTTAAAGATTACGTTACTTTCTGACTATATAGTCTTTATCTATTTGTCATGCACTTTTGATATAAGGTGTTAATAGAGCCCTATACAGTTAAACAGTAAAAAAAAGTTGCGAACTAAAACTATAATAAACAAATTCTATAAAAACCTCTATGATTTGACAGTTACAACTACAAATAACTTACTATAAAGTCTGCAAGCCTTCAACCTGAAAGTAAACCATATTCAACGTTAATGACCCCTCTTAATTGCACCCAAAATTCATTTGGATAGTTTAAACAATAACACAAATAAAATTTACTACGAGTATTCGTTCGTTGGACCATCTGCAGAGGTGGAGTGTACTCTGTTATCAGCGGGCCCGGTTCCACGTGCCCCGGCTCGTTAATTGACTTTCGGCTCGGACTGTTTCGGCCAGTCATCGTTCTAGTTTTATATTTTTGGCGCCTATTCCAATCCTAACAGCCCTCTATATTTTTTACATGCCAGATCAATTATGATTTCGAATTGGTTTGATGAATCTGAATAAAATCCCATTGCTGTTGTTTAATTGGCTTGTTGGCCGTTTGAAAAATGATTTATTCGACACTACAGCTTTCGACTGACGACACTTTGTTCTTTTGTAATTAAGTTATTTTTTTCAGAGTGGATGTCAGGCGTGACTTTATATCTACATATGTATTTCTGTTATGAGCAGATTTTTTTTAACTGGGATTCTATTGAGTTGTTGGCATTAATTTTGACTGTTATAAGTATTCTTAAGCGTCAAATTAGTACCTATAGATGATATCTTTATAACTATTTAAAAGAATTTCATTTATTGTAGTCTTCTTGCATTTATACCATTTCTTATCTAAATTGTAGACTCATAATACACATGTAAGGTTATACTTAGAGCAATCGTACACATTTTTCTAAGCTTAACATATTTCCTTTTTATGCTATATTATTGCAATATATTATTATGCCAACTGACTTCTAATGTAATCCACTTACTTGAAATCTTTGCTACGATCATCTCCACTCCTTACGAACCCACCCATCTTTACTCTTATCATATTTGGGAACAAGGGAACGACAAATATTATAAAAACAATACTCATCGACAAAATTATACTCTGTGCCGCTAAGATATTTTACACAACAATATGTTTTCAATCTTGGAACATTTTAAATTTTATTACCGTTTCAGGTATTTAGTATTAATATGACATGTTTTAGTCTTAGACTAAAAATTTCTCGATATTATACATACAATATAACTTTTTTGTTATGAATTGATTTTCGGATAACAAAACCGTTTTATTTTTACCCGACTACATTTTTTTTGCTTAATAAAATGACGTCTGTTCGTATAGATGTCGCAGGCAATTTGTATGAATACGGCGTCGTCAGTTTAAAAACGCTCGCAGTCATGTATTCTGTCGAAGGCTATAACTCGATCAATTGTTATAATTTCGACGTTGTTCTTCTTCGGTTCTGGCTGTAGGGTCGAGTAGATCCCTACTCGGTATACAAATCAAGGTAACTATGTTTTATATTGTCTTTTTGTGGAAAGTTTCTACTAGCAACTAAAATTATGCATATTACCAATATAACGATGCGAATATAGTGTTTCAGCCACCGTCCGTTTAACCGCACTAATTAGACATGCGTACCGAGCCTGCGTGTACGCACATCATCAGCGGACGTTTCACAACCGTAAAAAAATTAATTTCAATGCAAATATCGGACGAAATTACTCAAACGTGCGTTTTCGTTTTCGATGCGATCGCGTAATTGGGGGCTATCTTCAGATCACACGCAAAAAACTAGCAGCGCATCCCTGTGCGTGGAGGGGGCGGTCGATATTACGACGATATGGAGTTTGATAAATAACGATGCAACGGTGGCGACGGTAACGGATTGTGGCGAAACTTGCGGGGGGCGATGTGGTGATGTCACGCGATTGGCCTATTAGATCGATGATCAGGTTTTACCAGAGATTTCTAGGGACGCGTTTTGATTCTTTATACTGTAGCTAACTAGTGAGTTAGTGAATACTTTAAGCGGCCATTTAGATCTGATGTGACTTAATAATTGGAAACAACAAATAAATGAATAAATTTTCCAGACTGACACACCAATTCCCTTGTCCCAACCTAAGCTTATAAGCTTGTACTATGAATACTAGGTAAACAGATAAATATATTTAAATACGTTTATAAACATCCATAACTTGTACAAATGTTTGGATTCGAACCCGCAACCCTTGGTTTCGTAGCCAGGGTCTCTAAACACTCGACCAACGGGCCAGTCAAACAACTTACAACAACAACTCAGTACTTTGTAACGATATTATAGTATTCATGTACACGTACCTACATAATTTATTTTATGTGTAGGTATAACTAGTAAGTAATGTCAATATTATTTTTTACTAGCTGTGCCAGCGGTGTCACCCGCGTTTATGGTTAATATTATATAGACTACTTCCGTCATACATGATTTCTATGTAACTTTAACCATTAAGGCTGCACACGCGACGGAAGCTTAAAAATGGAGTAACTACTTCCGTTTTCCCAACATTTCCCTTCACTACTCTGCTCCTATTGATTGTAGCGTGATGAAAAGTATACTTTAACTTGCCCAGGAGTATGAAGAATAATTGTACCAAGTTTCGTTAAAATCCGTCGAGTAGTTTTTGTTTCTATAAGGAACGTACAGACAGACAGACAGACAGACAGACAGACAAAAATTTTTTTGATTGCATTTTTGGCATCAGTATCGATCACTAATCATCCCCTGATAGTTATTTTGAAAATATATTTCATGTAGAGAATTGACCTCTCTACAGATTTATTATAAGTATAGATTTTAGTTTTGGACCGTGATATGATAATAAGGACGAATTTTGAACATCTGTTTTGAATTTTTTATGCGAACTATAATGTGTTAAAATCTAGCATCGTTTTTATTGGATCCACAAGATAAATTTGTTAGATATAGATTTAAAGAGACTCATTCGTAGTCAGACTGAATATAAAAAAAAACTATCTATTTGAGTAAATTAACCGAATTAGCATTGTAAAACTAAATATTGACTTAAACATAAGAGTAGACTATCAAAAAAGATTTATAAAGAACAAAATTTTATCAACGTCTTACTAATTTACCCATAAATAGAGCTCGCTAAAAAAACATTCTATTAATACAACAATGATGACATAACAACCTTATTGCTTCGCATTAAAAAAAATTAACACTGAACTTAGCGTCAAGCAATAAAAAATTTAACACACCTTTTTCCCGTGAAATTAGTTCCTTTATTTTTTGTCGCTTCAATTACCCACGGTGTGACATTGACGCGCAATTATACTTTTCAATTAAGTGTTAATATTCTCGAGAGGGGTGGTGACACCTGCTATAGTGTCAAGACTACACTAGGTCTTACTTGAAAAGGGTCTGTTTTACCGAGATCCTTACGCAGGGTAGCTGCTGTATCTGCATTGATATTGTCAGATATACAGGGCGCTAAGAAAAGACATTTCATTAATATAACAACGATACTATTATGTTGTATACGTCTGATTAAAAAAGAACTACCCCTGTTTGACCAAGTACATACAATATAGGGACTACAAATTAAACTACAACTTCCTCTTCCGATAGAATTTGATTAAATCATTATAGAGTAATGAAATAGTTCCGTTTTTAACTTTAATATCTTTGAAAATACATACATAACATCACGCCCATATGATAGTCCCCGAAGGGGTAAGCAGATTCAAAGGGGCAGCAGGCCCCTTTAACTACATTCAGCCAACAATAAAACTGGGCGGGGTAAGATGGAAAATTGTGAAAAAGTAGTGACAAGTGGCTAGCTTGTCACCTACAAAATCACATGCCCAAAACCCGATATACCATAAGTTGCCTTTAACGACATGATAGGCATGAACCACAGTTGGCACATTATTTTTCATCAGGCCATCATGGGACAATGGTCTGGGTGGAATGTGGATGGAAAACTGTAAAAGTCGGACTAAAACATACTACCGAAATAAATATTATGTAATATTAGTAGCAAGATATAAATAAATATATATAATATCCGACGACATAACGTACATTGATCTGACTCCGAGGTAAGTAGCTTAAGCACTTGTGTTACGGATATCAGAATCAACAGTGGTATTACAAATAAATACTTAAATATTGGATATTAACACCCAGACACAGAACAAACACAAGTATTAATCACACGAATGTTTGTCCTGGGTGGGGATCGAACCCACAACTCTTGGCGCACGGAGCAGGGTCACTACCGAATGCGCCATCGAGCCAGTCAAAAGATCTAGACAAAGTGGTGGAAAAACGTCTCTCAGCGATACAGGGCCCTTTTGACACACATTACAATATTCAACCTTATTATATTGCCTCTAAACTGATGTATTTTGCTAAGTTTAATGTCTTTATATTTATTCTTCGTCGCACCCAAGTAGATACATACTTAATCAGTATTTAAAGTGATGGCAGGAACTTAACACTTGTGTGTTTAGCGTGTGTAATTTTATCTATTATAGTTTTTAATTAGCCAGCCAACATAGTAACGTGTGCAGATGATAGCATCGAGCTTGTAAAACTTTTTACACCCGTACAATGTAAGGTGATTGAGAAACACTCAAGCATATATAGCATGTGTCAGATGAAATCAATATCAATGTTTATATATGTACTTATATATATATATATCAATATATATATTTATATTTGTTGGTCGAGTGGTCAGAGACCCTGGCCATGAAACCAAGGGTCTCGGGTTCGAATACCGCTAGGGGCAAATGTTTCGTGTGATCGACATGGACATTTGTACACGAATCATGGATATTTATAAACCTATTTATGCATATGTCTATCCGTTCCCCTAGTATCTATAGCACAAGAATAAGCTAGTTTGGCACTAGGGAATTGGTGCGTCAGTCTAGGGTATTTATCTATTTTATCTTTAATTCGGTTCAACACAAGTCTTGCACAATAACATAATGTAACAGCAAATCCATGTCAAACGAAACATTTTGAAATCGAATATTTGAAGTGAAGTGTGGATTCTATTTTTCGTTGAACTTGGCTTAGTTTTTATGCTCCTTGGATTCTATTCGATTCTAATTTATACTCGAGTCATGGATGTTTATAAAAAGTATGTCTATCCGTTCACTAAGTATCCATAGCACAAGCTTATAAGTTTAGTTTGGAACTAAGGAATTGGTATGTTAGTCTGGAGAATTTATTATTATTTGCCTATATTTAAATGAAGATGATGTAAAATATTTACAAGTAACAAACAGCCAAAAGCACTAAGGTGTATTCGTCTCGGCGTATACGTATCAGGATCAATGTATGGATGAATAGAGTAGTAACAAATGGAGGATCAGCTTTGGCAGGTACCTGCCGACCTTATTTGTCTGGCGAGCATATAAATTGAACATTAATAGATAAATAAAAATAAAATATTTTATGTTAAACTCTTATTTAATTCTACCTACATAAGTACCTACAAATACACCAAATTTTAGGTTATTTTTCATACATCGAAAAAATCTTGCATTTAATGAAATCATTATTAGGTAAGCAGATTTATCTTGTACTCGTAGCAAAAATATAATATCAATGAAATTCAGAAAGTCCAATATTTTTTTCGTTAAGTAGCGTGTATACTTTGGACAACAAAATAAAGTTATGACCATATTAATAGTCCTATGGAAAACGTCAAATTGCGTGTGTTTTGATGGCTTACAAAATTTATTAAGGCCCCAAAATGTTTACAGTTTATAGTAGGGTAAATACTTTAAGTAGTATAAGTACATACGTTCTTTGAATTATGATTTCTTAAACAATATCATGCTATATAATAAATTAGCCCTATGGGAAAGAGTAATTACTCAGGGAAACGAATTTTTCAATTTTTTTTTATTTTTTTCTAAATTGGCCCTATAAAGAGTAATTACTCTTTGCCATATCATTTTAATTAAAAAGGCTTTTAGTAACTAAATCAATACATACATACATCATACATAACATCACGCTCATAATCCCCGAAGGGGTAGGCAGAGTCAAAGGGGCAGAATGCCCCAAAACCCGATATATCATTAGTCGCCTTTTACGACATGCTAGGCAAGAACCACAGTTGGCATATTCTCTTTAAGTCCCAGACCAACATAGGACAGTGGAGAACTACATTAAAAATAAATACAATTATAATCATTACGCTACGTGTATGGTCCTTGTCTCTAAAATATATCTACAGTTTAATCACTCTTTTGTCATATGCTAATAGATATCATAATCGTAGTTTCTACCGACTACTACTTTCAGACTAAAAAAATGTGGTGGACTTTAGTCCCTGGGATATCACTTGTAATACAAAATACAGCCCAGTAGGTACAATGACTGTCAATATAAATAAGGGTTTCTCTGTAGACAGACCAGATATGTTCAACTATGAATGACCCACTTAATACATTATTTAGGCGGCGTACTGCAGCCAGGATGCACCCCACATTATGCATCGCTAACGCAAATGCATTGACCTTTATTCTGCCGATTGCATCGTCTGGCCGCGACGCGCTCGCACTTACAACTCCCGCGCTAATGAATTCGCGTGTAGCCGAACGCGACATTCGAATCAACTAATGCGCTGTCATTTGGTGTGAAATATATAGATGCTTATTGAGAACGCATACAGTGTCAAAATTTGTTTTATTTAAATTGCTAATTCAGTAGTATATTTAGCTTAAAATACAATTAACTACTCCATTCATTCAAAATTTCAGTTAAAATTCGCAACAATCCTTTCTGAGCGGATACATTTGTACGTTATGCTATATGTCTAATGGTAAATAGTCCAATTTATGTCTAAAACATAGTACCTACGTCTGTGCAATCAATATACAAAATATGTTTTATGAGTTTAATTGTTGTCATGACATTGTGCACAATGTCATGTTGACTGAACATTTAGAGACTGCATTAGCATAGGGGACGTGCACGACGACGGTGCTGCCAACTGGTGCCGTCAATGGGAAATTTGTACGCCATGAAAACTTGAGATTAATTTTTTTATCAAGTAAACAGAATTAGTTTTAATAGTGAAATTTATTATTCTAGTTAGTTATAATGTATTGTTATGTTTCTGGATGCACCAATCACCATCTCCCTAGCTTTATATCCCGTGCTTAGACCATGATTCAGGATTTAGCGAGTTTGGTTATTACATCGAAGCGAGTGCCTATCTGAAACACACCGTAACCTTTATATAGGGGAACCAGACAAATAAGGATTATGGTAACACATGCATATAGTTGTATGTGCAGGTTTCATCTCGTTTTGTACCTCAACGTCGAGCTAGTGGTTTAAATACGTTCATTGACTTGAAAATTCCAAAGGTACGTGTCCGCGTCTGAACCCGCACCCCTTGTGTATGAGACGCGTGTCCTTGCTAATGAGCTACCACCTCACTTATTTTTATTATTCCGGATGCACATGCTTAAAAAGTCGTCTGGAGCAAAATTTTTATTACTTTCCAAGGAATAGCATTCTCATGATGCCACGGTTATGTGAAAAAGGCCAAAAATAGATAACTACTTACAGTAATAAAATATATTCTGCCATTATATTCCCGTCGTAAACATTAGATATTTTAGTTTGTGCGACAATTTTTCTAGTTCTAAAATCCTAATTTACTTCGTTTATTTACTCTTTAACTTTCAATACATGGTCCGCCTCTAAGAACTTTGACATTTACTTACTCATATTTTGGCTATGCTGTCGAGCGTTATTTATAATTTTTATCATATAAAAAATAATGCAATTGAAGATATAATTTTGTTTACATTATTCACAGTACGATGACAGGTCTAATATAAGCTTCCTTTACTGTCCGCATAGTGTCTCTTTTGTTGATTTAGTGCTGCCCCCTATATTTGGTGCACGTTCCCTATAGCCAGAAGCTTGTGTAAACGTTATCAAATGCTAATCATTATCCTCAATCAATGTTAATCGATGTAAATATCAGTCTAGTCGAGCTCTAGTTACGAGTGTACCCGGCCAACGTAATGTGTCAATAGTCTATCTCACATTACGTTGATTCTAATCCCAGCATGTACGAGTATTTTATAATAAAAAAAGAACATACATTTAATTACGAGTTTGGCTATATGAGAAAAATATTTTGAAAAGATCTGTACATTCAGATTACTATGTCCTAGAGATAATGCCTAGGTTTGATCTTGCTGCCTGCGTATGTAAGGTTACGCCTTAGGTACTATTGAACTACTACAACTATATCATATGTGTACCAATTTTATAGGACTATCGACTTTATACTCATGTCTCATTTTATACTAAATATATATGTAGGATGTTCAGTACTTAATCATTAATATAGTAGACATCTTATATACGCAGGTGGCTCATATGTGTACCTATCTAATTAGGTAAAGAATACATTAAATGAACCTAATATACTCTGCACGTCTTTTCGAAGCGAATGTAATATCGTGAGGCGATTATATACATTTTGATGCGCATAACCCGTCACCATCCATTACGGCGTTGGCTAGACATCGATCATCTTATTTGCGACGATATAAGATAATGAATGCACATAAATAAATAATATTTTTGTTTTAGTACTCAGTAAGCCACTTCATCACTGCATTAGATAACCGAACTTTGACTGCCTCGTTAGTCTAGTGGTAATATGCGCCGCCTAAGGACCAAAAGGTCCCGGGTTCAAATCCCGGGTCGGGCCAAAAATTTATGGCTGGTTATTTCAATATTGAAATTACTCAGTTACAGTCAGAAGTTGGCGGTAGAATCTACCCCGTGCCTCGGAAAGCACGTTAAGCCGTTGGTCCTGCGCCTGATCTCTCTCCGGTCATGTCGAATTGCCGTCTCACCGGACTATGAGAGTGAAGGAATAGAGAGTGCACTTGTGCTTGCGCACACACTTGTGCACCGTATCTCCTGCGCAGTTGGCTTATCCTCGTTGGGATTGGCAGCCGTGACCGATATCGCTTTAGAGGACATTATTAGATAACTAAAGACCTGATTTAAATCACGTAATTTTTAACGCATTGTGGTGAATGGTAGTTAAAATAAGTTGGAAATTTTTTTTTGGACAAATCTGAAGATTTAGACGCCATCACGCCTGCAATCCCTAAAGGAGTAGGCAGAGTCCAAGAGTTATATGCTCCTTAAACCACATTTATACAAATATAGGATCGAGTTGGGTTAAATAGGGAATTGTGAAAAGGTAGTGACTAGTGCCCAGCTCAGCTCTGAAGATTTGACATGAGAATATATTGGTTTACGATAAGACATAAGACTCCATAAGACATTAGATAAGAGATTAGATAAAAATTTATAATCAGTCTTTCTTTACCTACGACATAAATCCAAGTAAAAGCCCAATATTTCGATTCGAGACTTTCATTAAAACCTGTGTTATACGCGGAATTTCGTCTATGGTTAAATTGTTTTTCTATTCTTTTTCGTTTAATCTTATGCTGTGTAAAAGACATTTTAATAGAAACATTTAAATGAAGTGAGTCCGAGGGTTCAACTTTTCTTTTTGAGCTAAAGTGTCTGTTACTGTCGATTCTTAAAGCATACAGTATATTAGACAAAAAAATAAAATAGCACCACATCTTTAAAAAATATAAACATACATTTAGACGGATTATTTACGTATTGAGATTTTTGAAATTAGAAAGACATATTATCTTTTTTATCAATTAATATTTTCCCTTGTATACTCCTAACTAATGCTAAGAAAGCTTCATGTTGTGTGACCGCAGCAGACTTGCAGTGAACAAGGGTTTTTAATTGGTTTAATACCTTAAACATTTCGACACGTTAACTAGCTGCAAAAGTAGAAAACCGCAGAGGGTTGGTCACGCGACACCGCTGCAGGGTTGCCCCCACACTTGAACTACCGGCTAATAAAGAATTTAGAGAACAACACATGCACAGTCCTGTTAAATCCGATGTAGTGACAGATTATATTTGACAAGCTCGATGGCGCATTCGGTAGTGACCCTGCCCCATGCGCTAAGAGGAGGGTTCGATCCTCACCCAGGACAAATATTGGTATGATGAATACCTGTGTTTATTCTGTGTTTGGGTGTTAATGTCCAATATTTAAGTATATATTTGTAATACCACTTTTGTTTCTGTAATACGTAACACAAGTGCTTAAGCTACTTACCACGGCGTTAGATGAGGCAGGGTCACTGCCGAATGCGCCATCGAGCCAGTCAATTATTAGTCAAATCTTGTTAAAAATTCAAAAAGTACAATGTCGTCACCCCTGCGTGGTCGGTGCGGTTAGAGAGACAACTGGCCCGCAATCAACTTGTCGGCGCTGATCGATCGCGCCTCGCCGCGCCGCGTGCGCATTAACTGAACTCTAAACACACTCGTCATATTAACGATTAGCTTTATTTAACGATTATTCGGAAACCACATGCAAGTTATACCAATAAACAAAATAAAATTCAACTAGCTAATAATAAATATTAATAAATAAATATCGGACTACATCACTTAACATTTATTCGCTTCCAAAGAGGGTAGCTTAAGCACTTGTGTTACGAATATTAGAATCAACAGTGGTATTATACAAATAAATAAAATACATACATACATACATACATAACATCACGCCCATAATCCCCGAAGGGGTAGGCAGAGTCAAAGGGGCAGCATGCCCCATGCAATAAATAAAATAAATGTAAATAAATATTACATCACATACATTGATCTGACTCCGAGGTAAGTAACTTAAGAACTTGTGTTACGGATATCAGAAACAAGGTACCTATTACAAATATATACTTATATATTGGATATTAACACCCAGAAACAGAACAAACACAAATATTCATCACATGAATGAATTCTGCGTAGCGAACTCTTAACACATGGGGCAGGATTACTACCGAATGCGCCACCAAGGCACTCAGAGGAAATAGAACACACAAATAGATATTACCTACCACGCCAGCAATTTCGATGACTGGCTCGATGGAGCAGGGTCACTACCAAAAAGTGACTTTGCTCCATGCGCCAAGAGATGTGGGTTCGATCCCCACCCAGGACAAACATTCGTGTGATGAATACTTGTGTAAGCTCTGTGTCTGGATGTTATTAATTCTGATATCCGTAACACAAGTGCTTAATCTACTTTTTTTTCTATAATCTAACTGACGGAGTAAACAGATTTTTTTAGTCACCTTGTTCCCACACTGATAGGCAGAGTCCAAGGAGCAACAACCGCCCTTATCCTTCCTTATCCAGAAATAAAATTGACGTTAGATGCAAAATTGCGAAACATTTAAGACGATCACAGTCTCAATACTCGATACAACATTACTTGCTCTTTACAAATGTTAGGTAAAATACACAGTTAATACGTACATATTTAAAACCCAGACACACATGGAATGGAAACGGAACGAACTTTATTTAACACTAGCAGCGCCCCGCGGTTTTACCCGCATAGTTCCCGTTCCTGTAGGAATATGGGGATAAAATATAGCCTATGTTACTTCCGGATAATGTACCTTTCCAATGGTGAAAGATTTTTTGAAATCGGCAGAGTCGTTTTTGAGTTTATTCATTACAAACATACACACACACAAAAATACAAATCTTTCCTCTTTATAATATTAGTATAGATTTTTCGTATGAGTACCAGCTGTACAAAAGTCTTTAGTTTGTTGCAATTTTGTATGATATCTTTAATACTACATATGTGTTTACAGTGTAATCACACATAGCTTAGCGGATATATTAGGTAAAACGACTATGTGTATTTATTCAATCACTTACATATGGCAGTGTAAACACTAGGCTTAGATAATTAAAATGTGATTTTATACATACAACTTTTTCAAAATATACCGCACGAATGATTCCACTCGCGCGCATATCCAATGTTTACGAAGATATTTCTTTGTAGATATTCAGCTCAGGTATGTACATACTGTGTACATAGTTAGAATAAGATTCAATACATACATCATAGGCAAGTGGTGGTCCAAAACACACCACATAAACGTTGAACTCACGCGCATATCCTCGGCACACGCCACAAACATAACTCGGGACAGCAATTAGACGCGTTACAAGCGCGCTCCATCTAACATGTCCAAAGGGCGCATATTTCATCCGCCACATTTCTCCTGCTCATAAATTGTACAACTATTTTGATAACAGCACAAATTTAAATTTATGCCCGCGGTATGCATTTTAAACGCGCAAGGCCCGAGCAAAAACCGCGGCGCGCAGTCTAATCTCACGTGATCTTGGTGCCTTGTTTAGCTAGCCTCAAACATCTGTGCGGGATACGACTTTTGCGATTAAACTTCCACGAACGTACGTGAGCTTCGGATAAATGTTTGCATCTCGTGTCTCTTGTATCAAATGGTCATTTCAACTAAGTACTCCTCTAGATTCGTTGTCGGGAATCGTGGGTCAAATTGTTGAAAGCACGTCCGGGGATGCAGGAGATGTAATTGTGATGATTATTATTACTAAGAACATAGTAATTTGGATAAGAGAAAAAGCAAATAGTTTGGTTTTTTTTCTCCATGAGAAGTATTAAAGTTAAATACATTTATTCAATGTTTCTGATGATTTAGAATGCGCGATGAATTGAGAAAACAAAAATATAAATAAAAAATATATTTTTTAAGTGGAGCAGTTGAAAAATATGTCTTGCTGTCGTAACAATAGTAAGATCGGAATTTATGGTGTTAGAATCATCATTAAAAAAAATATAAATTTCAAAAGTGTCGATTCGGACAGTATTCGAACATTTTGTGTCCGAAACGTCAGCAAGCCAAATTTTTCTTAACTTAAAATAGATGTAAACAAATAATTACAAAGCCAAAGAAATTCCTGACGCACATAGTAGCTAATACTAAAAAATAATTGTTTTAGGTACCTATAAGATTCTCGTAAGGTTATAATTTGTAACTTTGTTGAATTATACAGTAGGTTAAATTTCTTTGTTTATGTACATATATCTATATAAATAATAGCACTATGTATACATCAGCTGTATAATATATAGCTGATGTATATGCCCTTATTATTATGTTTTCTATCGTGTGGTCAAACCATCAAATGAGACCTTTATCTTTAACTTATTGACTTGACTAGCAACAATTAGATACTATTATGTCTTGGGTAACAAAAATATTTACAAAAAAGCAGGAAATATTCTTCATACCTAATCAAACACGACATCGTAACGCAAACACCTTTCCGTGTTTAGAATGTAACGTGTGATATTTGAGCTAGATATTTAAGTTTAACCTGCATTATCATAGTAATGAGTGCAGGTGAGTTCGCGAGCGATGCTTAATGGGCCCACTTCATTATCGATGTGATTCCGATCTCTGTCTCGATGACGAAACACTCGACAAATATGATGCATTGGCACGATGGCCGATACGAGCCAATCGCCACGGTACACGTTTCACTGGGCCGCTTGTTGCATCATGTGACAATTTGTCAACGTGTCTAAAGAATCACTCTTTATTTTGCGATTAATTTTGTCCAAATAAACAGCTAAGCTTAATGAAATATTATGATGTTATAATTACAATCTTACCACTAGCGAAACTATTGCTTATATTTTGTAAAAATATATCTATTTACTCTGTGAATCTTGAAATAAGTACGGAATTAGGAAATTTTTAAGAAACCTATTAGGATGGACCTGTCTATGGACAAACTTCATGAATTAACAACAACCTGCTGACATAGCGCAGATAACTTACAAGTGCTACGCGATACCCTAACATAATATTGGCCTCTCTGTGAGATATATCCCTTAGACTTCCCTGTATGCACCCATGAAAATCGTTGCCAAACTAAAATGAATCTTAAAACAAACTTGTAAAGGCTATAGGTCATTTAACAACCTGATTTTGGAAGGGTTACTGTTTAAGCTATCGCAATTATTAATGTAGGGAAATCAATGAGGGGGCATTTTGTAGATTGCTGGCTCGCGTACAATGAGTGATCGGCCATTACACTTAGATGAATCAGTTAATGAGGAATTTACTTTAATTATAAAAGAAGCCACGAAATTCCTTAAATATTGAAAGTAAAAAGATGAATCACCAAATCATTTTGAATTGGATTGGAACCAGGTAAGTAAGTATAGGAATAGTTTGATGCGATTTACAGGACCAACCAATTAATTCATTTCACTTTTGTTCCAGCATTTTGTTCTGGTTCCCTAGTCAGGGCTTGCCTTGACTCATTCATGTGGCTTAAAAGCAAGTATGGATTTTATCTACACTGAGTTAAACTATTGTCGTTGAACAGTCTCATTGACATTTGAACCAGGTAAATTCATTATCATAGTATGTTGTCCTGAAGTGCAGGTTTCTTCGTATTTTTTCCTACAACTTGTGAGTGTCTATACTAAACCAGCAGCCGTGGCATTCATGGAACTGTCTTTGTCCCTTGATTTACCACCATCTGTTAATTAAAACCACTGCGCCATTAAAATCGTTAAAGCACCCAAAAAAAAAACTAAGCTGCTCGATAAGTATATAAGTCCTGGACATGACAAGACGAAAGATGACCTGTTAAATGTCACCAAGCTTTACCTTCAGAAATATGAGCTATCTCAAGTCCGAGATGAAACGTGACTCCGAATAGGAATGGCCGTGTAACGTCCACGTTATACAACTTCGTGTTTACACGCGAACAGTTAAAATATTCATTAGGCGAAATGCAAGTCGTGGCTCGCGGTGGGGAATAATAAATATCTATCTAGATTTTAATCGCCATATTTTAATCCGTATCGTTTATGACGTGGTTAGAATAATGTGTGATTTGGAGTTTGGGTGGGCGTGTCGTGTTGTTTGAATTGTTTCATGCTTTTTACAAGTCGCCGAGAAAGTTGAGCATTGATTTAAATCTCCTTTATTTACTACAGTTTTACTTTTTCCATTGCCTTAGCATTAAGCAGCGGTAACAGTGAAAATAGATATCGTGTTTTCTTAAAATATAGCATTTTTCAAAAAGGAATAACAATACCAATTTAGGAGATTTTTTTTATTCTTTCTTATGGCCATAGGATTTGCGATTCTCTCCATAAGCTATTATGGGGTTTTGCATCAACGCTTTACTTAACCTATGTTGATTTTTAAACTTAAACTAAGTAGTCGATGACTCATTAAGATTTGACTGAAAACCGAGTTGGGTGACATTATTGTCTGTAAAGTAACTTATATGAATGTCCTACAGTTAATAATCGCAGTCACATGTTTTTTAGAGTGCAATCAATATCCAAAATTAAACAACAAAATCATCTTTATAAAATAGATTTAAATAATAGTATCATAAGATTTTAAGATGTAACACAGACATTTCAAAATAAAAGTTCAAATAATATAGATAATATACATATCATTTATCACACTATACAAAGCAAACAAAGTACTATAGGTTAACTGTAGATGTATCCACAACGATGGGAACTTCTACCAAGTGAGGCAACACAAATCATAGCATAGGCACATCAGTCAACGTAACGCGCACCGAGGTGGCGTATGCGCACCTTGCACAGTATAGCCAGTATAGCAGTAAACTAATTTGACGTTATTCACAGATATTCTGTAAATAGAGCTTTATAGAACACGTACCACATTCTATCCATACTAACATACATATGTAGGTACATACCACCACACCTGCAGTCTTTTAGAAGTACCTACTGAAGTAACTGCAGTAGGTAGAATCCAAAGAGCATAAAAACTAAGCCAAGTCCATACTTCACTTCAAATATTCGATTTCAAAATGTTTCGTTTGGAATGGATTTGCTGTTACATTATGTTATTGTGCGAGACTGGTTTGAACCGAATTAAAGATAAAACAAATAATTCCCTACACTGACACACCAATCCCTTGAGCCAAACTAAGTTTATGCTTGTGCTATAGATACTAGGGGAACCAATAGACATACTTAAATACGTTTATAAACATCTATGACTCGTGTACCAATGCCCATGTTCATCACACGAAACCCCTTGCCCCTAGCCGGATTTGAAACCGCGTCCCTCGGATTCATGGCCAGGGTCTCTGACCAATCGACCAACGGGCCTGTCAATGTAGATAGTATTTACAGTTTGCTATTTGGATTTTGGCTATTTGCTATTTAGGCATTTGCCTTAGACTAACCTATTTAGTTTATAGGTTAACATATTGATTAGTATCCAATAAAGAAAATGTGTATTTTATTTTGGCCTACTCAATTTTGAGTGTATATAAATTTGCTTGGTTGCTCATTATATGTACCCTGTATGCTATAAATAAAAAAGCAGGGTTATCGTTTTAACAACAACACTACAATGCTGTCAAAACTCCATGCAAGTTGTGTTTATAAAAAATCCAAATCAAGGACAAGCACCTCTACTTAATATAAGTTTAAGAGATGGAAAAGACGACTTTGTACCTTTCTTCTAATCAAAAACTGGTTAATCGCATTTGAAACCTAATCTCGCACTTCCTTTCCGCAGATGCTCTTGCTCGGTGTCGGTGATATTTCAAAACAGATCTATCTCGCTGCCTCTCAATCGATTGTGGGCGAGATGTCGTCCGGATTGCGTCCATTTTTCCTCCAAATTGCGCCCCTTTGTTATGCAAAGCGCGCAAACGCCGTGTGCGGGCGCACAATCGCTCGTTTGGCCCGCGCCCGTGTGACACTGCGCAGGGGTCCCCAACCTTGATACAGTAGTCGCCAATCTTTTGGATAATAGTGCTCTGAATATGATAATTACTTGCAAATGTCAAATAACATCTCGTTATATAGGTCTGATCTCAAAACGAGTCCCTAAAGCACAATATATGTGTGTCACTATGCTTATGTGTACAAGCAATGCTGATCCGAATATGTTATCTAATAATGGAATAAGAAATGGGTGTAAAGAAGTAGAATTTCTGCTGATGTGCTTCGCACGTTGAAAGAGACCTGAGAATTGGTCCCTTTAAAGGCCGGCAATAAATGATGCGTTGCCAGCCTGCTTTTTCATCGGCTGCGAAACTTTATCCTAAGAAATAATCACAAATATGTGAAGCTTTTTTTTGTTGTCACCTCGTGTATAAAGGTTGAAATAACATCGTTTTTTGATATCGTTTCAACGTTTTTAAAAAAATATATGATGGAAAAAGTATATGATAAAAGATATAAAAGCAATATAAATTTATTGCTTAAATTGTATTAATATTGTAAAAAAAGACAAGGAGAAGAATGTCCCTACACCTATATCAATAAAAAAAAAACTCCGACAATGTTTGGAGAAAGTCCCTAGGTTGGTGACACCCGACGCAACCTTATCGTTCATCACTGGTGCGCTTTTTACAATGCGTCTAGTAGCTGATTAGAATATTTCATCAGTCTAGCACTAAACTCATTCTGGTTTTAATTGCCACGGTTCATGTGGGAGGTCGCCGCGATCCTATCTACCTCTGTCAACAAACAAGCCACAATTTTATTGGGCAATAGTCATTAATATATTAAGGAAACAATAAAATGACGAATCCGGGAGTGCACCGAGAAACCGGTTTGTAGAAACGACTATTAAAAATTATAATCTGAAACTCGTTATCGTCAATCGGTGTTTTATTATGGAAACAGTTTGGTACATACAATGTTTATGACGAATTAACTGCTGGGCTGGATGAGGCTAATGATGTGATCTTCGGATAAGACGTAGTTACTAGAAATACACTTAAAATATAAAAAGATCTATTATTGCACGATAATGATTTTTCTCGTAGGAAGTGACTTTTTCTTTGATTAGATTAGTTGGTTAGTAAGTATTGGACTACCATGGTAACCAAAGTTGGTTGATGATTACTCCTGTTAACACAACTTCCTACCCACGAGACAACCAGAATGACCATTAGACTTTTATTCAAGAATTTAGTTTAGTTCTTAGTTAATTATTGTTTTGGACCCGCAGAGGTCTACACATATTTGACCACGATGAAAATCACAGGACTACGTATGTATATGTGTTTTGCAAAAATGTATATTGATTTTCTAAATTAATATGAAGAAATTATGAATATTTCTTTTTTTTCTAGAAACCAAATATTTTAATCTGTTTAAAAGACTGTTGTCTGTTTACACCTGTATCCTCACGTGCACTTATTTTAAAGGCTGTATGTTGTAGGAACATAAGTGACAAGGTCCTGTTGAGGACGTCAGACGTTTTATTTAACAAATGATTTCATTTAATAACTTCTTATTTAAGAAACCATGCATTAATAAATCAGTACCTAAAATCAAACATCTAACAACTTTTAAAATAAAGTTGCAATTGCCAGATTAAGGACAGCCTTTTAATAGTACCATAAAATGAATGAAGTGAATGGAATAGTGGTGTCAAGTACCATATTTTAATTACTGTGGGTAATTGTCATAATTTTTGTAGAAGTTAATTTTATTTTCTGTTGTAAATATTGCTCTTAGCCTATAAAACCAAAATTGAAATAAACAATGAAGCTACCGTTTGGTAACTGTTATCATTAACATGATATTATTTTGTTTTGAAATGTACACAAAAAGGAAATATAAAACTTAAGATACCTCAGACAATTGCACTAAAAATATATTTTTTTAGTATAACTCCAGTTTTTCAACAAATGAAATGAGGTAATAAAAGTTTTTATTACTCAGAATAATACTGCGTATGTTTTAATGGAGTTCTTTCATGAGCCTGAGAGAATAGTGCTTGTTGACAGGGCACCATAATAATTAATAATAACCAACTTGTCTTGTACGAGGGTGAGAGAATTATTTCTTTTGTCGTCTACATTATGTTAATGTCCCCGCGTGTCTCAGGACTTGTACGTATAATTACCGCAATGAATGGATATCTAGATAAATCTTACTATTGTTCAGTGTTATATTTATCTCTACGTGAAATGAGAAACTTTTAAATTGCATAGACTAAGTTTAATGTCTATTGTCACTATGCGAGGTGATATCTAGTACTAATTAGCATTCATACGCGAGGCCGATTGGCGAGCGGCGAAGCTCGCGTGCTCACAACAATTGTTGGTTTTTAGAAAAATTTGCATGCAGCCCCGCGGAACAATACGGAGTCGCGCTTTTAATATCACCGAGAATTAACCGGCAATGGATTGTCGCGCACTCAACACAATAAACAATACAAAACGTAGCCCGAGCAAAAACAAACTATAGAAACAGAGCCACAACAAGAAGAATAGGAAAATTGCTTTTGTTTAAAAAAATCTATTTGTTCGTGTCTGGAGATGAACGCGCCTACAGTGCGTCCGCGGCGGACCAATCGCGCGCAGCCGGCCTCCCGCCCCCGCGCCGCGCACCAATCACAGCGCGTGCCGCAGCCGCAAGAGCAGTTTCCTTTTTTAAAAGTTTCGCCCTCGACTTCCATCCGATTTCCCGCCTCGGCTTCTTAAGTTATGGACGGCGAAAAAATCCGTTGATTTATTTATTAAGACACCACTTTTTGCGAAGTTAAATTATGATGTCGCTGAAGAAGTTCCCTCGTCTCCCGCTGAACGTTTCACGGTTTTTACGAGAGTGCGTCGGTGAGAGTGTGTGCGGCTACCTACTTATTTTAATTTCATTGGATTTTTATTGGAGTAGACGCTCGCTATGGGCAAGGCTGCCTCTTAGCTTTTAAATCAGCACTTTCTTTGACGGGTTCCCACATCGAGACATTAGTAATCTTGACGCAGCGTTGACTAGCAGTAGCCATCAAATTACGTTCATTGCTCTTTGATTTCAAACTACTGAATTAATTTTATGGCTCGTAATACTGACTATGTAACGAGTGCAAAAAGTCGTACCAACGTTATTTCATCTGTAGCGAATGCATTTATGGCAGTATGCTATTCGACTTAATTAAGCTTAATTAAATGATTTCTTGTTAGTAGAGCAATTCAATTATGAAAATATATACTTACTTGCAATTATCAACCTCAAAGCTATTTACTTTTACAGTTGAGTAATTTAATTATTTTGTACAAATACCAACAAAAATAAAATTCAAAGTGTAAAAATAAATGTATTTTTTATCAGGCTACATCAAGCTTGATTGATACATTGATCTGATTTCGTATAAAATAAGCACTTGTTTCATGGATGTCAGAGTCAACAGTGATCTCACTCAAATATTGCATCTTAACATCCAGATACAAAGCCAACACAAATTTTCACGTCACGATATTTTTTCTGAGTGAGAATCAATCACTACGGAATGCGCCATTGAGCAAGTTGAATAAAATTGTGTAGAATCTGTAAATGTTTATCACTTACCTACTAGCTGTTCCTGCGATTTCACCCACGTTTGTGGTTAATGTTATATACATTGGGGTGATAAAAAAATATAAAAAACTTTTTTTTAAATTTAACATAAATAATTTAATAAATGATCCAAAATTGTTTTAATTAAAAGTAGTTTATAGCCTTTCACGATTAAGGGGCTATGTAACACTGAAAGAATTTTTCAAATCGGACCAGTAGGTCCTGAGATTAGCGTAAACAAACAAACAAACTCTTCAGCTTTATGATACTAGTAAGTATACTTAGATAGATTATTACATAAGTAGGTACTTATTTGTCATAGAAATACATTTATACACATAGATATGTACGAACATACTAAAAGGTGTATTCACTGTAAAAAGATTTTTTGTTTTAACATACCCCCGTGACGTAATCTCTGAAGTCAAAGTCAGAAGCAGCAAAGGGGCAGCAATCCCTTTAACCACATTCAGCCAAAAACAGAACTGGATTGGGTAAGATGGAAAATAGTGAAAAGGTAGTGACAAGTGACTAGCTCGTCGCCTACATAATCACATACCCAAAACCCAATATGCCATAAGCCGCCTTTTATGGCATGCTAGGCAAGGAACGCGGTTGGCAGATTATTTATATGTCCTAGACCAACATGGGATGTAAGGAAAATGGTTCTTGAATAAACCAAAATAAGACACTCCAGCCATTTAGGTAGACAACAGTTCAATGTTTTATCTCATGTCTTCTATTGAGTCATGGTTGTCATGACTGTCCTTAAAAATTTGACTTTAATCTGTAAAACCACGCTTCATTTTAAAGTTTTAGACATTATAGGTTTCAGATGCCATATTACGTTATGAACTCTGTAGATTAGTTATCCATCATCACGCCCATAATCCTCGAAAGGGTAGGCAGAGTTAAAGGGGCACTTAACCCTTTATCACATTTAGCCAAAAAATCAAACTGGGCTGGGTTAGATGGAAAATTGTGAAAAAGTAGTGACAAGTGGCTAGCTCGTCGCCTACACAATCCTACACCTAAAATCTGATATACCATAAGTCGCCTTTTACGTCATACTAGACAAGGAAAACAGTTAGCACATTATTTTTCAACTTGGAAAATTCTTACATTTGTTCGTGGAATAACTGTTTCTCTTTTTACCGTTATTATTCACACATTATTTTTCAAAAATTAAAAGCATAATTTGTGTTATAAAAACAAATTGTCCCTTTAATACAAAACTAATCTTTAAATCAGCAAAGAAACGTAAATAAAACATGACTACTTTTTCACAGAACTTTCTTAGGTAGTCGTTCGTTTATGAAGACCCTTATCACAGGGGAATATCTGAAAAAGTATAAATTTAAAAGTACATATTTCTCCTGTCAAAACATATTTTGCTAAATAAACTGCTCGTTTCTTATTTAGGTAAGATTATGAAATTTCTAAGTTTTTACGCCGATAAATTAAAACAAGCTTTCTATTATTTTTTACTTTTTATACAATTAGGTAATTAGATTTACTAGGAATTGTAATGACTGATAAATTATATAATATATAAGCCATATTATAGCTTAAAAGGTAGATAAGTATGCCTACTTACCGACCGGACCCGTTGAATATTCACAAGGTTTTAAATATTCAATTAAAAATATTTTATAATTAAGCTTCCATAGAAATCGCAGTTAAAGATCGCGAAAAGTAGTTCCCATGTTGCGAACGAACATACATTCTGCGAATTCATTTAGTTTCATTTATACTCAACGCGTTTTAAACACTCTTAATGTAGACTTTGTTTAATTTGATACTTCATTAAATTTATATGGAGTTACATAAGTAACATTTTCGAAAAAGGCGAACGCAGGCGAAAATTTGTTATTTTCTTCGATTTTATCAGAATTACTTTTGCTGATGTTTAATTGTTCATAATAAAAATTTTCATTTTGCAAAATTATACTATTAATTGGCTAATATTTGTAACTCCATCACGCTGAAATAATAAAAGAATAAGAATATTTAAAAGACAACGAGGCAACACAACAAGCTTCTAACTTCATGTGTTTTTTATATATTATTATAATTTTTTTATGCTGATTCTTTAAATGAAAATATTTGACTTTGACTTTGAAAACTGACCTTTTAGTATAAACATTAGGTCTTGGACTAACATAAAACTCACTTTATTCCGAAAAGTGCTTAATATCTGTAAATAACAACTAATAGAGTACGAATTTGAACTTGATAGATATCCTACATGAGATAAAAGCAGTTTATTTTTTAACTATTTATTTATGTAGTAATATAAATAGTAAAAAAATAATAATAATTGATACCTATCAATAAGGTCTTGTGATTATTATTTTTACTGATGTAAAGTTAATTATCTACTAATTAATTTAGTAAAAGCTATAAATAGGTGGTCATAATTCAGGACCGGCTTATGACTAATAAGGCAATAATGACAGTAAAAAAATTAAGAAACGCGCTTAGGCGGGGTCCGCTTAGACAATGATCCGCGCCCTACAGGGGGGGGCTCCGAATACTCCTGTGGTATCCCTGCCTGTCGTAGGAGGCGACTAAAAGGGCCTTTGGGGCTGTGGAGTGTTTGCGGGGGGGCCTGCATTCACTTCGTTAAGCAGCCCCAGAGAAGATGACGACACGTGGAGTGGGTAGCCCGGAATCGGCGCCAACGCCCGAAGAACGACCACCGTGAGGTTTAGTCGGTAGTAGAGTGCTTTCCCCGCCTCTGAGCCCGACACATCCCTCGTAGGCCGAACCTAGGTTTACTTGGACGGTGCGTAAATGCATTCCTCAAGTAAAAAAAAAAAAAAGACCATGATCCAGGATTTAACGAGTCTGGTAATTACACTGAAGCGACTGCCGATCTGACCTTCGTAACCCTAAGATAGGGGAACCAGACAATTTTTGGATCATGGTTACAAATCCAAAGTTGTTTGAATTTGCAGGTTTCATCACGATGTTTTCCCTCACCGTCGAGCTAGAGGTATAAATACGTACATAGATTTGAAAATCCAGAGGTACGTGCCCGGGTTTGAACTAGCACTTCTTGGTTAAGAGGCGCGTGTCCTAACCATTGAGCTACCACCATTGAGCGTGTCCTAACCATTGAGCTCTGAAGTAATAAGAAATGTAAATATCAAAGTTTAAAACTTTTAAAAATTATTAATATATCGTACAGATAATGAATGCTAAATATGTATAACATTACTCTATTAAAATAATGATACCCAAACTGTAAACACAAACGTGCAATACACAGACCAATATTAATAACCATAAATCACACGAAAACAATAATCTTCAAATCACGACACCCAATTAAAGCCAATCAATAAATAGTGAACGAACAATCACGAATCGATATTTAGCCGAAAATACATATCATTTGCCTAATTAGATTGGGCGTTAAATCGCCAAACAACCATTTATAATCTGTTCATTTAAAAATAATGCCGCATAAAAAACTCGTCAAAGATATTGTCAGAGATACAGGGCACACTGTTCGCGGGCTTCGTTCGAAAAAAACGCATAAAAAAACTGACCCGAGGCGATCCGTGACTCCTATTTTTTTGTTTTATTATTTTTAATTCATATTATCGTACGGCTATCCCCTTTAATTTTGTTTTTAAGTATGGCCCTTGGTATCTGGCAGCAACGTTTATGGATATTCGGAATTCCGTGGCGTATAGTCCACGGGGCGATTTCATTTTATGTAAATGCGAGGAGCAGGCAGGTGTACCCGGTAGATAATTGTGACAGATGTAACCGCGAACACCAACTAAAAAGTACTTATTTCTTTTCAGTTCAAATTTCGCTCGGTAATTGTGGATGATTCGATTAAATTTAACGTTCGCAAATGTGCGCACGTTCGATTGAATGCGAAAATAATCAGCTGGCTCTTAAGTGTTGCCATCATTTGTGCATTCACTTGTCAGATTTATTAGTATCATTTTTATCGTAGCATTATTGTACAGTTAAAAGAAATACTCTTAACGATCCGAAATAACTCAGACGATCATCAATTTTGTCTTTGCAACATAAAAAAATTAAACATGCGATTAGTTGAACCTCCATCCATCAGCTACAGACATAACATCAATTCCAGTTGCGAAGAATTCACGTCTACTTATTATCAAATAGGTCGAAAAAAACTGACATAAAGTAACATTAATAATACAGTAGGTACGGTCATGGGTCAGTTATGGAAAAAGGATGGTGAAGCAATAAGGACAACACCAATTCCAATTATGCTTTACTTACACTAATTGCAGTTTAAAAAAATCCTAAAACCTTTTGCTAGGTTTGCATTTGACCTTTAACTAAAACTTTCAGAGCGGTGGTATCACGCCTCTGATTGACGGAAGTTGATTAAACATGATCTGAAGTATAGATACTACCTCGATTTTCAAATACTTACCTTAATTTATATTCACACCACTAGCTCTACAGTATGAGAAAAATATAAATATGCAAGTGTGTCCATAATCCAATTCATCTGGTAGTTTAAGTAGTCGCTTCAATATGACTTTGGTTTAGTTTCGATAAAGTTTCGATAAATTATGATCATGGTCAAATCAAAACCCAAAAAAGACCGTAGCCCTAAAATTTCAGCAAAAGCTCGTTCCACAAAATACATTCTTAGCATGTGAATCAGAATTCAAAACACTGTCAAAAAAGTACGTAGATTCCATTAGGATCATAGCTATCTGCAATCGGGAACAACGATGGCTGATCCCAGATCAGCGCTTGGAGCCACCCCGCCGGCGCGAGCGCGGCCACACGACGTCACAGCCTCCTGCCTTGTTGAGCTGAGATATATGAAGTGAGAAGTATAATAAAAAAGCTATCAAAAACCGTCATTTGATTCTTAAGGTCTCTACACACTAACTAAGCCGGCTCTTGTGCCACCGGCATAAGTGGTTCGAGCTTGCAATAGCCTCATGTCGTTAGGTATAGCCACCGGGTTGGCTGAAGGTGCTTTAAGACACCTCAGAAGGACAAAGTTTTTGGACGTTAATTTTTATTTACACTGCCATATCAAAATTAATATTTATATTTATGAAATAGTTAACACGACAACATTACGATACAATACCATTCAGTGAAACTTTTCTTTTGTAAACAAAATGTGCATTTACAACTGATCACTCAAATAATAGGTATAGAAAAAAGTAGGACTAGCTCTTTATCTTCGTTTAATAAGACAAATGTGTTTCTTGAACAACGATAGTAGGTAGGTATTTGTTATATGAACTATTAAAAGCTGTCTGAAGTAAGGGACCTATACGACCTATTTAAAATTTATTTTCTGTAGGTACATTAATTTACTTCATCATTGTAACAACTTTATTACATACACTAAACCTTTATTGAGACTTAAGTGTACCTAGTCTTCATTATAGATTACCGTGTTTATTTACATGTTCATTATTAAACAACGAGTTTATAATTATAAACTCTTCAGAACTCGCTTCTTGGGGGTTCCGTTTAAAACCTAAATGTAATCGCAATAAAAAATTCTTACTAATATTGCAAACGCAATAGCTAGTAAGGGCAAGAGGATGTATGGACAATTATTATGCTTTCACAGAAAAACGAATTTTAATGTTCCATCACACATTTAGATCAAACTCTCAAAAGGCCTCTACATGTTGGACCCATGTCCCCATGCAAGCCTTAAAGGCCCGGGCTTGTCCCGTGATTGTGCCGAGAGACATAACAATAAATATTACTTACAAGCTAGTCTGTTCTGTTTCCAGAAAGGTGGTTTTCTTTCCCATTACCTACATTAAACCTTACTCCTGTAAATGTTCATGATGCTAGTTTGCTGTGGTGAGTGAGATGGCAAGTAATAATCTCTGGCATATTTTTTTACGTAAGAGCCTTAAATATCTTATAAGCGGGTTTAATTTTTCTTCCTTATTAATGTATTACCACTGAACCCTAATAATGTTACACACAAGTTTAATCATCCTCATACAAAATTAAAACCGATATGAGATGCGAAAATATAACATGGCGATTCTACGCTCACACACCCACAAGTAACGAGAGTCGAGGCCAGGGCTTGTAAAATATGGATAACGTAATGTTAACGAGATCTGGCTTATGTAAAGATGCAATATTTCGCATTTAAGGGGAGATCAACTGCTTAGTAACGTGTTAAATATAGACCACATGCTTTTGCCTGTGGGTCGAAACGCGAGGAATTTGTTCGGTTGCAGAAATACTCTATCATTTGTCTCGTGGGAAACTCTACTTTTCGGTATTATTATTTGTCAATCCCATTAAAAGTGATGCAAGTGATAATGCAACGCGAATGTTTAAAATCGTAAAGAATAAGGTTAGAGCTTTTAGCATCGGAGTGGTCCCTACTTTTCCACAATTTTGCATCGAAGCCTACTCACATTGGCTAAAAGTGTAAAAAAGAGTTTATTATGACGGTTAAATGGATAATAATACTGACGGGACTAAACGCGATATTCATTATGTAGTACATGAGTACCTACTTACAGCTTGTGACTGCTTGTGACCACGGTTGTTGCAACACGGCCGAAACGTCAATCTGTAAGTACTTATGTACTTACTACATAATGCATATCGCGTTTAGCCCCGTCAGTATTATTTCAAGTGATAATAATAATAAATAAATATATTACAATTGGATAAATTAGCGATATACTTCTAAAATTTGACTATCAAATGAGTCCGAGTGCTTATCTTTATATAATTAAAAAATAATCGTCCAAAAAATTACAATATGGATGATTTCAAAATGTCATCAAATGTTTTTAAGTAAAATACCAAATGATATTCTTAATCGGTGCAAAAATCGGCCATAAATAGATTGGATTTAAATGTTGTGCTATTTCAATGTAACAAGACTAGAAATGTTTTTTAATTTAACCTATGACTAGTAGGTAGTGCTAAATCTTCTTAGATTGATACTTCACGCTTCAACTGGACTTGGATTAGAAAAAGGGCCTGTTACTTGAAAGATGGTGGTGACATACAATTACTACAGGCATATCCACCAAGTCCTGAATGACGTACGTATACATAACATCACGCCCATAATCCCCGAAAGGGTAGGCAAAGTCAAAGGGGCAGCAAGCCCCTTTCACCACATTCACACAAAAATAAAATTGCGTTAGATGGAATGTTGTAAAAAAGTACTGACCAGTGGCTAGCTCGTCGCCACAGTCTCACAACCAAAACCCCATATACCATTAGTCGCCTTACGACTTGCTAGGCAAGGAACACAGTTGGCACATTATTTTAAAGTCCCAGACCAACATGAGACAATATACACATTATGTATAGTTTTACTGCTCTTGTCCACTTAACCCGGAATTCCACGATGGACCAGCCGTACGTGCGTACACCCGCAGAATCTCGCAGCTCCCCTTAACAAGACGAGGGTTATGTAAAGATGCAATATTTTGCATTTAATAAGGGCCATACGTACATAGCGTCGGCGCGTGGCCCTCGGCGAGATGGGCGCGATACCAAGGCTCCTCGATCGGGACTCGCGAATTATTGCCGAACTCGATTCGTGCTCGATGCATCTGTCCGCTAATACTGGTCGAAAGCCGAGTAGGTTTTCAAGATAAATCTGCACGATACTGGGACTGTGAACTTCCTTGCATACAGTTACGAGTTTTAGTGCAGGTCGCGGGAATTTGTTGGTCGTAACGAAAATAATACATATGCATTCAATTTCTATTGTTTCTTGTTCTGATGAGACCAAACCGTTTGTATTATGTTGCGACATTTGTATGGTTGATTCACTCTCAAAACCAGACCAATATGTTAGTACATGTAATTAAAATAAAACTTTAAAGTTGTAATCAGTTAAGATACTTATTAGATTATGCATACATACATACATAACATCACGCCCATAATCCCCGAAGGGGTAGGCAGAGTCAAAGGATCAGCATGCCCCTTCAACCACATTCAGTCAAAAATAAAGCCGGGCCGGGTTAGATGGAAAATTGTGAAAAAGCAGTGACAAGCGGCTAACCTGTCGCCTACATAATCACATACCCAAAACCTGATATACCATTAGACGCCTTTTACGACATGCTAGGCAAGAACCACAGTTGGCATATTCTTTTTAAGTCCCAGACCAACATAGGACAGTGGGCTGGGTTGGATGGTAAGCTGTGAAAAAAGGAGTGACAATTGGCTAACTCGTCGCCTATTCAGTCACATACCCAAAAGCCCGTAAACCATTAGTCGCCTTTTATGACATGCTAGGCAAGAACCGCAGTTGGCACATTCTTTTTTTTTGTCCCAGATCAACATGGGCCAAGTCCCAGACCAACATGGGATTAGATTATGCACAGCATATTATACAGCGTATCCGTTATTCTCTAACACCGTTTTCAGAAATACGCTACCGAACGTCTCGTACCTCCCACACTACTCAGCTATCCCACCGATTTGTCCTCCCAGGTCGTTGACCGCTCGCGAAAAGCGATGCGGCGTCAATAACAAGTACACACGGTCCATAAATTAATAAAATTGTATTGAGGAGTGCATTTACATCGAGACATAAGTGTGGAGGCCCGCGGGCGGGGCGCAGGCACCTGTACCGAGCCTTGAATATTCCTCCCAAATCGATATTTCATGATCTCGCGTCTGTAATTAAACTTTGAATTAGAGTTCGTTTTGTCGGGCCGCGTTCACGCCTAGCCGTTGTGATTCCGAGTGATAATCGACACTTTTATGTGATTAATCGGTTTGTGTTTGTTTTAATAGTAGTGAGCGAGCGCGGTTCTGCTTTAGATCAAAAGGAGCGCTTTGATATTTGAAGTATTGGATTAGTTTCTATGTTTGTTGTCTCACGGCAGTGCGTTTCTTACATATGGTTAATTATAATTAAAAACGGGTTTGCCAAGTAGAATGTAGGTACTCCTTTTTTGATGTAGTTATTTCGGTGCTAGCCGGGGTCCGCTTAGCCAATGCATAATTCTAAATTTGACCTTTATTGCCGTCAGATATTGGTTATACTTGGAGAAGGGAATCAATAATTTGGATCACGGTAATACCCTCAGAATCAAAGTGAGATTTTTTTATCACAATGTTGAAATCAGTTAGTCAAAAACAAGTAGTTTAGACGTTAGCGCTTATGGTCAAGCACATTAATACAAACATCATCATCTTCCTAGCGTTATGTCCCGTGCTTAGACGGGGTCCGCTTAGACCATGATCCAGGATTTAGCGAGTCTGGTAATTACATTGAAGCGACTGCCGATCTGACCTTCGTAACCCTTACATAGGGGAACCAGACAATTTTTGGATCATGGTTACAAATCCAAAGTTGTTTGAATTTGCAGGTTTCATCACGATGTTTTCCCTCACCGTCGAGCTAGTGGTATAAATATGTACATAGATTTTTATGTACATATTTATACCACATTAATACAAACATAAGCTCCTAAAAACATAATGTTTCTTTCTTTAACCGTTGCCGTAGTAGGGTAAAAACAAATGACAAACCAACAAAATACAATAGAGCCCACCAAACCGCTCGAGCAAACGAGATGCCAGCAAAAATTCCGAATTAACAAATTAAACACACCCCATTGTTCTTTTATACGCGACGGCAAACGGTGTCCAGAAATATGAGCGGGGCATCGCATACAATAAACCAGCTCATAAATAAATAAATAGGGTCGAATTTAATAACAAGCCTGGGCCTAAGTAATGACCCCCAGAAGGCAGCGCTACATATATTACGGCTCCGTCGATTTTATAACTTTTACGCACATTTCTTAGCGTTATATTAAAATGTTTAAACACTATAATTTGGTGGATCGGAGGTACTTGGACGTTTTTTAGAAAATAAAACCGCTTTGAGACTGCTTTAGCATTCTTTAGCAATTTTTACATCATTAACATTTTGATTTGTGCATATTAACGATTATTAAATTATGGCCAGAATTTGGAACGGGAATGTATTTGAATTAATTGTGGCGTTTTAATTTGGCATTTTAGCGCTAAGTTGGTTTATGCTCTATAAACTATTTTTGTATGAGAAGGATATATGTCTAGTTCCTTTACCCAAGGGCAATGAAGCAAGACGCAGTATTTTTAAGTAATAATCAGGATCCCTAAATCTAGAACCATGGGCTAAGTGAACTGCGTATAAAGCCTGGCAGATAATTAAGATGCAGATTAAGATAAAGGAGAGACAGAGAAGGAAGAGAGGCGCGAAATGAGCGTTGTATATAGTTCCATACATATTTAACATCATGCCCATAATCCCCGAAGGGGTAAACACAGTCAAAGGGACAGCAGGCCCCTTTAACCACATTGAGCCAAAAATAGAACTGGGCTGGGTTAGATGGAAAATTGTGAGAAAGAAGTGACCAGTGGCTAGCTCGTCGCCTACCAGTCACACACCCGTATACCCATTAGTCGCTTTGTACGACATGCTAGGCAAGAAACACAGTTGGCACATTCTTTTAAGTCCCAGACCAACACGGGACAAAAAGTGTATAGTTGACATTTTCATTATAGATTGTATGGGACGAGCAATGGATTGAACGAGAGGGTAATCACATTTTTATTCTTACACCGAAGACCACATAAAACAAACCAGCCTCATTTCAAATACATAGCTGTCAGCATAATCGATTTATTGAAGTAATATCATTCAATAACACCAATAAAATTACATTCCAAATTTCGATTCCCATTATAACCAATTAAAATGCTGTAGGCATATATCTCGATGATTCTAAAACATGGCGACACTCCATCGAGAATTAATAATCGTAGGAAAAAGCGGGAATGCGTTTGCGCATCATTGTGTTGGTCGTTGGCGTGACACGTACGACACCGACGGTGACGATTCTCACAGCCAATAAAAACCGCTTAATTGCATTCCGATCAGAACAATTGGCTTTCCGTTCGGTTCTTGCCACTTCGTCATACCTTAGAGAGACCTCCCACGTCATATAAGGAGGGGATGGCATTTTCTTTATGTAAAATTGCAGTAATGTATTGGTTCGATTTTGAGGCGTCGCGTCGCGTGTGAGTCGCGTACCTATCTGTTCGTTTCGTCGCCTTGTAGGTGAGACGAGAATTTTGATTAGCTGACATTTTTAATGAGTTTATTTAACAACTTGTCTGTGTCACATTAATATGTAACAAAAATCCAACCAGGGCTGGTGATATCAACATTACTTTTCATGTCCAGTTTTCTGCAGACCACGCAGCTTAAATATTATTTTTTACACAGGCACAGATAAGCAACACGTAGATGTAGTAACAAATAATCAGGTACAGTTCATGTTTGAATATGCAAAACACTATCTTGATCGTGAAAAGAAGATATATCATCTTCTGAGTGGAACGCTCAGCTACATTGTTACTTAAGTCTACATCACGAATGCCATTACACCCGCTATAGCAGAGTCAATAAAGTCATCCCGCCTCAAAACAAAACAGCGTGGATACGCAAATTGCTTGCTATTTCACTAGCGTGCCATCACGGCGGACGGCGCGGCTCAAAGGGGCCGCGGGTGCGCGGTCGCACGTCGCAGCTCGAGGACTTTATCCGCGCAACGTGTGTATGGTGCGATCTAGATCCGCCGCACGATGGTATCGCGCCGCGCGACAATTGCCGACGCGGCGCCGCCGCCAGCGCCGCGAATTATTCCGCAGAGGCATCCGCTTGAGACGCCGACTGACCCGCGCCAGGCATGCGCAGATAGATCCTGTTTTAGGGATTAAACTTTAAGCTTTGGAAAGCAATAATGTGGGCTAGGTATCCATTGCCCTTTTGATGACTGGATGCTATTCTTGATTTATTAAATACTGGGTATACTGCTCAGGCATCCACTTGAGACGCCGACTGACCCGTGCCAGGCATGCGTAGATGGATCCTATTTTAGGGAAGTTGTTTTATGCTTGGGAAAGCAATAATATGGCCTGCGTGTCTATTGTCCTTCTGATGACTGGATGCAGTACTTGACTTATTAAATGCCGATATTTCTGCCGAGCGCTGCGCCTGGGACGCCGACTGTCACGCGCCAGACATGCGCAGTTAGATTCTGTTTTAGGGATTAAAGGTTGAGCTTCGAAAAGCTATAATATGGGCAAGGTAGGTGCCTATTGCCCTTTTGATGCATTTTTTGATGACTTGATGACTGGATGGTATGCGGATTATTCTACTGAGGCATTCGCTTGAGACGCCGACTGACCTGCGCAAGGCATGCGTAGATGAATCTTGTTTAAGATGGGTTAGGTATTCATTGGTTTCCCCCCCGCCGGGGTCCTCGGTTTGTCGTACCGGGGGGGCTTAGTAGGCTCTGCCATGGCAGGGCTGAAGCGAAGAGGGACCCCGAGGTGAGCCGCGACTGCACGACTGGCAATCCGGGCAGTTGCGGCGGTCCGGCCGTATGGCCGTACGGCCAGACCCATTGCGGCCGGACCAGGGTTGCCGAGGAAGAGGAGGAGCGGAGTGTTTTCGTTGCTCGCCTCCCTATCCTCGGCAACCCGACAGGGGCGCGCTGGGTCGCGTCGTGGTGGGTCGCGGAGGGATTGAGCGTCTCGATGCTCTCCCTCCGCGACGACAGGGCTCTGCCCTCAATTTGGGTCGCCGGGTGGAAAGCGGCCCCCTCTGGCGAGACGCTCTCCGCGTGCCCTCTGGCTTAGCAGAGGGCACAGCGCGAGAGTGGGCCCACGACGCCGGTCTCGGGGACGATCGGCGTCTGAATCCTGGGCGGAGTAGTTGAGACATGCTGGGTGGCCTGGCATGTCTCGACGCGCGCGCGTGCTCGGTGCTGTGCATCCGACGATTGATGGCGTGGGCTGCACAGCATCATGATGTAGCATTAACTTTTGCATCAAAAATTCATTAATAAATCCAAGAAATTACTAATTCTTAAGAGACTAAAGTTGAAACGTTTGATTTTGAAAGTTTAAACAATAACGTGAGCTACGTGTCCATTGCCCTTTTAATGACTCGATGCCCGATGCGCACTGATTCTAAGTAAGTAAGTATCTGTTTGAGATGCGAAATGACCTTCGCACCAAACTTTTACTAATAAGTCTTGAATCAAAAGGATTCGAAGAGAAAAACTCCTTTATGATTAACGCATTTCAAAAGCTATGTTATATCCAAAGGAAGTTGTCTATGGCCTTTGGTGACCCGATGCAATCATTGACGTATCAAATGCCGATTATTCTGCCGAGGCATCTGTTTGAGACGGCGGATGCCAATGCCTAAAATATATCTTGGTTTTGCAAGTCTCTGGAAGGATTAAAGTTTAAGCATTTGCATAGCGAGACCTGCTTGAACAGACGTCAGAATCAGTGATTGCTTCGCGGCACTGATAAAGCAATTTATCAGTGCCGCGAAGCAATCACTGATTTATGATCAAATGACGATTATTTCAACGAAACATCCGCTTCAGATGTCAGTCTCTTGAGCCAAGAATTTAAAATTAAATAAGCAAGATTTATATGTACACTAATATTATAAAAAGATCAGATTTATATAGTGGTGATGAAAAAACTGAAAAACTACTAGACTGATAAAAAAAATATTTCACCATTAGTATTCTACATTATCCCTGAGTACTTAACATATTATTATGCTATATTTATCACTAGGAAAAAAATTGGGTAAAAAATTCTGCCGAGTGATTCCAGGACGGGCCGCTAGTATAGTTATAAAAGAATTCAAGGTAGATTTGATTCTAGGAGTAAAAAAGATAAATAAATTAGTCTTCAAGCCTTTGAAAACGCACATTCGATCATTCACTTTTGAGACGACATTCATAAATTTACAAAAACTTTTATTTATATATTTTGCAAAATTATTCAATCAAGGCATAAGTCGTAGCAGACTCTGGAAACACACTACACATACGATTATTCAGTAACACAATAGGAAAATGAAATTAGAAGTGCAAACTAAAATTCTTAATAGAATAAAATTTATTAAAAGTTACTTGAGCTTTACTTCCAAATCCAACATCAGTCAGCAAATTCGTTCAAGAAGCGAAATCGAAAATGCATAATTATTCTAGTAATTTACGTCTAAAAAAACATACCTATAACCGAATTGAGAAACTCCTTTTTGAATCCGTCGAAAATAAGCAAAATTATATGAACCAAAACTTCATACACATAATTCGCATCATAAAACCTCATTTACGATTAGAAATCGTTCGTAACGCCCGCTCGGTTTTCAGCGGTCCGGTTGCGTGCGCGCTGCCCGCGAGCGCAACATTCCCTGCGCCCGCGCCCGCGCCGCGCTATCAGATGCGCGGCACGTGACGGCATCTCGCGAGCCTTCTCAGAACGCGTCATCTTCTAACTTCGCTATGAGCATCAATGCTTATGAGGCTCGTAAATTACTTACTTAAAATACAAGCCTTAAAAAAATATGTATTATGTAAAAAATATTGATTTCATGAGAGAAGTAATGTAAATTCAATGACTCAATGGCACGGACACGTGCCTCATTCGAACCTCCAGATGTTCATAATCGAAGTACGGTTTTATGCCTCTTGCTGGGCGGAGAGAGAAATCATGAGAAGGCCTGCAAATTCATTTTAGGATTAAGAAAATAAGATGGCAGTCACTTCAATGCAATAAATAAATAAATTCTTTAGACTGGCACACCAATTCCCTAGTCCCAAACTAAGCTTATAAGCTTGTGCTATGGATACTAGGTGTAAGGATAGACATACTTAAATATGTTTATAAACATCCATGACTCGAGAACAAATGTCCATGTTCATCACACAAAACATTTGCCCCTAGCGGGATTCGAACCCGCGACCCTTGGTTTCGTGGCCAGGGTCTCTGACCAACTCTGACCAACGGGCCAGTCGGCCCGTTCTTTCACTACACTTCAATGTTGACTCACAATATCCTGGGGCATGGTCTAAGCGGATCCTGACTGAGAACTAACCGTTCATTATAAATGAATTTACTAAGATATTAAATAAATCCATAAATGCATGTTGCGTTCAACAGAGACAAAATCACACATTCAGTAATAAAGTATAATGAAAATATATATTAGGATTTTATTTTCAGTAGGTAGTTAGGTATATGATATATTTTTAAGAAAACCTACTTAATTACTACGAACTGAAACATTGTCACATAGGTATTTAGAGAAAATTCAAAGAATGTACCTACTCGAATTGTGGCATGGTAATGAAGACTGGAAGCGTCTGCCACTCTTTGATTACCTAAGCAAATGTAATGTTTTAATTAGCACGCCCTTGTATATTTATGTAAGCAATCAGGAGCCGGCGGCACTAGGAATGCATAATCAGGTGTAGTGAGGACCCAATCCGGGTTGCATGTAAATATTTTCCTTTTGTGACACTTTGTCGCATCATTTAGTTGAGGTCTTAAATATATTCTTATATTATGGTGTACGAAGCAAGTTTTGATAGCTTAATAAGTGAGGACTTGAGACCCACGAGTAAAGGGTCTTAATCCAAGTAAGTCCGAATTTCTTAAAATCTAAGTCTGTAGTTGGATTTTTACAAACAAAGTGAGACTTGCTCGTATAAATGACTGCGTATTTTATCCACTAACGCGGCGGTGAGATGAAACATCGTAAGATAACATACCCTACGCACACACATATGTAAATAAGAATGTGCCTAAGCATGTTACGCTTTTCAGATTAAAACAGACTACGACTAGGAATGGCACAAAGCGCTTTCAAGAAGAACGGTATAAATAAATATAAATAAATAAATATGACACTACATCACATACATTAATCTGACTCCGAGGTAAGTACCTTAAGCACTTATGTTACGGTAATCAGAATCAGCAGTGGTATTACAAATATATACTTAAATACTCAATATTTAACACCCAGACACATAACAAACACAATTATTCATCATACCAATGTTTGTCCTGGGTCGGGATCGAACCCACAATTTTTGGCGCATGGGGCAGGGTCACTACCGAATAAGTCATCGAGTCGTCAAATACCTATCTACATTATTTCTTGTCAGAATAATACTCTTTCAGTAACTACCGAAAAAATTCTCATCTTAAGCGCAAATTCTCAAAGTTTTAAAACCGCCATTAAACTAAGTTTTAATATATTCTTGATATAAACGGAAGATAAATAAAAAGTAACAATATATACATATGGTTGGAAAATGGATCAATTTAATTTACGTATTTGAAAGGGCTGTGACGTACCTAAGTCAGGAAAATTATTTTAATTAAATAAATAAATAAAGGCACCATGCCGATATGTATATTTTTACTATAATCTTCGCGATATATACTATTTCTTACTAGTAGGCCGTCAGAGAACAAAGTTTCTAAAATGAAGTTCCACTAGTCCCCACAAACTTTATACACCAATCGGATTTCTTAGTAACCACACATTATTAGTGCCTACTATGTTTCTTGTTGCAACTTAAACTTTGCGTTTGTTTCGCTGGTTGCAAATCGGGAGAAACCTGTCACTACCGCCATAAATAATACATTTTCACATTTAGAAATCGTGGTATGTATAGAGTACTTTATCTGAAATATACGATGCCCTGAAATTGTATGGTTGTGTTACATATAGTTGTGTTAATAATAGATATACTACGTACTACCTATACCTACTTGGTTTAAATAATTTATCTTCTCTTAAAAACTTACAGTTCACTTATAATAAGATACATGAAATTAATTTTAACTGGCTAGTTATTAAACTAAAATTGTAATTTCTAATACATAGACCGGGAAGTTACTTACTTATAAATTTGTAATTTTAACTTATTTTCAAACGTGTTCACATTTTTACATTATTTTATGAAGTTTGGCAATTTATTATACAACTCTATTTCCTCGAACAATATCGTTCTCTTTCAATAGTTAGTGCGTACTGCAATTTAAATTTTGTGTTTTATTCTTAAAACAAACAAACATACATAACATCACGCCCATAATCCCCGAAGGGGTAGGCAGAGTCAAAGGGGTGCTGCCTCTTTAACCACATTCAGCCAAAAACAAAACTGGGCTGGGTGGCTGGCTAGATGGAAAAATGTAAAAAAGTAGTGACAAGTGGCTAGCTCGTCGCCTACACAATCACACACCCAAAATCCCATATACCTTTAGTCGCCTTTTACAACATGCTAGGCAAGAAACACAGTTGGCACATCCTTTTTTAAGTTCCAGACCAACATCGAACGACGATTTTTTTCATAAATTATAAGGATTTTGTCATTCGTGTAAAACAATATTGAACTGGATGGAATTTCTTATAAATATGTTTAATTAATAAGCAAGTGCAGAGAGCGGTGGTAGCTTAATGGTAAGGACACGCGCCTCTTAACCGAGGAGTGCGGGTTCAAACCCGGGCACGTACCTCTGGATTTTTCAAATCTATGTACGTATTCATACCACTAGCTCGATGGTGAGGGAAAACATCGTAATGAAACCTGCAAATTCAAACAACTTTGGATTTGTAACCATGATCCAAAAATTGTCTGGTTCCCCTTTCTTAGGGTCACGAAGGTCAGATCGGCAGTCGCTTCAATGTAATTACCAGACTCGCTAAATCCTGGATCATGGTCTAAGCGGACCCCGTCTAAGCACGGGACATAATGCTAGGAAGATGAAGTGCAGCAAGTGTATATCTGTGTGAGATTCATAAATTTTGATTTTTCATATAATTCTTTGAGGGGGATGCAAGTTATAAAAAAAAATCATGCAACTTACTTAAATTATTGGTGGACACAGCTTCAGGTGTTTCAGCGAAACATTTCTCATAGGGATATTGCTACTAAACACAAATACTCAGTTCAAAATACATTTATCATTTAAACAATTTTTGACCAGTCCATTAGTCCGTAAGTGTCAACTATTCTCATCAAAAACCGTCTGCAGGTATCGTAATACCAACAGGCGGTGTTTGAGTAAGTAGAAGAGACTTGCTTAAATCTCTTGCCATGACGATTGTCAAATCGAAAGATAAAAACTATATAAAGTATGTAACACTAAGCAAAGAAAAAATTTCTTTGTAGTAACTTCTTTTTAATTCTAGCTATTGTTGAACACTCGAATATATCCGTAAACGTTTGAAATAAAGAGATTATTATTATTACCATATTATTATAAGTCGTGACCGGCACTCGGTCTGTCTGTTTGTCGCCACCACAAAAACGAACGTCACTAATGGTGAGCATCGACCCGATATGGAATCAGCAAAAACTGTTATGTTCCTTGAGAATGTTGTCGCTGCTTCTTCGTTTTGGCTTCTAAACGCCGGTGGTGCGGTGGTATAATGCGCGCCGATAAATATTTATGCAATTTATTCATATTTGGAGCCACGATTCGCTATTGGTTTTGTAGATGGCCAGATCGGATCGTTTGCGGTTCGATTGCTGGTTGCGAGGTTTTGAATGTTAGTTTGCTTGATATCTGGAATATGTAGAATTTGCTTATCGGATTGAGGGAGTGGTGTAGACATACATTCGTTCGTTTGTGGTGTACTACTTACACAATGTTTTCATATCTTTAACTAGCAATTTACATCCAGCATAATATTCAAAATATAAATTTTATGTAAGTAGAAAACTTTAGTACAAGCTTAACATACGGTCACGATGTAACAAAACTATGACTTGATTTAAAAAACAATGTTTTCTCAAGTCTTTATCTAAGGGTAAATAATACATGTTCCGAAGGAAATTACGAGTTTGATTCAAAGATAACGATTCTTGAATACTAACTGTAAAATTACATAGAATAAGTACGGCAAAGGCGTTCTGTGATATGTATTTCTCCTATTGGTTAGAAATTACAAAGTACACATACACAATGAAAGCACAGAAACTCGACAAACATATCTATGGGCTAAAGATTTATACATGAAACTTTCTAACTTTCTATTCGGCAGCGAGTGAAGCTACATCTCGTACGACCGGCGCGAATATCAATCCAGTAAAAAACGAAAGCAGATACAATAGAGGCCGATATCAAAGCTGAGAGGATCGTTGTCAAATCTGGTATCTGCGGGGCCGCCATCAGTGCATCAGTGTTGCAATAAATACGTCCCGGTGACAGGCAAAAAGGCGGGAATGCGCTGGCGCAGGCACGGCGGTCGCCTCGCATGAAGCTCATGTCGTGGCGCTTTTTCGACCGCCAAACTCATAACACGTTTTGTTCTATTCGGTTTTGTTGGACAAATCGGTTATAGCGCGAATCGGATGTGATCGGCATAAATATGACGGGGTTTTGAAAAAAAATTGCAGGTTTTTGTGAATTCTTCGCGAGATAAAAGTACATTCGTGTTTAGAGTACACACAAGATAATTTGAGATTTTCTGTAGAGAGGGTAACAGGTTGTCATAAAAATGAATTTTCAGTTCGTCATAGAAATAAATTATACATCATAAATGATAACAACGCGATTGGTTTTAACAAATATTATCAATACATCCAGGTTTCTATATACTATATATTCTATTTCTATATATTCTATAGTATATTGGTATAAGTATAAGTTCTACTAATAATACAATTAGAATAACCAAAACAAATTGGAATTACGCTAAAAACTGCGAGTCCCTCGCGTACTTGTCATTAAATGATAATAAATAAATATAAATAATAAATAAATATCAGACTACATCACATACATTGATCTGACTCTGAGGTAAGTAGCTTAAGCACTTGTGTTACGGATATCAGAATCAACAGTGGTATTACAATTATATACTTAAATATTGGATATTGACACCCAGACACAGAACAAAATAAAGTATTCATCATTATGAATGTTTGTCCTGGGTGGGAATCGAACCCACAACTCTTAGCGCATGGGGCAGGGTCACTACCAAATGCGCCATCGACAGTCATTGCTATTAGAAATCTCGTTATTACACTGGCAATTAAATTATAGAAACTTACCAATATTGTCCTATATGAGCTTTCTTTGCTTTTTCACCACAATAAGGCCATTTTCTCTACTATGTAAATCTATGTATTTATATTGTAATAATGAAAAACGTATATCGCATCACATTAATCATACCTGAAACCCCTAAAAAGGTTGGCATAGTTCAAGGAACAATAAGTTCTTGAAACCACATTCAGACGAAAATAAAAATGGTTAGAGTTGGATTGGATGAAAAATTGTGTTTGTGTTTTTGTGTTCCAGGCCCATATGGAAATAAATAAATATCCGACTACATCACCTACATTGATCTAACTCCGAGGTAAGTAGCTTAAGCACTTGTGTTACGGATATCAGAATCAACAGTGGTATTACAATTATATACTTAAATATTGGATATTGACACCCAGACACAGAACAAACACAAGTATTCATCATATGAATGTTTGTCCTGGGTGGGAATCGGACCCACAACTCTTGGCGCATGAGGCAGGGTCACTACCGAATGCGCGATCGAGCCAGTCTGGGAAAATGGGATGATGAGAAATACCTATAGTAACATTTTTCCTAAAGACCATCAAAGAACACTATTATTGATATTTATCCTTTAAACCGGTACCAGTTCATATCTCAACATAGTATCAGCATACCTTTTAAGTAAATATGTATGACAAAAATAAAAAATGATATCATACGAGTTAACCAAAACAGCTGGGCTACAGCCACTCTCATTAGTTCAGAAATCTTCACACGAGCGAGAAATGCAGTCACGAGAACAGAGTCGCGAATAGGGGCAAATAAATTCTTTATTTAGCACCGAGCGGGGACGTAACGAGCTATCTGCTGATACAAATATTATAATAAACCTAGGCTTTTGTATTTTCCTTCGCGATTTAAAGACAATGGCTATGGATTTTAAAATGAAGATATTAACATGACAGCGATCGGGTTTTTGAGAATAAAGGTAACTTAATTGATAAACAGGTATACTATCCAGTGCTTCAGAAGATCTTTGTTATTTTTTATATAGAACTGTGTTGAACAAAGACATCCTGCTCTATGGTCCTATGGAAAAGTGTGAACCTTATAAACAAGTATCAAACATAGAAATATGATGACGCCCGTAGTACACAAGCCCTAGTATCTTACTGCGACATGGACTTTGCCAACCGCATTCTTCTCGCTCCCTTTTAACCTGAGTTTTTTTTTTTTAATTCTCCTGACTGATACACCAATTCCCTAGTTCCAAACTAAGCTTATAAGCTTGTACTATGGATTTTAGGCAAACGGATAGACATACTTAAATACGTTTATTAACATCCATGACTCGAGTACAAATGTCCATGTTCATCACACGAAACTTTGCCCCTAGCGGGATTCGAACCCACGACCCTTGGTTTTGTGGCCAGGGTCTCTGCCCACTCGACCAACGGGCCAGTTAACTGAAAATATAGTTAGAAAATTGTGACAAGTTACCTCGTCACCGACACAATTGGAAACCCAATACCCAATATTGGAACTATTAGTCGCCTTCTATGATATGCTAGATAAGAAGCACAGTTGGTACATTATTTTTATGTCCCATACCAACATGGGATTACATATTAAATCAAATCAAATCGTTCATTGCTTTCATGTTGTTACAATATTATAGATCTTTGGTAAATAAAAGAAGTTTCAAACATGAACCCTGCAAGGGCACTGCAAAATCTTAATACCTACAAAAAGAATTTTACATATTATTATTTTTAATTTATAAATGTTGATCTTTCAAAAAATCTGAAACAAGCCTTTTGTTATCAAGCATTCTTTAAGTAATTTCCTAAATTCGTTAATGTTTTCTTCTATTTGATTATCAACATCCCCTTACTTAGTAAATATTGAAATGCTGTATCCAAAATATCAAACAGCACATATCCGGCAGCATGCGAATTCAGTATACGTCCAAAGGCGGCGAAGCTAGAGCCAGCGGTACGAGCAAGCCCATGTCATCCGCTGATACTCCATGCAAACAGAACGTCTTGTTAGCGAGTGGGGCGCACTAAATCAAGCCGATGCTCTATCCGTCGCGGCCGGGCCAATGGGCGTCCTGCTGTTATACTGCACAGATTTACGAGCGCCTCCGAACCGCCATACACCACGAGATCCCGATCGTTCCAATGTTATTTCAACAAAATATCGTGATTTATACAAAACCGGGGCCGGGGAACCGTCGTCCGTCCGCAACGCGAATGTAACTCTTGTAAGTATTGCGCTGCAGCAATGTATAAATTATGAAATGGCGTATTGTGGGGAACACGGGAAAGCGCAGATAAAGTTACGGCCGGCGCGATGCTACCGGCTGGGAATGGTCTAGCGGTTGAAGGAGTGGCTCGTGGTATTCTTGTTTATTTCTTACAAGGTTCGGCGGCTTGATGCCGAATTCTATTTCGGTTTACTCAGTTTCTTCTTAAAATATGGACATAACGAGGTGACAATAAAACTGCACTACTATACTCTATATGCATTGAAAGATGAGTTCGTCAAAGTGACAGAAGTTAGTTATGGTAGGAACCCTGTATTTTAAGTCTTTAACTAACAATTCCTTTGGTAGTTAGTCTTTATCGGTACACATTTATCCAATAAAAACCGTAAAGCTTGTATGAAAAGGATCATGCATGTTGAAGAAGCAAGTGAGGTGTGTAAGAACTGTTCCATATGGTGTGGTGGTAACAGATGTCGTATATAAATAACACATTCCGATTGTAACCACACCACACGTTTAGGTGAACTATCCTGACGTGACTGTACCTAGTTTGACATCCAACCTCCCGTAGTAGCGTACTTATGTCCATCCGAGTACCTAGAACCCGTAAACGCCCCCGTGAAAGCATCACACGCGTCCCCAAACGCGCAGGAATGTAAACAGCGAGATCCAGCACATCGCCGGCCGTACGCCAACACGAATAAATATTCCTTTTATTCCAATTTGTCAGCTAAGCCACTCTCAGCGGCGACTTATCTCCGTATTCACCGGTGAGCTCCCGCCAAAACAATACGGCAGTATCGTTAAAAAACGTGCCTGAATACTGCATTTATCATCGTTGATTAAATACCATTGTTTTGTATCGGCAGACTCGGAGTCCCCGCTCGCGCTCCTTTTGCTCGGCCGTGTCTTGCATTGTACGCTGCGGAGACAATAAGTCTGTTAAATTGGCCCCCTATACTCGTTATATTATGTGGCAGAGAGCCCGTATTTATGTTGGTGTGTTGGACGCGTGCTCGCCGCATACTCGCTTTCGTGTTGTAAATTCTTGGAGCAGGGGAAATGTGTTTTCGTTGCAATAGGAATCTTGAAATATTTAACATTCGTTTGTTAGTTCTTAAAGGAGATAATCGCTGAGCTATTAGAGCCATTGTTGGGTGGAATGTTGTGTTTATCGCGCTCAATTATACTGCAATTTCTTTACGCGTTGCAACAACGTAGGACCATTTGTGTGAAGTGTAATTGCATAAAAAGCTTTGTTTACTTTACACAAATAGGCGAAATGTAGACTAAAATCGCTTTTATTGACAAAATAAAGGTACCTACAAAATTGTCAAAATCAGTTTTTTTTTTTCTGGACTTAACCTTTGTCGTCTCCATTTTAACTATAGGATTTGACAAACAAGGTCAACGAAAGGGGCCATAAAAGCGTTCCACCCACGCCTGGTTACGGAAGCACGTACTGCAATTTCCAGGCTCAGATTTAGAAAACAATGTTCCACGCTATTCTCGTAAGCGAGTGCACTTCTGAGAAGCATCTCCGCGGCCCTACGTGACGCGGCGGCACTTCAATGGTACGTGCGAGTGCGCTAAACTTTTCCAGTTTTTTCCCCGACAACTTTTTATACGCATACGCCACTACATGCCACTAATATAATAATATTATCCACGTGCACCGGACCTGGAAAAACCTGAAAGACTAATAAGAAAGATAGCAGCATTCTTCCGGACAGTCGAATCACAATGAGAGCCGCTCCCTAAGCCTTATCTTAACGACACCGGCCAGATACAAAACCCGTTCACATTCGTATTGCGAAAACAAATGAGAAAATATGACATAAATTATGATTAAACGCCGGTTCAATCCAATCGTTATGTGAATGGCTGTCATAACAGAGTCCCAATTAGGAGCCAGTGTGGTCTAACTCATAATTTATTAATTTTAATAAATCAATTAAAAAATGTACACAAGCTTACCGGACGAGATCTTGCCGTATCGAGACTCAGCAAAAAGGAGAATGCTGTGCAGGATTAAAAATGTAGCTCGGACAAATACGTAGGTACGTGGCAGAAGAAAAACTGGACGCGCTCAAGCGTCGTATTAACATGGTTAATTAATTTATTAATTAGCATCAATTAGTCGTTGCTGCGCCGGCGCGGGCTCCGATACGCCCCGATAGTTTTTCCGGCGAAGGTTAGTTTTTAGACGGCGATTAGCATGCTGGATGCGTAATATTAAAAGCGAATTCTCGTAGTTGCCGACGGGATTGATATGAAAATGCTAATGCGGAACTTATTGGAAAAACTTGGCAAGACTCTAAAGAAATCCATAACGGGGCAATGAGATATGGATACACAGAAGGTTCGTGACTGCTGTGTTCGGAAATGATACCATTAATTACGCATACGAGTATATTCTAAGTACATTACGTTACGGTACATTAGTGACTAAAGACTAACCTCTGAGCTCTCAGGTGAAGAAAGACTAAGATTTCCAATATGCGGAAGAGTGGTCAATCTCTGTATATTGCACCGGCTGATAAGTGCAAGGCTACCATATATATAGCCATGGATGAGGAAGAGTGCACTATTACTAAGATTACGTTAAGATAAACATTATGTATTAACTAGGTTACCCATTCTTGCGACTCGTTACAGAGACCATCGTGTAATCTGGAGAGCAATCAATTTTGCTGTGATAAAAACCAATTTAATCGAAATCCGTTAAGTAATTAAGATATGCAAATGTAATAGAAACATATACCTAGTTACTTTCGAATGCATTATAGTAATAAGAATAAACACTAGGTTAGGTGAAAAAAATACTCGGTCTAACTTTCAAAGGCGCGTCAGTCCTTTTCAATTCAACGCTTGTAAAGTTTGCAATAACCCCAAGGGTTACCTAAGTATTTTTGACGTATAGAACAGTTGCTTATAAATATCCGACGAGATCACATACATTGATCTGACTCCGAGCTAAGTAGCTAAAGCACGTGTGTTACGGATAACAAAATCAACAGTGGTATTACAAGTATATACTTAAATATAAGATATTAACACCCAGACACAGAACAAACACAAGTATTCATCACACGAATGTTTGTTCTGGGTGGGGATCGAACCCACATGTCTTGGCGCATGGGGCACTACCGAATGCGCCATCGAGCCAATCAATTAACATCACGATTATAGATAAATGATTGTAAGGATATGCTTCTGATATGTCCTACCGGTTGACCGGACCAGACATCTACAATTTAAGACATACTATATAATTCTATATAATTTTGTATGAAACTACGCCCCTTCTGTGTATTTTATAACTACTTCAAGACTCATTAATTCCGTGTGTATAAAGCGTGAAACATTGAAAATTGTGAGATGAATTCCAATCAGTGATATTAAAAAAAACGCGTTGGACATATCGACATATTTTATATACAAACTGGTAGTACACACATAACATCACGCCCATAATCCCCGAAGGGGCAGGCAGAGTCAAAGGGGCAGCATGCCCCTTCAACCATATTCAGCCAAAAATAAAGCCGGGCTGGGTTAGATGGACAATTGTGAAAAACCAGTGACAAGCGGCTAACCTGTCGCCTACACAATCACTCACCCAAAAGCCCGTAAACCATTAGTCGCCTTTTACGACATGCTAGACAAGAACCACAGTTGGCACATTCTTTTTTTTTGTCCCAGATCAACATGGGCCAAGTCCCAGACCAACATGGGACATTGAGAAAACAAAAACAAATCCTAACAATCACTACTAGAGGTCAGCATGGGAAATCATATTATATTATACTAGCTGAGTTCGCGGTTTCACCGGCGTTTATGGTTAATGTTATATAGTTTATAGCCTTCCTCGATAAATAGGCTATCTAACACTGAAATAATTTTCAAATCGGACCAGTAATTCCTGAGATTAGCGCGTTCAAGCAAACAAACTCTTCAGCTTTATAATATTAGTAGGTATAGATTATATTTATTTTGCCATCTCCGCCAATAATCCCATCAAATTATTCAGACGTTGGCACAGACACTTCAGCACCTGCACATATCCGGCTTTTATCTTCGCTGTAACTGAAACCTTTATCCAATGCATGGAATATTCAGAAGAAGTTCAGTTTACATAGACATACAAGGAACCCAGCATACTGTCATCTTTATAACATGACATATAATTTAAATTTGAAGAATTTGAATTGTAGGAAATTTAAGACATGTTTCATCAATTTAAATGAATAAATAAATACTAGACAAATTAAACACAAGTCTTTTTTTAACAATGAGCCAAGATTTAACGAATCTGATTGTCGGTGTATAATGGTAATCATCATCATACTTTTCTAATAGATAAATACACAAATTTCATTAAACAAGAGACATTGGTAATCAATATTTATGATTGTCTATCTAAATGTGCGAGCTTCTTGATAAAACTTTGCCTTACCACAGACCTACTGGTCTACACCCGTGCTAGATATTTGAAAATCAACATCCCTTAATAATGCATTTTATGTCAAACTGACTTTTATTGTTCAACTATTATAAGAGCGGTGGTAGCTCAATGGTAATGACATGCGCCTCTTAACCGAGGAGTGCGGGTTCAAACCCGGGCATGTACCTCTGGATTTTTTAAATCTATGTACATATTTATACCACTAGCTCGACGGTGAGGGAAAACATCGTGATGAAGCCTGCAAATTCAAACAACTTTGGATTTGTAACCATGATCCAAAAATTGTCTGGTTCCCCTATCTTAGGGTTACGAAGGTCAGATCGGCAGTCGCTTCAATATAATTACCAGACTCGTTAAATCCTGGATCATGGTCTAAGCGGACCCCGTCTAAACACGGGACATAACGCTAGGAAGATGATGATGAACTATTATAACAGGCCTGTTGGTGGTCAGTAACCCAGCCGCGAAACCAACGGTCGCGGTTTCGAAACCCACTTGTAAATGTTACAGGTAGGAGTCATGGATGTTTATAAACGTATTTAAGTATGTATATCATGTAATCACATTGTGTCCATAGCACAAGCTTATACGCTTAGTTCGGAACTAGGGAATTGGTGTGTCAGCCTGGAGAATTTATTTATTTCAAACTTATGTCTAACCACCAGGAACAGCTTTCTTTGTAATTAAAATGTATCCTATAAACATTCTGTATATCCTGGACAAAATATGCGCAAAATTTTATTGTGATCGGTTCAGAGGTATGTAGTTGAGACGTGAGTGCCCAAAATACGATTAAAAAGCTTTTGCATTTATAATATTGTATTGGATTTAGATATTTTAATTTAAGAGTTGCTAATTGTCATCAAATCCAAAGCTTTAAATTCTACAGCATTTCATGCATTGATTACCTACCTACCTCTAGAGTGAAAGTACCCATTCTGTTCAACACGGATCCCGGTATTTGCAATAGACGCGGCCGGAGTGGAGTGGACATTGACAAATAAACCGCTGTCAATCGGGCCGAAGAAATTCGAGAATGGGCCCGGTTCATTAATAACCGGAATGGATTGCGCGCGGCGAGATGCGCCGATATGCTACCTGTGTTCGTGATTAGTGCCTCTGCCTTGCGTGGACACTGATTTTATAGTCCACTTCGGAACATTTCGGAGATCCACAGGTGAATATGGAATGGGACCTCGAAACGATGCATATCTGGCGTATTATTTACGAGATCCCAAAGTGACAAAGTTTAGGATGAGAAAGAAAACTCAGAAAAAGTTTTCTCTCCCAGCTTCTCACAAAATCTAAATCAAATGAAATAGTTCCAAAAACAATGTATCCTATTACAGTCTAGAGATTATACTTTGTAAGTTTAACGCGCATTCTATTACTTTCCTTTACAAATTAGTTATTGCGTTATAATTAAGAGATTTAACAAAGTATAAAATCTAAGTTCAATATGGTCTAAGGTTACTGACCAATTTAGAACTAGGTTAACATGGGGTCAAAGTTTTTAAGCAGCTATTAGCTTAGTCGTTTTGCGTCTAAGTTGGGTTATTAATAAAAACTACAGTTTAGGACACACCCAGCTTAACTGCCGAAAAGTTGATAAGACTTTAAGTTTCTGGGTCGCAGTGAACGTTGTATAATTTAAGCTAAACCAATCGTGAATGTGAAGTAAGACTATAATTCGAAGGATTGACTTTGATCTCCAACCAATTTGTATTGCTTTCTTGCTTATCCGCCAAAGATCCTGAATTGTATGAAATGTATGTGTACAAGAACATTCAGTTCTTGTACACATACATAAAATTACGCATAAGACTTTAAGTTTCTGGGTCGCAGTGAACGTTGTATAATTTAAGCTAAACCAATCGTGAATGTGAAGTAAGACTATAATTCGAAGGATTGACTTTGATCTCCAACCAATTTGTATTGCTTTCTTGCTTATCCGCCAAAGATCCTGAATTGTATGAAATGTATGTGTACAAGAACATTCAGTTCTTGTACACATACATAAAATTACGCCCGTAATCCCCAAAGGGGATATGGAATGGTCAGAGTCAAAAAGAAAGCTTTAAGCACATTTAGCTAAAAATAAAAGTGGACTGGGTTAGATGGAAAATTATGAAAAATTAGTGTACAAATGGCTAGCTCGTCGCCTACACAACAATGTTCTTGTACTATCCAGATATGAATTTTGAAATGGAAGTGCTTCGTAGACATGAAGTGCAAATTGAATTACATATTCGCATTTCGCAACTCGATAAAGCAACAAGCGCTGTCTTACAAAACGTTTCGCTCGATCAGGCTCTCGTGCCGTAATCTACGGCCTGTCAAATTTCTATTATTTACACAGGCCGAAACACGTCGACAGGTCTCAGGTCCGGCGAGTCCAGCAAGGTCGCTGTTTTATTATATTTTTATTGGCGATTAGCATAAACTTTTGCGCGTCGCCGAGCGGTTTTATTGTGGAATTTTATGTCCTGTATAAATATTGGCTCTTCCGCGCGTAGTGTTGCCAGGTGTCCCGATTTATGTGGGACGCGAGAACGTTCGAGGTATGTGCTGGAGTAAAATTATGACAAATAACAATATGTCCTAGTAGCGTAGTATGGACTTGTCACTCGGTAGATTGTACACAAACATGTCTAATATTATGATATGATAATTCGTAGTAACAAATTCCGGTATTTGAGAAGGGTCCATTAGTTGAGAGGATTAACGGTCTCGTACTCACACAGAATCATAAAAAACTATGGCGTAAGGATACTTGAAAAAAGTCGGTACTCGTCTTTCATTATATTTATAGTAACATTTATAGATCAACTTTTCTTATAAGGTAATTTTAAACCAGGTCTTAATCTAAATTTCTTTTTTTATTAATATTCGCAACCTTGATGCCAAAGTATTAAAACCCAAACAAATCTAATCATTTAATATCGCTACCGAGTAAACATTTGCCAGCAATAAATATCAGCACTATTAACATTCGACGAGGGTTTCAGGGACAAATTAAGCCTATTCCACATCCCTATGAAGTGGCGATTAGAGCTGGAGTCGTCTCCTGTTCTCATTTATGGCTCGTATACCCGATGCCCGGCTAACGGCCCTCGATGCCTTGGACCTTAAGCGCAATGGATCAATGTACCGTAAAATTAATGCCATTATGCTTTGTTTAATCAGCGTAATGATTGAGGAGAAAAACTTAATGGGATTATGACGGCGCTAGAATAGTAAGAATTAAATACTTGGTTGATAGTAGTTCGTATCATGAACTCATATGGATTAATTAAATTAATACTTCTTGGAGTAAAAGAGGACATGATGACGTTATTAATTGATAAAAAAATGTGTGTTCTTTTATTTGTAGAAAAGATAACTAACTGTCATATGTAAAATCTAATTGGAGGAAATATGCCTGACCTTGCTTCCGTACATGTCAGATTCAAACTAAATATACATACATACTTATGTAGGTACGTGCTAATTCAGTATGAATTACCTAGTATCTATTTAGGGGCTGGTCTGCTCTGTGGAAATTCTTACACTTATAATTGTAGGTACTCATATTATGTCATCTCCGACAGTCATTGACGGTATGATTTGGTTTAGAACTGTATGTGTATAATTTATATGTACCTAATAAATATGTCTATTTTGACGATGAAAAGAGTAACTACTGAGTTTCTTGCCGGTTTCATCTAGGTAGAATCAACATCCCAAACCGGTGGTAGATTCAAATTGCGTTGCAGATTTTTGGAAACTTGACGATTTACGTAATCGTCAAGTTTCCAAAAATCTGTTTTTAATTTATGTAGGCTTAAACATAGTGCTTTTTTGAAGCCTACATAAATAAAGACATTTTAAATTTGAATAGACAAAATATATCTGGACTCGTATGTCGACATACGTGTCTAGATATATTTTGTGTCTACTTATATGAATGATTTAGTAAATTTATCTCCAATTTAGTTACCTAAAATTGCCTAATTCCATTAAGCGTTTTAAAGTTTAATTTTACTGTGCACCTTAAATTTTTATCTTGATTACTTGATTGCCAGTATCCTTCACATTGATGGCCCAATCCTTTCATTGCGGTATCAAATCGAAATTGCCATCGGCGAGTCAAGAAAAAGGCCACTTTGCTATTTGAAGTCTAAATAATACGCATATCGACCCATAGATCTCTTGACGTTCACTTGTGACTCATGCGCACTACAGGTTTAAGTGACATACGGCTCACAAAAAGCAAAGATGTCGATCAACTTATTAGAATGGAATTCAATAACCGAAGTGGTCTGGTGACTACCGTTGCATCAGATTCGGTAGCCGGCCCGCGTCTATTAGTTTATCGTCGCATCAGCCTGGCTGTTTGAACGGTTATGGTTATTTTATAGGCCGGACCAAGAACCACCATGGCCTATCTCGGATCTCGAGGCAATTCGAGAATTCCATACAAAAAACGCTGAACGCTCCGTTTTGGATAGTTAATGCTTGTTTCAGATAGCCCGTAGCTTCTGTTCGAGATTAGGTTTGTAAGCCGATAGTTTTAATTAGTTACTGATACTTTGCCGATAAGGCACAGGAGTCTCGGAAAAGTGTATAATTTGAAACTTTGTATGTAAGTTAAGCATTTATTGCATCATTTAGTTTATGTAATCAATATGCTTAAGATACCATTTCGTGAGGTAGGTCTTTCATGTCGACGTTTGAGTTCATTCGTATCTATTTATTTTGGTATGTCTATAGTTAAGCTTACAGTTAAGAATTCCCCTTAAAAACGTTAATCCTTGAATGTTTTTTATTAAAAGCCTTACGACAATAATAAGATTGGTCTACTATTTATTGGAGTTAAGCATTTAATATATAACTTGAAAATATTATTTGGCTAAAATTATATTTTGTAAATAACGTTCATATTTTATAAATACTTATTTATAAATAACTGTTCTGTAGGAGGAGAAGGTTTCAAAAAGCAGAAGAGGCATGCAGCATCCCCGAAACAATCATTTACACATGTGACAAAATAGATCTTATCTTGGAAGGCAATTGCAAATCATCAGAATATCATCGTGAACACACACCAAATAGACATGTCAATAAACAAGATACAACATATTGAAATGGACTCCTGATTTCACCAGCCGTCGTATCAAGCTAAATAAAGTTACATTGTATCGACTTAAAAGAGTCGTTCACTACAATGAAATGAGCGACTATTTAGCGGCGGCCGTTCAAAAACAAAACAAAGTTACGGCTGTCCTTTTCATTAGTCGATTTAATTATCTCAATTTGCAAGCGGAGGAGTAGGTACCGGCCACTGGGGGCCAGTAAAACCGCAGGAAGCATCATCGGGGGGCCTTGACGAGGACATTAAGTTCCGCTATTCGGAATCACACGGACCCCGTTATGTTTTAAATTTAGGGCCAATTCGTATCTTATTTTTTTGTCAGACTCGTGTGACAATTAAATTATCGGGGCTGGTGTTTGTTTTTTTTATCTGAATGGAATAGATTATTTTATATTGTTGCATTTATATGGAACTTTAAATGTCAGGACTGACATTGAAGGTACTAAATTTTATGGTAAATAAAAACAGTCGGAGTGATAAATATTCTAAATCCACTTTTTAGTTAGTTGATTAATGATAATTTTTTCATATCATATAGGTACTACTACTACTATTATATCTACATACCTACATTACAATATAATCTTAATGTCGAGTTTTTGACTGGATAAGTAAAAAAATCATTGATATAATGTTTCTAAGGAAAGATAAATTAATTATATCAACACAAATAATAATTGTCTTTTTTCAGTATAATATGGAAACAGAACTTAATGCGAACTAAAAATGTTTTTAAAAAATCATATTTCAAACAGTGATACTTGTGAGGCTTTATACTCGATATAAATTAATGATACATTACGCTATTCATATGTCATGTTCCGGTAACTGTTTTAAATTGAATCCAAGAGGCACACAATACTGCTTCCTAGAAGCGGGCCTATGCGAGGCACGCCACGAGCGAGCCATCATCAGTCATTGCTTTTCACTTATAATGATGTTAAAAATGTTACCTAACAGCCGTTCTTGTCCACCCATTGTACACTGCAGTATCAAAAGAGAAAAAAAATCCGAGTCAACTTTTAAAAAATGACTCCCAATTTATTTGAAGTATAAAAAAAGTCGTTTTTCCCATGGCACAGCCTGGGCGTTCTGCCGCGCCTCGGAGCGCCATCCTTCTTCGATATTTCTTCGTCGTTTTTTATTAGAATGGCTTTGACATTTAGGAGTTGGGTCACTTATTAAATTAGTCTTTGTATTTAAATGAACGATTAATTATGTTATGTGCTGAACTGCTTCTGGTTGCTTTGGGATGTGGTCTTTGTGATGGAAAGTGAACGAACCTTTCATACAGACAAGTCTTACTGTTGCATATTAAGTAGGAAGGTACTGTTAGGTACTTAAGGCTACGCTTGGCAATTTCTTTTCACTATTGGTAAGCCGAAATAAGGTGAGAAAGGATCTGTGCGGTCTTGTGGTAGAAAATTGACTGGAGGTGGCAAGGGTAGATCAATGGACGTCTTTTGATATCGAATGCCGATTTGAAGATTCATTTTAAGTCAATGCGCCATCAAAGTTGGTTGATTGCTTTTTTTAATAACTCAAATAAGTCTAGCTAAAAATTAATTGATGCAATTAAACTAAGTCTTACTAAGATATTATAACAAACCCAATAAATTTTTAAGATTTTTTTTTTATAAAGATGCCAATTTCATACTGAACTTAAAATATCTTAATGATTTACAAATACAACGGAGAATCACATCAATATAAATAGGTAATATTGTTATCGAATATAAACAAATCGAATAGCAACATTGTATGACGATGATGAGAATGATCGATCGGCTGAGGATGTCATAAAGATAGAAGCCGACTTATTGGCAGTGCAGGACCAACGTTAATACTTATACAAACTTACAGGTGCGTCGGAGTCGTAAGATACGAAAACTGAGATAACATGCCGCAGGATGATGATCAGCCGAACATATGTCTTGGCACTTAGAACAGTGGCTAGACTAAGGATTACATTTGTAAAAATCTTGTATCTATACCTAACATAACAGAAAGAAGTGGTACCTCATGAGATTGTTGGATAACTTGTCCTTGTATTAAGTATCTAAGTCTCAAATAAACCAATGGTTGATTGGAATCAATTTTAAAAAATGTAAGTAAAGTTAAATCTCAATAGGTTAGTGGTGAAGATTAACACTGCTCATTCGGGTAACACTGATGGAAAAAGTGATCCAAATGCCTTCTTTCCCGAAATTGTGAAAGGCAAGCGAATTGAAACATGATCCTCTTGATTTTCTTCGTCGCTTCGAAGAAAATCAAGAGGATCATGTTTTCTGTACACATTGATAAGCAAAATAACTTAAATGTCAACTTATACAAAAACAACCAAAAGATTACCTCCACCTAAACCTAACTTCCGCATAGATCCACTTATATAATTTCATTCGCACAAACACTGCTCACCGGTAGAACCTAACATTTCTTAATTCACATTAACATAAATCTTATTACGCCCATATAAGTTAAAGTTAACTGACAAAAAAAAGTTTTAATGCAAAATCGAAACCGTGAAAGTGAGGTTCAACATAAAGAATCGTTCGTAATCAATTTTCATCCGTAATGATAATAGTAGGTAATATGAGTACGACAATGAACGAAAGCCTACTGTATACGCTTATCGATTCCAACAGATCACTAAAAAACAATCGTAGAGCTCGGAGCTGTGTATGTCTATTCAATATCCTTCCTAGTACAAATGGGCGAGTAACTGATGTCCGACATTAATCCTAATGTTCCGATCTGCTGGCTAAACGTCGTTTAATCTAAACGAAAATATTTCAATGCGCCCAATAAGACTATAGGCTGAGAAAAAAGCTCGGTCGCTTCGGACTGCGCGTAAGGCATCCAAGAGTATGACTTCTGGGAAGATATGCGGACCACTGTCATATCACGACCGGTAGGGACGCCCCGGTTATGCTCGGAATTTCATTGTCGATGTCACGTTCAAAGAGGGGACATTAAAAGAATGATAGCCATATTGAAGGTTTTCATTAATTAAATAAGCAGAGGCATTCGATTTTATTACTATCGTACAGTTGCGATGTTATGCCAAAAAGCATTCTCGGTTTTAAAAAGATTCTTCTCGGTAATGGTACGGCGGTTCGCGTTGTTATAGGCAATTTCGTTTCCTACATGATTGGTTCTTGACTAAAATGGATACAGTTACGGTAACAATAAACAACACTCGTTGATGTAAAATAATTTTCAATGCATATTCATGAGGTTGGGCACAGGTAAATACGAATTGAATCCAGCCTGAGAACGAGTAGATACGTGCTTATAAAAATACCTATAAATAAATTTAAAAAACGTCTTGTAGGGATTGATATTTGAAATGTGAAAATAATTGAATGAAACTTTAAATATTCAAATAAAACATTTTGACATAAGTAAGAAAAATAATCATTTGACGACTTATCTGATATAATGATACTTGCAAACGAGTAAGACAAAAAGATATCCAGAAGTCAACGAATCCGACAAAAATACTCAAAATATTATAGCAATTAGTTTTGCAGTGTAGATGCTAATCATACAACTTAGATCCATTCTTAGTTACTAATATTATAAAGCTGAAGAGTTTGATTGTTTTTTGTTTAATTAAACGCGGTAATCTATAAATAAAACTACTGGTCCGATTTAAAAAACATTTCAGTGTTAGATAACCCATTTATCGAGGAAGGCTATAGGCTATATAACAATAACCATAAACCCGGGTGAAACCACAGGCACAGCTAGTAAGAATATAAAGCGGATGTTACAATGTCAGCCAGATGCATTATTACAAATCACTCAGATATTGCCTTCATAAGGTAGTATCTGACTGACATTGTTGCAATGGACGCAATTTGCATAATAATATGAATATCAGACAACTAGAAGCTACAATTTCGAAAACTACTTACTATATGAATTCCATAGCTTCGACTCTGATTATCATGCAACATAGTTACCTTATCAATATATTAAAATAAATCGATATAATTTAAAATAAAAATCGATGATAACATCTAGTCTATATACAGTTCATGATAACTGCCAATAGTTTTCTATCGATCCTGCAGTATTTTATCGATGTTTCCTAAGACCGTCCCAGCACTACCGCGGCACAGACGCAGGCGCACGACAGATGATCAGTCATGCGCCAGATGCTGCGCGATAAGGCAGCGGTAGCCGCTCATTAATCTACCCACTCCCCACTCCGTGCCCACCACTATCCACCAATTAACCGGACACGATGATACATAGCGTGGCTTCTACGAAACTCGAAAAATACTAACGCTTGGCCTACCAGTGTAAGGTGGTAGCCTATCTACCAATTGATGTAGATCGTAATGCTGATAGTGTTGGCAAAAATAAATCGCTGTACTGCCATAACATAATATGCATAAATCAGTTACTTACTTACTTGTCTTTTGGAAATTTATGAGCGCTTTTTTGAGGCCGGTTTTTGAACAGGTGTCTCTGAAGATACATTTTTAATGCTGATTTGAATCTACAACAAAAAATCTAGCATTCCGAGCATTACAAACCTTTGAACATGTTCAAGATATGTTTTTCAATATTAAACCACCTGATTTTCTACCTAAATATTTAAATGCACCTGAGAATTAAGCGAATAAAATAAATTTAACCACCGTTATTCTACATTTAAGTCAGGGATTTGTTTGTAATGGATAAGATTAGCAACAGAATAAGCAGAATATTTTAGTTTTCATACCTTTAGTAATGAAGGTAAAAAGTGTGCGTCTCAATTGTTACTGATACAATACAGTACAATTGTAATGTTTACGTTAGACATGTATTATGGCTCTCTAGCGCGTATTCAATTTTGTTAGTCAGTTTATTAGACCTCCTTTAATTTTTACAATTACGATTATTGTTATTTTCCGCCTCTAATAGGCCATCACTATTAATTAATACGATAAATACTCATTAATCCATACAATCGGTAGTCGACGAATGTCATAAAACATTTTAGGGTTGAATTCGGCAGCGGCCGCCTGCGGCGCACCTCTCCCAGTTATACAGGGTGACCAGGTACTTTTTATTATGTTATATTGTGGCTACATTAGTGTTAGAAGTCATAAATTATGCCGCCTAATGTATTTGATATTTGATGGCTGGTTGTTGACATTAAAACTACAACGTTCATAACTTCAGTGTTGATTTCCATGAAAGCATGTTTTAAAATAAAATGAAATGATAATAATTTTCTCTTGGTCGCCATTTACTCATATTCTTTAGTATTCCAATCTACCACTTGTTTACAATTTGCAAAACCATTAGTTAGGCGGTCCGGTGGGTGACGTCAGAGAAGCAAATGGTATTTAGTTTTACTGTACATATAGTCTCATGTACGTACCTCACAGAGAACAATGTTACGGATATCAGAATCAACAGTATTACAAATATATACTCATATATTATATATTAACACCCAGACACAAAACAAACACAAGTATTCATCACATGAATGTTTGTCCTAGGTGGGGATAAAACCCATCGAGCAAGTCAATGAAGCCTATCCGCCATGAGAACGAAGAACCCGAATGAAATTACAATAAACATAATCCGATACTATTTGTAACAACACATGTTGAATGAATACGTTATAACATATATTTGTGGGATGGAGAATGCAAGCACAAAAATACAAAGGCTGACATTAGATAGTATAGATGTCAATAAAATTAGCTCAATCGCTAAAAGTGTAGGCTTCTTCGGAGATTGTCGGCAGGATAATACCAACGTAAGTATGTAATATTCAATTCTCGTGAAAATCTTTGATAGGTTGCGCAATGAATGATTAGTAGACAATGGTGTTACAAATAAATAATAGACACATATATTATAAGCGCTCGCAATTGGAATTCTTGAAAGGACCTCAATTTGGCGTCTTTTTTGGATAATGACTTAGTGATTTGACTTTGAATGTTGACTTTAAAAAAGACCCAGCTTGTCAATCAGGTTGCCACTTGTCACACAGATGTGATTTAGCTGTATTTTTATGTACTTACCTACTGTATAAATCATGTTATCTTTTTTAATTGTTTGTCAATATAGTGTGCTTGAGTATAATGAATAATGTGTTTAATAGTGTGCGACTGAGTTCGGCACATTTTTTCGGTTGAAATCTAATCGTATAACATATCTATGGTAAAAAATAATTGTTAGAAGGCTATCGCTAAATCGTAAAACCTGTTTAATCTGGCAGCCCTAAAGAATCGAGTGTCATTAAACAATCACGGAGTTTTACAGCGCTCTTTAGGTCGCTTGTCGTAAACCCGCCGGTTGATTGATAAATACGCGAGGAGCGACACCCGTGTTACGGCTGCTACCGAACGGCTTTCAATTCGCAGTTTCGCGACCGCCGGTGACAACAAACAACGAGGAATGTCAGGATAATCCTACTTATACTGAGCAAATCTGGCCGAAATATTACGGCTTTGGATTGGAACCCAGAAAATGTTTGCTAGGCGGTGAATTATTTTCTGCCTGTTACTGTTGTTGTTGGCGGTAGAGCCACGCTGAAGCTGCATTACATTCGGCGTGACTAGGTCGGCCTAACGGTAGTAGGACCATCATCATTAATCCAAAGATTTGCATTAAAATTGTAAAAAGGAGTGCGAAGTGGCTAGCTTGTCGCCTACACAATCATATAGGTACCCAAAACCCGATATACCATTAATCGCCTTTAACGACATGCTAGGCAAGAACCACAGTTGGCACATTTTTTTTAAGTCCCAGACCAACATGGGACAATGGCCTGGGTTAGGTAGAAAATTGTATCACCGTACGGGACGTTTGATACCCAAAATGTTGGTCACCGTACCATTATAGTTTACTTAAGTTGGCGGCGTTAAATTCGCGAGGTTATGGCCACGGGCCGGGAGATCAAAGCGCGCCGACAGGTGTAGTCGAATCGACACCGGGCCAGACATCAAACCGACATACCCCGCGTTTATGCTTTAGGGCCCATTAGTTGCTCTTACTGAGCTACCGGTGGAAGTTTAAGGTAATACTAAAATGTTAGTGTCATAAGGAAAATGTTCAAAGGACTAAATATCTGGGTCCATGGTGATGTGTAGACAAGGCATTTAAGGTAGGTAATTCTAAAAGGTTGGTGGCACAAGGGAATTATTTTAGATGTTTTACGGGGTCCTTGGTGATATGTAGACAAGGTTTAACTATTTTGGTTGCCCCCCCTTGTCTAGGGGTTAGAAACCTTTATCACTAAATCAAGTACTGAATCATGCTAACGCCAAATGTGTACGTGGTTAAAATGCTCATTAGTTTTTAAGGATATTTATAAATGTATTTAATGTGTACATGCACTTGTTGTCCTGTACAAAGTGGTCTATATACTGTACACTGACTATGTAGGGTTTATGTCAGATTATTTGACTAGCTCGATGGCGCGTTCCGTAGTGACCCTGCCCCATGCGCCAAGAGTTGTGGGTTCGATCGCCACTCAGAACAAACATTCGTATGATGAATACTTGTGTTTGTTCTGTGTCTGGGTATATTTAAGTTTAAATTTGTAATACCACTGATTCTGATATCCGTAACACAAGTGCTTAAGCTACTTACCTCGGAATGAGATCAATGTATGTGATGTCGTCGGATATTTATTTATTTATTATAAATTTATACCTAATATATAATATTTGGGTACAAATGGTTTATGAAGCTCAATGTTTCTTGGATTCTGCCTACTTCTTCAGAGATTATGTACGTAATGTATGTAAAAAGATAATAGGTATATAAGGTTACAAAGACAAATACAAGATATTAAGATAAGGATAACTTAAAAGGTAGCACGCGTTGATGTCTTTTCCGATGCCGTTGATCTTTTAATACATGCACGCAGACATAAAATATAGTGCTTCTGCTATATGAAAAGTGAAATATTGTGTTGAAGTCGAAAGTTTTATTAAATATATTTAAAAAAACATACTTTTGTAATTCATTTATATCTTTCTACGTATTACTATCAAATGTCACTAATTAATTCTACTACAAAAAATGTAAACCATTTAAGTATGTCGCCTTTCTTACTAAAAGCACAAATCCCCTTAATGACCCAATTTGTTTTTTTATTCAGAGTGTTAAAGTCACAGCAGGATATAAGTACATACATGTACAACCACATACCTACACACCGGCCGTGAGTACTCAGTCTAAAAATAACTTGACCACAAACACCCGAGCAATAAGCCACCGAGTCACGAGTGAGAACCTACTTAATTTAATTTAGACAATTTACCGTTTTTAGAAGACGTCGTGGCGTACGGGCGCGGTTCTCGGAACTCGTAAACGGGCTGCGCGGGCGCACCGCACATATCATCCCGCTTTCTTTCGTCGCGGACACTTCGGGGATTCCGATCTTACTCGGCCCTCCTAATAAGGTGCTCGTAAAAACTTATAAAATCTCGGCAATCGTGAGTTTACGGCATTGCTCGCATAGTTTTCTGGGCTAAACACGATTTATACCTTCTATACCATTTTCTGAAGTAGATATGTGCCTTGAGATGAATATTTGTACTTTTTCTGATCTGCTACAGTCCCCTATTATTTTTTTTTACAGAGTTATTTGCATCTAGCTGGAAATTTGTCTATAGATAACACATCAATAGTCTCTAGAGTGAAATTAATTGAAAATGTGGTAAATTTTTATAGTAGGTACTAGACTTGTCAAGTTTTATTGAAATATGTCCCGTATTTTTATCTCACTATTGGAATAAACAGAAACTTGAAACGTACTGATTAATTTTAGATAATGATTCCAATGTAACCATCTACTAATTACTTTATAATCTCATGAACATGAATTAATATGATTGAAGCAGTTGCTTCATAAAATAACTCAAATCGTTCAGCAGCAGCCACATTGTAGGTACATTCACTAGTACTTATGTTTTATTCATAAGCATCTGTAATGTACTTCGTGAAAATGTTTCTGCATCGTACTACAACTATAACAAATGCGAGGATCTCAACACATGTGCATATTTATGATAAACAAAAGTCAAAGCTACCATTGTCAGCTGGATTCAACAAATGTTGGTAATCTTATATAAAATTTACACCTAACTCATAGCCATTTACACAACAAAGTGATGTGTTTCCTTCAACCTAGAGCTAGGAGTAAGTAGAGCCTTTTTAATATGGTCTTTATAAAGCTACCAACTAACACGTACTGTTAAGTCGGCGATCTGTAAGTTACTAACTTGCAACCAAGATGTATATGTGCTTGCAATCCTTCTGCATAATATAGTTTTACATACATTCTTCGAGAGCCATCAATTAATCTCTATCTTGTAAAAGTAGTTATAAAAATAGATAGGATGTGTTTTGTCAAGTGAATGTATGTGTCAAAAATAATGGTAATATAATGCACTCATTGTTGAGAACATTTCACACCTTACCTATTCACCATCATCTATCCAAAACACTATAACAAATCTCGCAGCACCATACACGGTCCTTCACACGTAAGAAATCAATAGACTCACGTCTGAAGTCCATTTCCATGTCATTATCGCAGCCAGTGCTCGGCCAGCCTTATTAATAACCCATCGCGGTCAAAAGTTAATCGGGTTTAAGTCGCTCGCATCGCCCACGAAGATTCATCACAATCGTCATTATTCACACACGAATTATGTAATTTCAATAAATGGAGCTTATTGAATAGTGATGAACGTCGGTAGGCCGCGGGAGGACCCCCGTTGAGCCGCCTCTACTACGCGATAGACGTATACCCTCATCTACACTTAACGCGGTATCCATTGCATCTCCAACATCGAGTTTTTGTGACGGTGTACTTGTTACAAGGCGATGTATTGCAATGATATTAAAATTGTCTTACTGGTGAAGTTCCGGTGGTAAGTTACTCTCCCAATAAGCACTTAGATCCTCATTGTCTAAAATAAATGTATTTTGTTTGAATAAATCGAGCGGGTGCCGTGGAGGTCGCGATGGGTGTTAATGAATCTCTAGTTAATAAGCCACAGAGCGGCCGTCATGTTTAAAATGTGTAATTGCTTATTTTTATTTCGTGGATGTATTGGAGAACAAATAAAATCACACTTTTGACCTTTAGAGTAAGTATCAGTATAATGTGGCCCCTCCTGCTGATTAATGTATGTAGTCCCAAACAATCAAATTTTTTACATAAAATAAAAACATAATTAGCGGGTTTAGTTCTAAAAACAATTACTGCCGAGTGATCCACCAAGTTTAATTGCATTAAGCTAGTACCTACTCAACTAGGTAATACCAAAATAACTAGAATATTTGTATACATCTAAAATTCTTATACAAAAATGCATATTATTCAAGAGACTAACAAGGTTCTGAAATTTAATTTTTACTTGCACTTCTCATAGTTATAAACTTCGAAATTTCTTTTATTGGCAACGAATCCAAGATGAGCATTTATCATGTAGTTACTTAGTCACTACTAAGTAACTAAATATTTCTCAAACAACACATATTTTCTATTATTTTACGAAATGTCTTAATCGTAAGCTAAAGAATCAAGTCGGTTCCCAAGCGATCCCTCAATGTAGCACGTAAGTGATATTTCGAGACGTTTCCGCGTTGCGTACAGCATGGCCGCGGAACAGCATGCAGTCTATGTACGTAATTTATCTTACCTCTAAAGAAAGGAGTACAATAATAGAGCGTTAAGCGAGCTCCCCACACGTCCGTAATTGATTTATAGGCAAATATTAAATCTGTTCTCACCAGGCGTCTCATGACTAATGACCGCGCCCAATGCTGTTAACGTTTTGTTTTCCACCCATTTATCCATGTACGCACTTGCCAGCTCTTGATTGACACACTGTTACTTCAACAAAGAAAATTTTACCATTCCACTCAACAGATTCTTTGTAATAATAAATTGTTTTATCCAATTCTGCCCGCTATCGATCACCCGCGTAAGGCCGTGTAGCCGTCAACGCACCGTGGCAGCACCCTCACACTTATCAAAACAATACAAAACGCGGGATGTTATCGATAATGATCGCGGCCACGACAACCCTCTAACTCCATTTTTTGTGGGTTGACATCGCGCTAATAATACTCATGAGAAAAATGCGCCGGACCCCCGTCATCCTCCTTTTGTTTTTAATTTCTACCTCAGTGGCACCGATTTAATTGGGCTCAACTCGACCGAGCGCACCTTCGTAATTCACCTCGGCTCGCTTCATTTGAATATTTAAAGCATTTCGGGTCCCCGCCGCATTATTTTCTTTATTTACACAATATTTATATATTTATTTCAGGGCCGGCGTCATTTATTTGGTGACGTGACTTACCGATGTCGCGTCCTTCCCAGTATCGACATAGTTAACGCGGTGAATTCTCTCGCGTTCCATTTAAAAGTTTGGAGTTCTTTCTTTGGTTTGTCTTTTTGTCGAGTCGAGTCGCTGCCGCGTGTGGCGAGTTCTGCTCTTCGTTGTTTTCTGGCCAGCCCTTATCTTGGACAAGATTGCTCGTTTTTAAATGAAGTTATATCGCCCCGATTGAACACCGGGCCACGGAGGCGAGGCGAATTTTTAATTAGTTTCCGAAGATAGAGAATTTTAAAGGAGGAATGCGGGAGCCGTGTTGAGAGTGTGCGCGGATTTCTTAATTGAGACGTGGACGCAGCGTCGCGGACATCGTGAGGCGATTTGTTAAAGACGAGGAGATTAATTATGAATTAAAGACTTAAATCGACATCCGTGCAGCGGTGCACGCTGACTGAATTAGCTGGTATTCGCTAATAAAGAGAATTAATGAACACCATTTTTCGTAGTGCCATATTGAAAGATCGCGTGATACCGGCCACGGCGTGGTCTTGTCGCGTTGACTCCGCAATTATCATTATACAGAAAAATAAATTGATATAAATATTACACATTTATTAAATTGCTGACAAATTAACAAGTAGGTATATAAGAGAAAGAGAATTCATGTGTTAAAAATATTAATCGGCCGGAACTAAAGCGACGACGTTAAACCCGATGTTATCCGGCTCTCTATCTATAAACTGACGGCAGATCTTCGCAGCGTCTTCAAGCAGATGTTCAGGGGTTGTAGGTCCGTGGTTTACTGGAAAAGACTTCCGGCCGTCCAGTTCAAACAGATTCCCGTCCTTATGGATAAAAGTAACAAAATGGTTGTTTGGAGTTTCGGTTATTTCTTCACCCTCCGGGCTTTCTGCGTGGACGACATCTTTGTAGGCTTCCAAGATTGCAGCGGAGTTCTCCAGCAACGATCCTTTGGCTGCGGCATCGAGACCCTGCGCTTCGTTCAAGTACTTCTTGAGGAGTCCGTCAGAGATCTCTATGTGGTGAGTGTTGTTGGCTACGCTGTGCACTAGGGCTATGGTTCCGCAAATGTTGCTGAGCACTTGCTTAAGGTGGAAGACGTCTTTAGCGGCATGAGGGCCCTTCTTGACCAGCTCGGTTTCCTCAGCGCGCCTATGCTGCTCGTAGGCATCAGACAGAGGAAAGAGTAAGATTACAGCAAGCACGGGGCGCGGCACCCAACTTAGGGCTTCCCCTTCCAAGCCGATCACATCCACCATTCGCCACTTTTCAGATACACCCAATTTCACCAGATATTTGTTCATGATATCAGGATTAGATTCCATGGGTAGAGCGGTCGCCATTTCGAATTATTATTAGGTATTTTATAATATTCGCCAAATAATATCTCCTCACCTGACAACTAAACAAGAGTTCTGAAGTTTGTTCTTCTTTTTATTGGAAATGACGTTATTTGTTTTATTTAAATCAAAGAGAACCAATTACTGTACAAATAAAGATTTTATAGAAAACTCCACCTATACAATACGATATATTTGTTTTGTAATATTCTTCTTGAAAAATAAATAATAATATATTTCTGTATTGAGGGTAACTAAAGACATGTAGATATTATATATTTTACAACATTATAAACCTAACATACGACTTATTATTAAAATTATTTTTAACTAGCTTCTGCCCACTGCGTTGCTCGCGTGGTACATCGATGAATCATAGCTTCTGCGTTATTCTAATGTATAAGCTATACTATTTTAAAGTTTCATTAATATTCATGCAGTGTTTTTTTGCGTGAAAGAGAACCAAACATACACATCCATCCATCCATACAAACTTTCTCGTTTATAATATTGGAAATATATACAGTCAATTAGGATGTATGACGTCTGAAATAAAGAAATAAAGAAAGAAATTTTTATTTCATATTTTAATTTAATTAGCTATTGCAACCTGCTGCCTTAATAATAAGCCATGTCGAGCAGATAGACACGCATGTAACTAAAGTATAAATAAACAAACACTATCGAATTCACAATAAAGTAAAAAGCAGGCTTTCGTTGCCGTTTCCACGAAACCAATCAATTTGCAATATCCGTACCATTTATAGGAACACGAAAGAATACCCGTGATACTCCACTTTGGAAAAATTACCTTGTCTGTCCGTGTGTGATACACCAGAAATTAATATGAACCAATTCATCATACTTATCGAGCATCACATGAAAAAGATCTTACTTTATCATAGCACTTCCTTTTCATTTTAATATTGACAATGTGTAATTGTTATTAATTACGTGAAGATGCAGGTGTCTTATTACGGCCAGTACTTCGATGACATGCAATGGTGCCTTTTAGGTGCATTCATTTGATAATTTTATACTTTTGTACAATGTAATACGTTGCAATTAATGTGTGGTGGCGAGGTGCGTGTACCTTGTCAGTGCTAATAGCAGGATCTCATATGAATTAATGGAATTGGACCGATATATTAAATTGAAGTCTACAAGTGCAAAGGATGGGTTTTATTAAAGTCACATTATTTTTTATTATGTCATTAGCTATACGGTTGTTAAATCCTTTTTGTCGGTTGGTAAGGAACATAATGTAGGAATTTACCTCATTGAATTATACATTAATTAAAATTTAGGTAAATGGTGAGTACGCTAAAATTTCTTAAATTTCCAACAAATGATTGTTTATCTTCATTGTAGTAATTGTTTGTGGAACATTTGCACGATACGAGACACTACTTACCTAGTAATATTAATTTTACCACCATTCGTTGCTGTTTGTTAAATATTGCGTAATCATATATATATTATAGATTTCTTCCATATGTTAATTGTTTTCAAAAGTGAGACAAAGTTGCTAAACATGACAACCTTTACATCAAGAAAAATAAGGAACACTTTGACCAAATGCTTTCGTCAGTACAAAAACTATTGATACTTATGCAACACACCTGTCAAACTCACATCACACTCATCAAAATATCCGACACAATTTCGCCAACACCCAGTCTAAAATACTAAGAACCCGGTTCAAAAATTCATTATCGCGTCGAACAAAAGGCTCCATGTGCACTTTCGATGACTTTCAATGGTTGCAACACTGGTCGCCCGGGAAGGCGCTCATTAAGGTGTCACATTTTGTCAAACACCGCGGCGTCCATTAAGGGTGCCGGGGGGCGGGGCTATTGGAAAGCTATCGGCGCAGGCGCACAAGCGATGCGATCGCGAGATTTGTCGATTGGCAGATCAGGGTTATCGAACTTCTTTTGGGTATTGTCGTACAGTGCACTTTAGGAGTCAGCAACTTGGTAATGTAAGACTCAATAATTTTACACAAATATTCCTATTTGAAGAGAAATGTCCATCTTTCATTTGTGGTAGATTTGAATGTAATTTACCAAAAAACTGCCGGTATTTGTCTGTTGTAAATTCGCCATCAACACAGTTGAGGTAAACAATTTCCTCCTTCCTTTAAATTTCTTGTAGTCATTTTGAGGGAAGCATTAGCTCCAAGTAAAATGAAGATTGAAACGCATTTTTTTGCGCGCCTTATAACCATACGCCATAGTACTGCAGCCCAAGGATATGCTGGTTAGACGTAGTGGCAACCTCTCTAACCAGGTTTTCAGGAGGCCATTTTAAGAAACCATAAGATAAATATCTAATACATACATTCCTGTTTATCTGGAGACTCATCCCGAGCCACTACTCCACGTGGCCACCAAGATCATCGGGGGCGTGTCGACGTGTCCGCGTTGACTACCTTCAATTATGTCTAAGAGCGCTCATTATTTAGAAATCCACTCGTAAATACAATCATCGGCGCATGACAGCGGCCGACGGCGCTTGCCAAACGCGCTCCTGACGCGTCGGGGACTTTCCGTTTTAATTGCTTTATCAAACAGTCTTATAAGGATTCAGGACGCTGGTCATATATTTTAGTCTTATCTATTTTTAGCGGTATTGGTTTATATTTATATTTATTTTGTTCTGACGATTTATAAGTGCTTTTTGTAAGCCTATATAAATAAAGATCATTTCATTTCATTTCATTGCATAAAAGTGTAATTTTAATGTGCTGTGAAATTCGACTTTGGACCGTAGGTATGTCGAGTATCAAGTAATCGATTGGACAATTTGCTTCAGGCAAGATGACGTTTTAACCTTGCTACTATTGAAAGAGTAATCTCCAAAAAAACTAAACAACCTGGTTTCATCAAAATCTCACCATATACCTACTACCGATTAATTTATGTTTTAGAGCAACATTCAATATTTAACATTGTCTTAAATTTTGAGATTATTCGCTAAATTATTGTTATGACCACCATATTTCGTCCACCAGTAAAAAACTAATTCATATTCCGCTAATAAATCATCTCATGCTAATTTGTCAACTTCGCTACAAACATAAAATGATGTTGGGATATAAATAAAACATAGTTCACGATTCCATCTAATAATTTATTCCGCCCACTCACAATAATTTCGATAAGAAATGGCTACAATCCACTAGTAACCTCTACGCTTTTGTACTGAATATTTCATTTGGCGATATCCATCGAATTGGCTGGTTCCGTGGGCCTTAATGTCACGATACCGTATTCTCAATTAGTATTTGCTACAGGTTCTTTACATGTAGGATACTTAAGTCGAAATGGCTGATCTCAAACTGTAAGTTAGTAATGTGCTTAAATTGGTAACTAATTCAACCATTGTGTGATAAGACCTAGTCAGATGTAGGTTTTAGGCACATTTGAGAAGCTAGGATCTAGTCGCTAGTAGAGGCTCAGAACGTCAGCGTCTCAGTGGGTCTATCGCTCAACTAAGACGCTAGGTCTAATCACAATAAGAAGCTAGCTACCCATATAGCAGGTACGTTATTTTAGAAAAGCTTTCCTCTAATACCTTTTTTGCTCATATGATTAGAATAATTTCCGAGTATAATATCCACTTTGAACGGGCTATTGATACGTAGACATTAAGTTCCAAGGAGCCTACCGGAGGGCATCGTAAAACCCGGACGTTACTAGTCACTAGAATACACCTACCAATCACAAAATAGCCAAAGTTGAGCTTAACACACACAACTGGAGAATGATATACGATAGACAGTCGTTGCTGATACAATAATCAAAATAATTTTTGGTATACTTAACTAAAAATTAGTTTAAACGATATCATTTATAGACAATTTCACACATTTTGGAAAATTTGGTATTATATTACTTTTGACAATAGTTTTCGTGCAATAGGGATGATGACTGCATTAAAAAACTATAATTCTATTTAGTCCGTCAGTTAGATTATACAAAAATACTAGACACATATTTTTCGCTTTATCAAATGAACAAAAGATCACAAAGATACAGAGCTTCAAAGTTCCGGAGACGGACTTGCGATGTCACTATTTAGTAAAAATTTCACGAAAGTATGACGTCACGCGCAACTTAAATGCATTGTATCTTTGTCAATGTTTGTTTGACAAATAAATAAAAAAATACGTGTTTAATATTTTTTTATAATCTAACTGACGGACTAAACAGATTTTTTTTGTCATCTTGCCTATTATCTACAGTGCTGTGAAAGTATAATTTTCTATTTATTTTTTGACCAATGTTTAGATTTTTTTGTTAACTGTTAAGAATTTTATTTTATTACTGTTAGTTAATATGACTGGCAGCTATCCTTAGGAATTTGCCTTTTTCAATTTTATTTTATATAATTTCTTTTTGTTTGTTTCGAGTAATAAAATACCAATTTTACAAACATGTGGTGAAACAGCTCTCAATATTATGATGTTTGCTTATATCTTACTAACCTAATGAGACATACGAAACACCGTTACAAGAAAATGTAATACTAAATACCAGACAATTAAATAATAATATCCATGCAACCCTACACGATTTCTAGTCAAATCCGTACGAACTTAGGTAACTTATTTGTGTACTTGTTAAAATATGGCCCAACATTTTATCGCATGCAATACTTTATGCCTATTTCGTAAACTATTCTAGTAATTTCGTTTAATTTCTGCCTGTAACCAATAAACAAGTATCTAATTATTATTTGTAACAGCGTCAATGGGTTTTTAAGATTGGAAACATAAATATCAATCAGATTAAATAGTTACTTTAGTTTTTAAATTCAAAAAGATAGCTATCGTATTATAAGCGTACATTAATGTAAAACAAATAATAAAAAGACACTTATTTATTGCACCAACAAGAAAAAGGGTACAATAAGCCGAAATGCTTTTATATTTGAATAGATAAGATTTTTTTTCTGCGACAACAACTTGGAAATCCCGAAAAATATATCTTTTCATATAGATATTCCTACATTTACTTGAAGGTCCATAGAAAATCTTATTAGCATTAATATATTTACCCCATTTCGACTTCATACCTTCTTCCTAACACTCAATATATTTAATTAGTAAATTCACTTAACGATATACGTAATAAAATAATATTTAGGCTATATTTGTAGTAATATCAAGTTATCAACGCTCTACAATATGTTGAATACAAAAACTAGTAAACAAGCATTCAGATTATACAGTCACGAATAGTATACACGAGTAAACAGATAAAACAGCTGTAAAATTGTAGAACAATTGTTCGTTGGTAAAGTGTTCATAAACTGTAACTCTTAACAACTATTATAATAATATTGTAAAAAATCCTAGTTTATGTAAAGTATGAAAATATCACTTGGTTATTGGTAAGACATGTTTGAAAGACAGAAGTTCGATTGGATAGAGGAGATGACACCACTAATCATTCGACTCTATAAGCTGCCAAAGTGCAATGTTCCCATAGATTTTGTAAACACACCATGGATGAGATTTATGGCTCGTGACGATGATTCATGCTAGAAACGCTTATGGAAATTCTAATAAAAATTTGAAGTTTGTTTCAAATAAATATCGACTGAGTCGACCTTCTAGTGTTCTCGTGAGTTTTAGTACGGTCAACTCAGTTAGCTGATTGTTTTTAAAGCAATAAAAAATCAAAATGTACAAATAATGAAAATTTATGAATGACTTGAAGCCTTAAATATGAAAAAAACATAACACGTGTTATAAGTAGAAATTTCATGTATCAACATGGTGTCATCATCCCTATTTTTATCCCATTTGTAGTTACATATTTTAAATAGATATATGCCGTTATATTTATATTAGCAGTCAATTCGTTTTTCCATAAGAGTATGATCTAGAATATTCCCATTCAATGAACATACTTCACGACAACTTGAGATCTAAACACGTACAGAGCATACAATAATAATATATTCATTATCAATTAACTACATTTCATAAAAATAAAACTACAATTTAAATCTACTTGGACTACACAATGCAAAAATATGAAATTGTATTGTTATTCAATAGAATGTGTATAATAAAAGTCAAAATATTTCAATAAAGGACTAAGATTAAAATTGCACCGTTAACATTTGCATTGCTGATAAATGAGTAATATTGAACATCATAAAGCTAAGCAAAATACTACGCAAAAGGCTTTGCTGGAAACGAAGAAATCAATGGAACTTAAATAGCTAACTAAGACTATTTTTCCATGAACCGGCAATGCTAATCAGATCTACATAATTATATTGCGCTCTAATAAATATTTTCGTTGAACTTTTCAGTGTCGCCTCTTATATCGATTCGCCATAAAATTTGTAAAAATTATGGTCATATTAATTACCGAATCCCATTTACTTACATTTTGTTGTTAAAAATATGGTTATTACTCGAAAACGCATTTTTACAATTTTATATCATAATATAAATAGTTGGAACTTTTATGTTACTAATATGAAATTGTTATTTTAATCATGCAATGCTAGTTATACATTATGTTCACAATCATAAGACGGATACTTATATCACGACAGTATAGAAAAAGATCAATAGACTTGATAGAAATAAGAGATCGTGTTATGAAATACAATTTTATAAAAGATGTATATATAAGCCAAAAGAATGGCACAATATGCTGCCCCATTAAGATTATTTTATTTCATTATAATTTATCAAAAAAGATAAAAATGTCTTATATAAAGATTTTGTTTAAAAATATAATGATCTTAATATATCATGCACGCAGCAATATACATTTATATAACTTTCTGTAAAGTAAAATATATAAAGCTTTCAGATGTTTGTTGAAATTTTATATTATATTTAATTGTATGCAATATATTGTATAATTTTAAAAGTAAATTTTATGAAACTTATAATACGATTAATACTTTTACTAGGAATTTTTAATTATTCGTTTATTATCACAAAAAAATAAATAGTCAATACTCAAAATTGACGTTGAAATTAAGAATGTATAAATGTATAAATCCGTGTATTAAATTCTAAAATGCACAATAGATAAAACAAATAATTATTCATAATACATATTGTTACACTTGAGTCAAATTTGCTGCTATCACCATATTTGGACGCTGTTAAAGTCTCATCTAACAAATTAAAATCCAACAACAAATTTTTAGATTAAATGTGACGACTTATTGCGCAGCAAAGACTATAATATATAATGTGTGGCAATATTTATACACTAACATACTATTCACCACAGTAGCTGTACTACACTTATACTATAAAAAATAAGTATAAAACAGATAATAAACCAATCGGTACTAATTTCCTAAGATACAGCATATACCAATTCCTAATTCAAATCATAATTTTACAGAAATGGCTGGATATATTTTTGTTGCTCATGTTTTAAACCATGTTCAGACAGCGTATTATCAATTATACAATAGACATTCCATAAATTCTATAATATTTTATGTTTACAAATTTATGACAAAGAACAAACGATTAAACAGAACTATTCCCAGAATTGTTATACTGATCAATTCCTGTTTTGATGAACTTCAGTATTTGAAACAAAAAACAATTGTATGTAAATAAATCTAAATATCAATCACTTGTGCTATGGCCGCAATGTAAATGCAAACAGACGCAAACACTACATTTAACTTTCCACTCGGAATGATATGCTTAACTACGAAAAGCAATTTTTCGTTATAATCACAATAATCTTCATAATTTGTGAATAATAAACAGCAGATCCGTAGATATGGACCATTGCTATAAATACATTATCAGGCGCAAACAAATTACAGCACCCAACCGCTAAAAGTGGCTATTTAATGATAATATAAAAAATGACAGCTTTGAAAATTACAGTTTTATGACAAATAACGGTATAAGATTGGCATGGTAGCTCTAACGATTAGCTTTAATATTCTTCAAGCGCACTTAAAGCGGTTAAACGCACCTAAACGTCATTATATCACATAAAATAAAACTTACGATTCCGTTAACTCAAATACGTAAATTATAGGGTAAAAATACCTGATACATTTAATGACACTTATATATTTGTGTACTTAATTCGTCTAACAATTAAAGAACGCGCGTCAGGAGTAAGTATAATCATTAATAAATGTAGCTGAAAACTTGTAACCTTTACCCACAAATACCTAACCTCACAGAATTTGTGATCTAGCATCACAAATAGCCTTTGTGACAGGTCACAAAATTTGTTAGGTCCCAAAATTTGTTAAAAAATATTTAATATATTATTACGTTTTATGTACCTATCTCCATCTTAGCACGGCACATCCGTTGCAAACCATCGTAGATATCATGCCTAGAGCAAGCTCATTTTGCTATGGAACAGAATCATTGAATTTTGCATCCATACACGATCCATTATCCCCTGAATCACCCGTTGGTAGGTTTTCATTTATGGTCATTAGCTGTGCATGGATCAACGTCATAATTCATCAAACAGGTAAAGGAAGATGCAGCAATATATTTTTGGGATGACGTAAACATTACCCGACTTCCTGTCTCACTACGTGCTACTAAGTACTATTTAACGGCACGTTCGAGTACAAATATGACTCACAAACAATTCGTACTTTCCATGTAATCTTACCGTTTAGATTTGTAGGAAAAGGTTAGTTTATAGTTATAAGGACTCGTTTATAAAGATTCATTCAGCGAGGTGGAATCTTGCTAAGAAAAGCTTATTCGATATCTCCGTCTCATATAATTCAACCTGATTGCAGATGCAGCTGCGGCGGTTTGAAGGAATCTCAGATTAGATACCTCGTTAGCAGTGCGACTCGCCATTCTCGTGGTGGCCGGAGTCGAAGCTGCTGAGGTGGCCGAGTCCCTTGGGCGGGATGGGCGGCGGCGTCTCGCCCTCGTCCACTCGCAGCGGCTCCGACATCATCGAGATTATCTCCTCGTATCGCAGCGTTTCCACTGCCAGCTCCAAGTCTACGAAACATATTTAACGTATGATAACTAATCAGA